>OZ010716.1:6898220-6928220 GCA_963932345.1 Ophion ventricosus | reverse complement strand
TACAGTTCATTACTGGATATAATAATTGATTGTAACTTATTTTTATTAAGCGCCACTCCCGAGCAGAAATCTAATCAGGCTGCCTGAGGATCCATCAGGGCCGGATCAGGGATCAATAAGGCGCCCTGATCAGGCACGCATGATTTGCGCCGGACAGGGGCCTGAGCGGGGATCAATGAGGCGCCCTGATCAGGCAGGCCTGATTTGTGCCAGACAGGGGCCTGAGCAGGGATCAATAAGGCGCCCTGATCAGGCACGCCTGATTTGCGCCGGATAGAAGCCTTATCAGGTATCAATAAGGCGCCCTGATCAGGCACGCATGACTTGCGCCGGACAGGGGCCTGACCAGGGATCAATAAGGCGCCCTGATCAGGCACGCCTGATTTGCGCCAGACAGGGGCCTGAGCAGGGATCAATAAGGCGCCCTGATCAGGCACGCCTGATTTGCGCCGGATAGAAGCCTTATCAGGTATCAATAAGGCGCCCTGATCAGGCACGCATGATTTGCGCCGGACAGATTGGGCCGGAAAGATTGGGACGGTCATCGCCAAAACCGGAACAAAAACTAAACGATCAAGTCAAGTAAAATAAAAACTTAAACTTTAAAAAAATGTTATCATATGTTTCATATTTTTAATAACGTTAGTAAACTTGATAACGTGTAACTGCGATAATAATTTAATAAATGTTGATCTATTTTTAAACAAAAAATTAATCAAATGATTGAGCCAGATGACACGCATGTCTCAGGCAGGATGAGGCACCTGATCCGGGCCAGATAAGTTGCTTGATCCGAGCCAGATATAGTGCCTAATCCGAGCTTGGTAAGGTGCCTGATCCGGGCCTGATAAAGCGCCTGATCAGAGCCTGATAAGGTGCCTGATCCGGACCTGAATTTGCAAAAGCGTTACATCCCTGATCAGGGCCGGACTAAATTTGCCTGATCCGGCCCGGATTTGCTATTGTGGCAGCCTGATCCGGTCCGGATTTCACCCTGAACAAATTTCTGCTCGGGCTGTAATCTACTAATGATTTAAAAGAGCCCTGGCTTGTGCGCCCACAAAATACGGCCCTCCGCAAAAAGAATACGGGTGGTGCTACTATCTCCACCATCATTTGGTCGGCGAGCGAAACACATCTGGATAAAAAATGGCGAAGACAAATTGAGCTCAAAAAAAAAGTAAAAATTAATAAAATAAGAGAAAAAATTAATTGAGAAAAGTGATTCAAATATTAGATAAAAATATTAGAAGTGATTGAGAAATATAACAAAAAACATGTACAAGAAGAAGCCGAGTTTAAAATGAGAAATTTTTTTTTTGTTATTCAAAGGCAAAAAGACGTAGTCCAAAAATATGGTATTTAAAATGTGTTCGAGTAAGTTCCAGCGAGAACCGAGAACCATTCGTGGCGCACGGGTTCTTCCGGTTCTTCGGAGTTCTCGCCAGTAATAATAGCAATGCAATTAAGTCACGAGACCCTTTTACTCGGCTACGGAGTTCCTGCCTCAAAATGTTGGTGCTTTTTGGACACACACACACTCTTGCTTCCTCTCTTTTTTTCTTCTAAGGTTGGATTAATTATTACTTAGAGTTAACCAAAGGCGAAGTTTTTATTAGATCGTAGGCTGATTTAGTGTGTTGGTTTTTTAATTTTCTGAGCTAATATCCTTTTGAATAAAAATCATTCGGGCATTAATAAATTAATATGTCCAATCAATTAAACGAAATTTCTTTTTCCGTCTTGTCTCCCTTTCCGCGCTTGAAAAACGGGTCAACGCTTAAACTGTCCGTACTTACGAGACGGACACCCCGTACAGTGACACGCGCCTATGACGTGACCGCGACTCCTTATGGACGCGAGAGTGCACTATGGTATACGTCGTCACTCCCGGTAATTGTGGAACCTGATGTCAGTCCCTTTGTCGTATGCGTGTTTTTTGTGTTTTTTAAAAATCATTTTCGCTCTCTCGCTCTCTCTTCGTTTATTCGTGCTGAACATCGCGCGAGTGACGTAAGGAATAACCGACGTGATTGCAAATCGATATAAATAGAAAATTGTGAAGAATGCGGATAATAAAAAATGAAGGCGGTGCCGAATGAAAAAAAAATGTAATTGCTGCTGTTCTTGAACTATCTCGCTCAAGCAGCTACGAAATTTACATTTTTATTTTTTTTATTGCGATGAAGCATTACAATTCATTTTCAACGCCACTACAATCCAAATGCATCCAATGAAAAAAATGTACGGCTATTTTTAATCATGTTTAGTAGTTTAAAGAGTATGTATATACAGAATGTGAGAAACGAATTAAAATATTTCAAGCTATCCCGTGAACGCAGAAATTAAATTGAAGGAACACTACAGCGTGAAGGTTTCTCGAATAAAATTAATTTCTCTTCAAGTGAAAATTAAGGCACTTTTTTTTGTCTAGAGCGCTGTTTTCGAGGTGCTTTTTAGGATGGAATGACTGTTAAACTGCTCGCCAGTTTTCTTTGTGAAATTTCTTTCACATGTTTATCGATCCTTCAAGAATATGTACAAATTATTTTAAAAAATTATCATCATGTACTTTTGTACGTTTGTTTACAACGATGCATGGAAAACACCCCCAATTGACGGCCAATGTTGTGGACGTTGTACGGATGTGATAAAAAAACAAACATATTCTTAATCTTTATGAGTGTTGTGATGTTTGGTACCACATTCAGCAAAAAAAAAATTGCAAACTGGCGGCATGCTAAACTTTCGTTAACAATTTTTCCTATTTTTCTGACCATTCTACGAGTTGTGTGAAGAAAAAAAATTATTTCAATTCAATTCTAGTACCAACGTTTGAAAACAGTCTACTGAAGGTGTAGTCCAAATCCGAACTCAATCGGCCATTTTGTTATCGAGATGTCATGGTGGCCGATTCGAAAAATATAGTTTTGAGATAAACGCGTTGAAAGTTTGCTGCGTCCCGACCGTACTCCTTATAGTTTCTATAACTCGACTAATTTTGAGTATCATTTAACTTTTTTCACAGACGTATTTAGAAACAACTGTAGAATTAAAAACAAACGATTTTTTCAAATTACAAGACAGCCTAGTGAAATTTGGCGACATGAAAGAAAGAATACGCCCAGCATGTACCGAAATTACACCACAAATGTTGGCTGAAGTTAGACGGTCTTTTCATCAGCGAATTAATAAGTGCTTACAAGTCGAGGGTCATCACTTCGAGCATCTTCTGTAGGTAGACCCAAACCAAGGTTAGTGGATCCTTTGAAAGTGATTATTCCGATATTTTTCGATTTTTCGACTATTTTCATACTTTGCGTGACTAGACCTACAACACATACCTTGTGTTGTAGGTCGCTGAATTCGTCTTAAAATCGGTAATAATGTCATCGAAAAAAAATACATGATTCCATTTAAAAAAGTAAAGTTGACCTTGACGTAGCTTCAGCGCCTCCACCGATAAAAAAAATAGGGTGGTCCAGTATGACGGCCTTCTCGAACACTGAAACTTTTGTCTGAAGCATTTTTGTATATGATCAATAGTTTGAGTGCTATTGCTCTATAACACTTTATGTGCCTCACCCTGTATATCGTTTCATAGTGAAATTTGCTTTATCACGAATTTAATTAACATCATGATTTTATTTCAATTCTCGGATTGGTTTATTGGTGGATTTAGGCTACGAGAGGCAAGATTCGGAAAAGAGTTTCATGTCATATAAACGTCAACACCGTTTTTGAAATGGACAGCTATATTTTGCTTTACGGTAAGAAAAAAAAATTGTTCGGACTTTTTGCATGCGGCATTTCACAAAATAATGTTCTGGCCCCTTAGTATTGTGCGCCTTCCGTCTGAAATGTCATTTTGTAAAATGCTTTATTTTCAAGATGTTTATTTGTGGCAAGATGATCTATTCACTTTTTATATCCAGAAGAGAAAATGTCAGATACAAACAAATTTCGAATGGAGGTTTTTTTTATAATTTTGTTACGTTTCCGTTAAGTAAAATGACGTGAAGCAAAATATAAACTGAATGAAAAATTCTTTTGATATTAACTAGATGCGTCTATTTGAATTAACTAGATTTTTCGTGAAATCAAATTTTACCTATTGCATTCCATTATTAAAATTATTTATTTAAAAAATATGTATTTATTCAAATCAAGATCTATTTAATATCGTCTAATAACTAAATATTTTATTTATTCCTAATAAATCTGTGGTTTGGTTTCATCTGGTAGTATAAGACAAAAGTGGCAGACGGAAAAATGGTACACGATTCAGTCTCTTAAAAATATCATGGCTTTGTTTTCATTAGAAAAGTGTTGCAACATTCTGCAGTTAAGGTCTTTCTATACATAAATAGTCGCGCCTGTTAATAAAAGGCACGACGATACCTTTCTTTTTGTCCAAATAACAGCCCTGTTAGTGAAAAAAAAGAAAAATAATTTAACTTTTTTCACCGCACTTTTATGTCATGAACCTATATTCTTTTCTCGTATTCATGCAGTATATCGTGTTTTATCTTTATTTATTTAATTTGAATCCAATCTTTATTCATTTAATTTGAATATGTTTAATATTTAAAAGGAACAGCTTGAACATATATAAAAAAATATTTGTAACAAACAAGGTCGTAGTAGGCCATGAGACAAGGAAAATACCTATTTGATTTAAATACATCCGATTTAAATTAATTTTTTTTGGCTGTCTCGGTTTACACTTAATCGAAAGTTGTGCTTTGAATGAGCTTGAAAATATCCTACAATTTACGTGAAACTCTTTCTTCGTATTTGCTATATTTTTCGAGTGACACTGCAGCCTGTCCGAACGAAATGCAAGCATGCCCCTCCTCCGCCCCCCCCCGCTCCCAGTACCGAATATCGATCGGTGTAGCGCATGGTGGGAGAAGCGCCAGGGCCTAGCGTCAGACTGGAAGCATGCTAGACAATAAGAGTGGGATTGGAGGGGTTCTACTATCCTCTACGTTAGCTGCGCAGAGTCTCGGCTTGGGTGGATGGTGCGCAACCTCTATGCTTGCAGGTGTAATGCGTAGCCGATGCCACCACTGTGCCGATTAGAGAGGTTGCAGTGTATTTTCCGGGCTGAATTTGATTCTATCATCCTGCATATACATTAAGCGCAACAATTGAAGGATCGCCGAAATTTCATACAATGTACGGAAGCGTTATCGTGAGTAGAGTACGTATCGTTACCCAAGTAGCAGTTTTCAAAAAGTTGTCCAAAAATTGGCTGAATGGGTACTAAATGTCCGTCCGGAGGTTACCTCAAAATTGATAACCATCCAAAAAGATAACTATTAGATACACGATACCTTATATCGATGATCCCGAGCGGGTCTATCTTATCTCGCTCAGACCTTTACGCAGTAGCGTAATTGAAAGGGTCCCAGATGTACTAGCGTAACTCTCGCGTCCTCCGCGAAGTATCGTATCTCGGCAGACCCTGTTCATTCTAACGCATCTCCGGCCGCGCGTGAGATCCATCGTATCTCCCGCAGCCTTAGAACGGAGTATCGTAACTCGCCGACTGCGATATGCTCTATCGTATCTCAGATGCACCAAAACGTTTCATCGTAAGTCGAAATTTGGTGATTTTTGAAAAACATCACTACTAAGTTCGTTCGAGCTTGAAGAATGCCCAGACAAAATTTTAAATCATTTTGATAATTTTTTGTGCTGTAATTAATTAAAGTAAAACAAGATATCGTATCCCCCCGCGCTCTGAAAGTTCCATTCTAGTTTCTACTCTATAGTAAGTCGTCGAAAATCTAGACGACTTACAATGAAAGAATAAGTTATGTAACGATAACAGTTATAAGTATGTTATTATTATGACGTGAATGGAAATAATATAATAATTCATTGATTTAAACAGATAATTAATTAATCATGAAATATAGAAAAATAATAATCGTAATGATATTATTAACACCTTTTGAGATTGGGCGACACAAGAATTGTATTACGGTTATCACTATATCTATTCGTTTGAAATTTGACTGAGATTTCGCGATTTTATTTGAAACAAAAATTGATTACCAGTTACAAGATATTTTATTTTTAAATTTTATTCCGAAAACTTTACATAGTATGAAACAATTTCATTAGAAAAAAATATGCATTAGGTATATCTCTACAAGCAGCTATTTTTCATACAGTTCCATACAAATTATTAGCACACATACATGTGCTAATAATTTGAATGAAAGACCTTTCGTCGAAGCATGATGGCTGTCAGGGGGAAAGCCTACCAAAGACCTTTCGACCGAAATATATGATGAATATTATGATAATAGTATATTATGTTTCTATTTTCACAACCCTTTTCATGTCTAAAAAATATTCTGCATATAATGCGCAATATTTAGACATAAATGTTGTGATGATTCAGTGACATTTTATTTTTGAGAACGCGAAACTTTCAAACCGCGTTTACTGAAAACTTGCGATTCGTAGATACGATGAAACGTTTTGGTGCATCTGAGATACGATAGAGCATATCGCAGTCGGCGAGTTACGATACTCCGTTCTAAGGCTGCGGGAGATACGATGGATCTCACGCGCGGCCGGAGATGCGTTAGAATGAACAGGGTCTGCCGAGATACGATACTTCGCGGAGGACGCGAGAGTTACGCTAGTACATCTGGGACCCTTTCAATTACGCTACTGCGTAAAGGTCTGAGCGAGATAAGATAGACCCGCTCGGGACCATCGATATGTAACCTTTAAGTTGACATTTGGCACATATTTAGGCAACTTCTGTACAAACAATTTGAACATTTATACCTGGGTAGCTTTGAGGAACGGAATATTTTCCAGCTCAAGTTGGGATGCCGTACGAAAATGGAGAGATTGTGAAAAGTTTCGAAATGTTTATAACCCCGGAGCACGGGAAAAGGCATAACGTGTACGAATTTTGGCATATTGTTTTACTATATTTTCGATTGAAAAACGTTAAAAGACTGAAGACTTATTGGTTTCTTTATGGAGATGCGTCACTTTCAACAACAAAAGTATACAATTGCGAAATTTATCCATTTTATTAAAATTATGGTTCGCAATAACAAAACGATGCCACACAAAGCTTTCCAACGCTCGCATTGTGTATGCGATCCTTTGGACTCAAGGACCATTTTTACCGTTCAACGTCGAGATTTATACTTTTTTATTTCGGCAGTCGATACTCGGTAAAAAAAATCTAACAGAGCTTGCTAAAAAATCAATTTCAGCCGGAATGTGTACATTGGAAAATTCCGAAGCGGTTTCCCGTATCGAACCTCCAACTTGTGCGATCTTTTCCTATTTCAGCTCTTATCGTTCAACGAACGATAAGAGCTGAAATACTTAAGCTGAAGAACTTAAAAATGCTTCTAGTTATTTTTTTTCTGTGATTATTTTCGATGGAGATATACAAGGGCAAAAAGGTCGACATTTCGGTGATAAAAGATCTTGTAATTGTTGCGCTTAGTGTATACATATAAGAAAATCGAAAAATTCGCAAGACGTCATTTGACCATCGAAACTAAACTAAAAGAAAACTACAATCTAAGACTTCCTCAAGTACAAAATAAATTGTCATCGCAAATCAGCATCAATTCGCCAAAGCGGTAAATCATTCGTTACAGACTGTAAAGTATACGGAGTTTTTTTTCATTACGGCAATTGTTAGTCTTCGCCTTAAATTGTAGTGTCGGTGTGACGCCAAGGCAATTGTAATTGGAAATCGAGAAAGAGTCGCGAAGAACGCGAGTCTCGGGCCGGTACATCCTTCGCTCCGTGACACCTTCTGTCACAGCTATGTATCTTTACGTGCATACACGCACTCGTGTGTAAATACACATCGAGAATAGCGTAGTGTGAGCGATCTGGCTTGAACTCGTAAAAATTCAAGGTGACATCGATAACGAATGGTCTGGATCGTGCGTTATCGATGCATTGTACGTTGCGTATGTGTGTGTGTATATGTGTACATATTTTATCTCGACTTTATTGATCGAGATCGAATCGCCCGCTTCCTCCCCCCCTCTCTCTCTGTCTCCCTCTCTTCCTCCCTGCTATATTATTCAATTCGGCATCCACAATGTTTCAATAACCAATTGGCTAATTGAGCTTAGATTTGGCCTAAACCTTCAGTAAACTCCCAGATAGACACATTTAGCTCATATTGGCATCATATGGACATTATCTATGAGGCATAGAAATTAACACAGCTATGTGTCGCTTATGAGTGCTCACCTGCAAGTCATATTTGCATCACATAACGATTCATAATAACACATCCAATTGAAGCAAAGTTGTTCTCACGCGAGTATGCATGCAGTGAATTCATCAGCACTAGCAAAATCGGCTCACGAATATCCAACAATAACGGAGTGCATATGGGGTTCATATTGGTGTCACAGGGTGACGTAAATGTTGTGTTCATATGGAGCTCATATGAGTCACGGCGTGAAGAAATTTTAGTTCTCATATGGAGCTCATATGGGCGTCACGGCGTGACGTAACTACGTTGTGCTCATTTGGAGCTCATATGGGTGTCACGGCGTGAAAAAATTGTAGTGCTCATATGAAGCTCATATTGGCGTCATGACGTGATACAATTGTTGTGCTTATATGGACGCTAGAGGGCGTAACCCGTACTACGATACTGTATAGGCTGCCGGATCTGTGCATGAAATGAAAAAATTAATAAGTCTACAAATTATGAATAAAAAAAACATTCTGGTAGTAATTTTTCGTTTCCATACGCTTTACTTATATTGCTACATATGTGATAATTGGATTAAAACATGTTCTGCCTCATTAAAGTTTTTGCCTAGCCTCGGTTTCGAACCTACGTTTTCTAATTCTGGAGCTGAGCGCGCTACCTACCTAACCATCCTTTTAAAAAATCATTTTAAAAAATGCCAAGAAGTGGGCAAACGTTGAAGTTTGCATTGTTGCAATGCAACGAAAATTAATTTTTTTTGACTACTGATTTTTTTTGCTCACTTAGACAGTAAAAATAATTGACACGTTTTTACGTATTCTTATTATAGTTTTACGACTTCAAGGCTTTTGATAATAATAAAAAAAACGAATGACTGCAGTTATTATTATGTATATCATATAAAATTAATACCTTGTTGTCCTTGCTAAATATTTTTGTGATGTAAGGAAGACCTCCAGATGCATTAAAAGGAATTATGAAAAAATGTTCAATTTTTTAAGAAGGTATAATTCATCCATTTGAATAAAAAAAACAAATTCTTAGAAATTAATTTTTATTGAAATTTTATTTCATTATATAGTACTTAGTATCGCCGTGGTATGGCGCTCATATGTATTACTGGAAAACATGCATATCGATCGCCGTCATATTGCGCTCATCGAATGTATCACTGAGAAACATGCATATCGCCGTCATATAATGTATCACAGAGATACACGCATATCGCCGTCATATTGCGCTCATGGGATGGGGCACTGAGAAAGATGCATATGGCCGTCATATTGTGCTGATCGAATGTATCACTGAGAAATATGCATATCGCCGTCATATTGCTTGCATGGCATGCCTACTACCAGTGCTAACCCAGTGAATACACCAACCAAAAATATTGGATGACTACCATATGACGTCAATCTGCAAATATTCATTGCAGAATTCAAATTTGCCCTCTTATGAGTTGATATTGTAGTCACTGGATGATGCATTTCGAAACGATAAATTTAAGTCACGATGTATCTCAAATCCAAGGTACTGAATGAGCCCATGAAATAAATTCACCAACGTAAACCAAATTGCGTTCATGTTAAGTATAATTCATGAGAACAATTGATGTTACCATAGTGAATACACACCAAAATGTCTACACATGACTTCGATATGACGTAAAATTTGCGGATGTTAATTGCGAACACTTGAGCACAGCGATATGAGTTCGACGTGCTCTAAACGCACGATGCATTTGTAAACGACATATTAAGATCAAAATGTTTTGTATATGCATGATACTAAATGAGCTCATGGCTTTGCATCACAGCATGTAGTCAATATGCTGTAAAATTTGCTTCATCAATAGTATGCACTCCGTGATAATCATGACTGTCTATCTGGGCTCTTTTTCAACGTTGATAGCAAAATTGAGTGGAAATAATCGTTCTCATTTTATATAACTCGTAGTATGTTGCATAGAAAAAAGTACATGATGATAAATTTTTTTCTTCAAACTTGTACATATTTTTAAAGGATCAATAAGCATGTGTAAAATAATTCAGAAAGAAAACGAGAATAGTTCAACCTTATTCCATCCTAAAAATCATCTCCAAAAGAGCGGTCTAGACAGCAGTACTGCCTTAAAGCGCAACACTTCTCCAAAAGCTTTGATAATGGGTTTTACTTTAAGATTTCTCGTGCAAAAGAACTTAATTGAATATCCACCGAAAAATTTCATTGCCTTAAAATATGTCTTAAAATGGTATGGAATAATTTTAATTTTTTTTTCTCGCTAACGCATATGCATTATTCCGACAGATGTGGTTCGCAGTTGTTTTTTCGCTCGCACTTGCGTCAACCATATGAAGTGACGTACATTAAATGAAAGCTGAAATTTGCGCCGATATTTAAACAAGTATCCATCGAGGTCCGTGACGTATAGGAAGTTTAATTATATTTTTAACATGGAAGGAAAGAACACGTATTTCCGATGCATTTGGCTTTTTTATTTCCGAAATGGCAAAAACGCGTCGCAAACTCAGAAAAAGATATGCGTAATGTACGAATAGAATTCCGTAAGGGAAAGAGTGTGTCGGAAGTGGTTTGCGAAATTTCGTTGTGGAGATTTTTATCTCTAAGATGTTCCTCGCTCCGATCGGCCAGTCACTACTGATATCGATAAAATCAAGGCTTCAATCGACCCCGACCGGCATTTGCCGACTAGAGATCGAACATAATCTCAACATTAATCGGTTAACTGTTTCGAGAATTCAATGGACCATATTTCAGCTTGCGATTTGCTGCTCAAACGGCATCAAAACGAACCATTCTGAAAGCGAATGATTGCCGGCAATGAAAAGATTGTCTACAACAATGTCAGTCGAAGAAGATAACGTTCAAAGTTCGGGGAGGCTGCTCAGACGGTCGCTAAGTCTGGATTACACCCGTAGAAGGTCTTGCTCTGTATCTGGTGGGATTGGACCGGAATCGTCTATTATTACCTGCCGCCACCCAGCAAAACGATTGATTCGACCAAGTACTGCTCACAACTGGCCAAATTAAAGCGAGCAATCGATTAGAAGCAGCCCGAATTGGCGAACAGAAAGGGCGCAGTGTTCCACCAGAACAACACTAGACCACCGTTTCTCTGATGACCGGGCAAAAGTTATTGCCGCTTGGGTGGGATGTTTTGGCACACCCACCATATAGTCCGGAGCGTGCGTCTTCAGACTATCACTTGTTCCGGGCGCTACAGAACAGTTTGAATAATAAAACCTTCAGTTCCCTGGACATCCTCAAAAACCACTTGGATGACTTCCTTGCCCAAAGATCTTAGGGCTTCTATGAAAGAGGGATAATGAAGCTCACGAAGAGATGGCAGAAAATCATTGAACAGATTGAAACATATTTAGTTGATTAAAAACGCTTTTTCTTGGTAAATGTTTTGCGTTTGAAATTTACTCGACTTTCGCTACGAAATTATACATAGACCCAATAATTCTAAGAATTCGGATGATGAAAAAAACTGAAAAAGCTAAAAAAGAATTTTCGTTGCATTCTAACGATGCAAATTTCAACCCTATCATCTCGAGGCATGTCAAGAGGTATAGAGAGTCAAAACTTTGTCGTTAATTTTTCAATTTGACTTAGTAGCCATTATTTTTATTAGTAAAATTATAATAAACTAATAAAAATTAATACCATTACTTTTTTAGAAAATCACGTAGAACTATTTCGCTGTGTAGTAAACGCATTTTTATTCATTCTCCCACTACTCATCTTCTTCCATCAAAGAGATTCGTACATCTCTCGTTACGTTGGCGTCAAAAGGGGCGAGCTATTCTTGAAACAATTTCTCCAAACAAATCCACGAAACGTGCTGAGCCCATCCGGCCGACTCGGGCAACGGTTTATTCCGAATATGCCGCTTAAAAAGACTCGCTTTCGAACATTAATGAGACTGATCAGATCGCAGACTTTACTCCGAAAAACGAGGCCATTTTTTTTTTTAAGTCTCACTTCTCCTTTTTTAGGCAGGAGTGAACGAATACGAAAAAGAGAGCAAAGAAGAGTACGGCGAGGAATAAGAAGAAATAAACAAAAAAAAAAGGTCGCGAAAAAGGCGCGAGGAAGAGTGAAAGTGGCTTAACGAAAATGGACAAAGAGACGCTATGTATCCCTCGTCGTTATCTCGATCTCGTAATACGTCCAGTTTCAGACGATACGTTACGACACGCCATATATATGTAGGCAACCAATTTTTTTTTCGAACCACAAGTGAACGAATCGACTTGCGTACGGAAGATTATAATAAGTAAAAGCGAAGACACGGGACCGTTGCAAAGGCACCAACGTTTTTTTTCATCCCACCATTGTCGTTATTATTATTGCTTCGTAAGTTTTTTTGTCCTCTTCTCGTCAGCGTGTGCAATACGAGGGTCAACCTTTTGTAAGTGTATCGATTTGTGAAGGTTGTACGGACCCATAAAGGAGCCAGAGGTGATAAAAGTGACACACACACACACGCGCGCGCGCAGCTCAGTGGTTGAAAGCCCCCTTAAAAATGGTAAATCCTTCCAAATACCCTGGAAACGTGATGCTGAAGTTTGTGCCGTTGGGATGCAATGAAAATTCATTTTTACTCGTTGGCCAAATTTACTTTGGCAGATTTAAGCTACAAAAATCACTCAAACGTTTTTTTAATATTCTTATTAGAGATATTTGCAAAACGTAAATTTGCGAAAAATATTTTCGATAATAATTCAAATAAAGAAATGAATATGCAAAAAAGAATATTCGTTTGAATGTTCAAATGGTCTTCAAAAATCGGAAAATTCGCCTTTCAAGCTCAAACTTACAAAAAATCGGCAATTGACTAATATTTTTTCAAATCCGATGATGCATTTTTCAAACGAGCCTTTACAACTTTATAAAGCTTTTTTTTTATCTGCATATTATTTTTGCACAAATGACATGTTTTAACAAAAAACAAAAAAAATCGTTAAATTTGTAATTCGAATAAAAATAATGATATCGCCGCTTATAAAAAAATTCTTCAGAGCTATAAAGCTCAGCTTTACGAATATTCAACCGGGATTGGATAATGTTACTCAGTTGGTGAGTTATTTAAATTTGAAGGTAAAGAGAAAATTTTCCGCATCAATCAAATGGACAAAAAAGGTATCGATTACTACCATAGACTTGAGTTGGAGAATCTTAATTAGACATTTTTCATTATATCTATCAATTTTTTTCGAAGAAGTGATATTTTTCCACACACCCTACATATATATTGATGACATAGGTAGAGAGAGGGAGAAAATGTGTGTGTGTGTGTGTGTGTGTATAAATCGAAGCATTCATCCTTTGTAATGATGTTGAAGATTGCATCGTTGGAATGCAAGGGAAATTCTTGATTTTGTCATTTCTATATTTTTTATTGTTATGTGAAATCTGTTTTTTTTTGCAGCATTTAGTACTCAATTTTAGCATTGAAAATGATTTTAAAGATTTATATAGGGGGTCTGATTTAGCGAGATGTCACACGAAACTAACGCCCAGCAGAGTGGGGCAAGCTGTAACATGCTGAATGCCTGTGATTGGTTGAAAAATTCCGCATTACATGTAGCGTCATTTATGTTTACAAATGGTAAGTTTCAATTTTGATGTGTAGATTACAATGTTATCACGATGATAATCATATTTACAGTTTGAGAGAGTAAGAGAGTAAGATAGTGAGAGAGAGAGAGAGAGAGAGAGAGAGAGAGGGTGGGTGGATGGATGGATGGATGGATGAAAATGTGAAAATGTGAAGATGCGAAAATGTGAAAAATGCTAAAATGTGAAAACGCGAAAATGTGAAAATGATAAAATGTGATGGATGGATGGTGAGAGTGAACATGTGAGGAAGAAAATGTGAAAATGCTAAAATGTGAAAATGAGAACATATGGATAAATGGATGGAGAGTGAGAATGTGAGAAGGACCAACTCATATTATTTGCAGGTACCTTTTTTTATCACCCGAAAAGTCTGATAACATTTTCAATGCCATGAAATAGTTGCACTTTTTGTAATATCTGTAGATTTTTAATAAGAATTCTCAAAAATGGTTCACTGACTTTCGTAGCATAAATGTGCCAAAATAAAACGGGATTACGAAAAAATAAAATTTTCGTTGCATTCCAACGAAGCGAACTTCAATACCATCTCTTGTAGCGTCTTTTGTCGTCCTTTCGTGTCGTTCGGTGTCTACGCACGACATTTGCGTCCTCGATATATCCGGTAATATATAACTCGATCGAATATCGTTCTCGTACATGACCGGATAGCCAAAGCTTCGAAATCTTTCGGGTCACGAACTTCACGTGACGAAGAAATGAAGGGTGACAAGAAACCTACGCACTTGCTTCTTTTCCGTCCCCCTCCAACGCCCCGCGCTGTGGGGCTGTCTTTCCCGCTTCGTGCTAAGGCTTCCGCTTCCAATGTATAATAACTTCAATTTTATAACTGAATGTAATTCATTATATATAAACTCAGTGCTCTCTGAGAACTTGTTCCACAGCACGCAATAAACGCCTCTCTCTCTCTCTCTCTCTCTCTCTCTCTCTCTCTCTCTTTCTCTATGAATGTAAGTCGTCTCTTCACTTTTGTAAAATATAATAAATGTTCATTTAATTAAAAAAAAATAATTTGCCCTGTCTTTCTATCCCTGGTTCTTTTTGCCCTCGACCGATGCGAAGCGTACGAGAATTTCAAACATCGAAGCTCTTTCTCTCCCCTCTTGGGCTCATCCGGTTCATCCAATCGGAAATGGAACCCTGGTAGAGAATGGTTCTCAAACTGGCGAGTTACGCTAATAAACCAAAGAAAGAAAACAAAAAAGGTTGTCCGCCACCAAAATCTGATCCTATTAAGAAGGTACGACTACTCCTTCAGGGTCAACAAAGAGATTAAATTTATGTTACCCCACGGGTATTCTGATTTATGTTAACTTATTTTGAATATTCGTATTGTCGATCCCAAAGTGCCAAATTTGTGGTAAATATTTTATTTATTGCATATTTACTAATAAAAACTGAAAAATTAGATCCTCAACGACTCTGGAGTAGTCTCCGTCATATTCACAAGGACAGTTTCACCATATAAACGGACTAAAAAAACGTTGCACTAAATCTATCGGAATCTTATTTAAATAGCTCCGAATTACCTCCGCGGAATTAATAATATAGGTAAAATTTTGCGTTTTGTGGCCACTCGTATTCACGACGATTTCCAAGCAGTAGCGAGATTCTGTAACTCGGTAGTGACCATTTTCGTTATCGGTAGCTAGCGACCGCCAATAAGAGGCTCCCTTTCTTCTGTGATCGTGCATGCGATTACCTGTCGTTAGCTAGCGACAACGAAAACTGTCGCTACCGAGTTACAGAATCTCGCTACAGAGCTCGGTTATGCTCGCCAAACGAATCAACTGTTACGCCTGACGTTGGCAAGTCTATGGGTGCTATTTCGTCATTATGATAATATTCAACCGGAAGTTAAAACCGTTTTATAATGTAGTGCTTGAACTACACGGTGAAATTCGAATTTTCGATTTGTTTACAATATCTATTATGTTAAAATTATCAAATTTCAGTTTTCCAACAACCTTAGTTGGATACGTGAGCAGCAAAACCGTGATCATCACCCTTCCGGTCGACCATCTCTATAAGACGACGTGCTTCACTAGATCAAAGTACTCGACTTTGCAATTTTATTACGAAAAAATTGAACGGTCAATATAACACCAATTTTTTCCAAAGGGTGCATAACATATTCGGCAACATCTTATAAAAATTTCAGGCCCGAAAGTTGGTTTCGTCGTAACGATCGTACCTTCTTAAATAAAAAAAACTACGAATCCGCCTAAAATGAATTCGAAACATTCTTTCAATCGTTGTTTTCAATCCACGAAAAAGATTGGCATACATGATTTGTCAATCGCACTGTGAAAAATAAAGGATTTAAATTCGTAAATCGCGTTTCTTGCGCTACAGAATTATCGGTACGTAAGGGTACGGTGGGCCAAAAGGATAAATTCGGTCAAGGCTGACACCAAAATCGAGGACGCTGTATGGCTTAATAAAAACGCGAAAACGGGTAGACAGAAAGGACCAATCTTGAATGCTTTGGGGCAGACCCGCTGGCGATTGTCCCAGATTACTTGCGTCTTTCCCCTTCTATCCCCCTTTCTTTTTTTTCGCTCTCTTTTTATCTTTCCCCCTCTCTGCCGTCAAATTCTGAGAGCTTTTAAAGTACTTTCGCGATATTGCGAGAGCGCTAGTATGTTTCTTGGAACAAGCTAGGAAAAAGCTCCATATAAATCGTATATAAACGTTCTAATTGCCTTCGGGAATCTATGTACTTGGTAGCGCGAGATATTTTTTTGCCCTGTTTGTTTTACATGGGCAATTCGGGTTTCTCTTCCAAACTTGAATACCTCGCCAACAGTTTACTATTGCTTAAGTAGAAGTAGCGAAGTAGAAACGTGACATATGAGTACGATAGGGATAGTCGACATTTTTAAACAGCGATTTCTTTGAGACCGATAATATATAGCGCCAACAAAGATGGAAAAGTTCTGCGTCAGTGAATTCTACAGAACCTTATGCTTCTTTTTTTTATTGTTAAAAAACTAAACCATCTATTAGACAATTCTGATAGAAAATGTGTGAGTATAATATTTTTACATGCACTTAAATCCAATTAAGGCAGTAGTCTGGTCTAGAAATTTGACAAAATCGATTTTTTTTTCATTTTATTATCCCTTAGACCTTTCTTAATACGCTCGTGAAAACCGTTTATTGATATTTCAAAAATTAGCAGAGTAATAGAAGTTATAAGCAAGCCGCGCGCTCAGGTAGCGCGGTCGGGAAGCAACATTGAACGCGTTTATCTCAGAACTATGTTTTTCAAATCGGCGCCCACGATATCTCGATAACTAATTGACCGATCGAGCTCAAATTTTGGACATACCTTCGGTAGCCTTTTTCTGAGAACTGGTAGCAGAATTGAGTCATATCACATTTTATAACTCGTCGAATACCCGAAAATGTATGAAATATCGTTAATCAAAGTTTAACAGGCCGCCATTTTGTAACAACATTTTTTTAAGTACTAATTCTGCTACCAGTGCTCAGAATACTCATACAGATTGAGAATATATATTTTTTTTCAGATGCATACAACATCACCCAGAGTGGGCGCCGATTGAGGCGGTTTTCGGCGGACCATGTTGTAAAAAAATAAAAAACTACATGAAAATATTTAAAATATATTTTTTTTAATGTAGATACATTCCCAAAGGAACAATAAATACATATGTAAAATTTCATCAAGACAACTTCAACGGTTTAAAAGTTTTTCCAACCCAAAAATGACGTCAAAAATCTCGCTCTAGACCAGACTACTGCCTTAATGATTTTTAAGGTATTCTTTTCCCGGAGAGCCATATTATGCAGGCGCATTAGCAGGGCCCTTCTGAATAATTTGTAAATTACAGTGGCGCTTAATCAAAATAAGTTACAATCAATTGTTATACCCAAAGATAAACTGTAATAAAAAAAATTGCATAGATTTTGTAAACTTAGACATTTTTAGATTTTCTCTGAAAAGTTGCAGTTACGAAAATTCTTCTGCTAGTCACATTCCCGTACAGAAATTTGTTGCGAAGTCACCAAATCCTACCACATCCCTATAGTGATTTGATAGGGACGCCGCACGTAGGGAGTTCAGATTGGAATCCAAGTGGATACCGCGCTATTTCCCGATTGACGTCGGTGGAGAATTTTTTATTTGGAATTCTCAAGTGGAATTTGTTGGATCTCTCAAAAAAAATATATCCTTTTTTGATCCAGTGCATTAATTTAATGGGAACTCCCAATATGCGCCCACGTCTCTATAGCAATTTGTTAGGAACACGGCGCGGGAGTCTTCATCGGGATCCAATTGGATTCTTCACTGATCCCCGATGAACGCCGTTTGAGAATTCTTATCACGTTCGAATCGAAAATATGTGAAAGTCACGAGAAAAAAGTCGTCGTGTTGAAACCAAATCTGCACACTCCGTTGAGCTTGTACGCTTGTGGTGATATTGTATCAAAGTGCCGAAAAAAAAAAACACTACATGTAAATACAAATAGTCTTTATTAATCATTATAAATTGCACAAAAATATATTGCCGTGAAATATCGAAATGGGAAATTTTCCACTTCTCCCCATAAGAACATGTGTAAAACCATGCAATCTTTGATCGCCAATATTTTGAATACATAACGGTGGATCCTTTCGAAATTTTGCAGGTAATCACTTAATGGGCCTTCAAAATAAATAAAAAATCTATAGAAAAACGCCTTGGCAAGACTACTACCTTAAGCGATTTATATATTTTTAATATAAGATCTATACTTTCTCAACATCCACTCATTGTGTATCTATATATATTTTGTTGAGAAAATTTAACGTACCGAATACGATGTGATCCATTAAGGATCGTATCGATTTCTTTGGTAATTTAGGAATCCTTCAGAATTCAAATTGGATTCGTACCTGGAATCCAATGAGGAATCTCGATTCGAATTCAATGTACGAGCGTGACGGTTTAGTATAGGGCTCCAATGGGTTCCATATCAGGAAGTCGGAATAAGTATGGAAATCGAATTGGATCCCTACGACAATTTCTGCACTGGTTTTTCTAAGTTTTATCATATTAATCTTTTTTTCAAACATTCGGTGATCGCCTGTTTTTATTGTCCTTACAGAATCTATAGATTTTTTTACATGCGTAGAGCAGTTAATATCAAACATCTAGAGTTATCTATATATATGAAAGCGAAATACCATGACTGACTGACTCATTAATCACGAAAGCTCAGAAACTATAGAGCCGACAAACTTCAAATTTGGCAGTTAAGTTTTTTTATAGGGTGTAGACATCCGCTAAGAAAGATGTTTACGAAAGGGGAAAATGAAGGTGGTGAAATGGGGGGTCAAAGTTTGTATGGAAAATTGTATTCCTTGCGTGTATGAACTTGAAACTTGGAACATATATTCCTTAGAAGGTGTAGGAGTGGAGTAAGAAAGGATTTTTCGGAAATCCACTCTTAAGGGGGTGAAATGGCGTGTAAAAGTTCGTATATAAAATTATATACCTTGCGTTTATCAACTTGAAACTCGGTATAAATATTCTTCAAAACAAATAATAAAACGCATATTTTAGTATTTTTTAAAACCCCCAATGCGGTGTGCTACTTCTAATGAAGTTTCTATGGGCCAAATTCTACGCGGGCGAAACCGTGGGCGGAAGCTAGTTTAGTATACAGGGTGGATCAATAACTATTAGCACCTTGGATATCTTCGAAACTATAAGATTCACAGAAATATTTGCTGAAATGAAATTGCACAGTACGAAAGGGGCCATCCGATAGCGATAATAGTTTTTTTGCAGGTGGAGGTTTTTCGGACACTTGAACGTCAACTCCATTTTTTTAAATGGATCGGTATGTTTTTTTTCTGTATCATGAAAGAGGAGCTTAAAACGAGTTCAACGACCTATAACATAAGTTCATTGAAGGTCATAGAAAGTACAGAAAGGCGATAATACTTACAGTTTCGGTAGTACCGAAACTTTAAGTATTATCGCCTTTTTTTATATTTATATTCTGCGCTTTGAAACAGATATGTGTTGTATGCCAAAAAAAAGTATACGAAATAAACGAAAAGTCACCTAACTGTACAATTCCATATGTAATAAAAAATGTGAGACAAACATAATTTCAAGTTTGTTGTAAATAAAAAATATTTTGGGTACATCTGGAGAAATATTACATACATTTAGGAACTTTGAGTAATATCATCTAGTCGCTTTACACGAATAACAAAGAAAAACTAATATGTTGAGATAACATCATTTCTTTCTACTACCTGTTTGCTAATGCCGTAGATTGTCACAAACCCGCGAAAATTTGAAATTATTTTGCCAAAATACTTAATAGAAATTTGATTAAATTAATAGAAAAATCGGCCATGAGAATGAGCACTGCAGAGATCTTTAAAAAATCAGGTAGACCGGTAATTTTTCATAACATTTCATGACTTTTTCAGGGTCGAGTGTAATTTCATGATATTTAAGACTTTTCATAACTTTTCAGGTCGGTAGATACTCTGCTAACATATATGTGTTTGTGGGCATATATATATATGTCTAAACATTCAAATATATATCTATACAAATAGGCGTCCAAAAAAGCACGTGTATATACAAGTGGATCGCGTTCTGGCTTCTGTAATCGGACATTTCCTCATCAAGGGGTCGCAGCGAGCTATGTGCGTCGCTGTTCGGCAAAATCAGGGGAGATGCACGCATACATACTCATGCGCGCGCGGACACACAGCCATATATATATATATATATATATATATATATATCCCTCTGTTACAAAGTTCCACATGGTGTCAGGTCCTCGCACGTTGCAAGCGGAATTTCTCGCGCGCCCCGAGCTCCGGAAAAGATAGATCTGTACATGTCCGTACAAATTACCAAGTCCGGACCCGCCGCACACGAATACACACGTACGTTAAACAAGCGCGCACAAATCAGACATATATTTGTGTGTATAGCGAGACGACAGGACATTGTCCATTATCGTACGCGCGCACGCCTCTCATTTTACTGCCAGCTCTTGCCGCGGAATCCTTCCTACTTGGTCACCCTTATTCAAATCGTTAGCTCGACAAAAGCACACGGGGATGAAACGACGCAAATCAACGGAGGAAAAAGCGACAAGCCCGGGTGGCAGGGGCGGTGGGGGAGTTGAGATAGGAACGATATACGAGGGGAGCCGCGTGAAGGTCAAGGGTCGGTCAGAACACGATCTCCGTAGGAGTTTATCGACCAGGGGCGCAGAGCGGAGGGGGAGGAGGAGGAGGAGGAGGAGGAGAAAGGGAGGGCAACCGGCGCAACGAGACAAACTCAAGCTGATCGACCCAACAGAAGCGTTTTGCTTGGCGCGGGTGGTCCCGATCTATATATCTATATATATATATATATATATATATATATATATATATATATATATATATATACAGGGTGAGGCACATAAAGTGTTACAGAGCAATAGAACTCAAACTATTGATCATATCCAAAAATGTTTCGGATAAAAGTTTCAGTGATCGAGAAGGCCGTCATACTGGACCATCCTATTTTTTTATCGGTGGAGGCGCTGAAGCTACGTCAAGGTCAACTCCACTTTTTTAAATGGAACCATGTATTTTTTTTCGATGACATTATTACCGATTTTAAGACGAATTCAGCGACCTACAACACAAGGTCATTCTAGTCACGCAAAGTATGAAAATAGTAGAAAAATCGAAAAATATCGGAACAATCACTTTCAAAGGATCCACTAACCTTGGTTTGGGTCTACCTACAGAAGATCCTCGCAGTGATGACCCTCGACTTGTAAGCACTTGTTAATTTGCTGATGAAAAGACCGTCTAACTTCAGCCAACATTTGTGGTGTAATTTCGGTACATGCTCGGCGTATTCTTTCTTTCATGTCGTCAGGCGTGGTAGGTGCTACCGACATTACGCGTTCTTTGACAAAACCCCATAAAAAGTTCATTTTCGCGATCCGATGTACTCACATTAGAAGGTAACGCGTGACTAACTGATATGTCAACAGAAAATCGAGGGTCATCACTTCGAGCATCTTCTGTAGGTAGACCCAAACCAAGGTTAGTGGATCCTTTGAAAGTGATTATTCCGATATTTTTCGATTTTTCGACTATTTTCGTACTTTGCGTGACTAGAATGACCTTGTGATGTAGGTCGCTGAATTCGTCTTAAAATGGGTAATAATGTCATCGAAAAAAAAATACCTGGTTCCACTTAAAAAAGTGGAGTTGACCTTGACATAGCTTCAGCGCCTCCACCGATAAAAAAATAGGGTGTTCCAGTATGACGGCCTTCACGAACACTGAAACTTTTGTCCGAAACATTTTTGGATATGATCAATAGTTTGAGTGCTATTGCTCTGTAACACTTTATGTGCCTCACCCTGTATATATGCTGCACTGCGGAAACGAAAGTGATAGTGAAGGTTTACTATGCTACACGCATATTTACACGCTCACTGAAGTTTACATGATTGGAATGCTACGAAAATACATTTTTCTTCATTGGCTACGTTCGTTTGTGCCATTTTTTGGCTACGTAACATCACTTGATGGATGTTTAAGATCCTTAAGGAGGTACGACTAGCTCTTTAGAGTCGACAAAGAGATTCAATTTATGTTACCCCACAAGTGTTCTGATTTTTGTTAACTTATGTTGAATATTCGTATTGTCGATCGCAAAGTGCCAAATTTGTGGTAAATATTTTATTTATTGCATATTTACTAATAAAAACTGCAAAATTAGATCCTCAACGACTCTGGAGTAGTCTCCGTCATATTCATAACGACAGTTTCACCATAAAAACGGACTAAAAAACCGTTGCATCAAATCAATCGGAATCTTATTTAAATAGCCCTGAATTACCTCAGTGGAATTAATATTATCGGTAAAATTTTGTGCTTTGTAGCGACTCGTCTTCACGACGATTTCCAAGCAGAGCTAGGTTATTCTCGCCAAACGAATCAGCTGTTACGCCCGACGTTGGCAAGTCTATGAGTGCTATTGCGTCATTATGATAATATTCAACCGGAAGTTGAAACCGTCTTATAATGTAGTGCTTGAACTACACGGTGGAGTTCGAAGTTTCAATTTTTTACAATATCTATTATGTCTAATTTATTGTATTTCAGTTTTCCAACGACCTTAGTTGGATACGTGAGCAGCATAACCGTGATCACCGCATTTCCGGTCGACGTCTCCATAAGACGATGTGCTTCACTTAGCTCGAAGTGCTCGACTTTGCAATTTTGTTACGAAAAAACTGAACGGTCAATATAGCTTAAATTTTCCCAAAGGGTGCATAACGTATTCGTCAACATCATATAAAAATTTCAGGCCTGAAAGTTGGATTCTTCTTAATGATCGTACCTCCTTAATAGCGACGTACAGCATAAACCAGCAAGAAATTTTTTTCGGTAATAATGAAAATGAAGATATCGAAGAAATAAAAGGGAAGTTTCGTTGCATTGTAGATCGTAAAGTTGTACGTTTTTGGGACACAACACAAAACCCTTGAACGTTTGTCAGGTGGTGCCTTTAAGGTTATGCAGAAGCAACTTTGTTTTTCAAATCGAAATTTATCTTTCGCCTTTTACTATATTAGTTCCTGTAAAAGAACAACAAAGTTTTGTAGTCAAATAATTTGTGTATTCTTCATTTACTTTCCAAGATGTACCAAGTGAAATGATGTTGAAGGAAGTTTGCATCGTTGGAACAAAACGAAAATTTGTTGGTCTCATTGACTTATCGTTCAAATTGTTTGGCAGTTTTACGATACGGGAACCAGTCAATTGTTTTGTATACATTTTTCCAAGTTCAACAACCTAAATCAGCGGGAACAATATTGTGAGTTATAGAAGAAAATAAAATCGTCGCGTTTCAACGATGCAAACCCGAAGACGATGGAATTGTCTTGCGGTTTTGCATCTTAATTTTTGTATTGCCAGAACGCAACGGGAATTCTTTTAAACATTTATTTGTTATCGGTGAAAATTCTTTTGTTTGAGAATTTCGGTTGATGAACATAAAGAAAATTTCAAAGACCGTGCGGAGTGATTCACTCAGCCTAAAGATGTGAAAAAATAGGATAATAACAAGTTAATGTTAAAAAAAAAACGAATTTCCGTTGCATTGCACGATGCAAACTGCAACGTCATCAATTTGTTTCTTTGTTCTTTCATTTTTTCTCTGTCAATGTGAATACGACAGATACGGAAAAAAAATCGTTTTTCTCCATTTTTGTTATTAAACAAACATTTTTTTTGCAAATTGAGGTTATAGAATTTCTGGGGAATCTCCATATAAACACTCCTCGTGATCCCGTATGAAGTGAATAGAAGACAACACGTCCTGAGCCTGAAGCACGGTTTTACATACAGGTCTTGAAACGACGCGACGCATAGGAAAGAGGATATCGTGTGCAAAGGAGACAGCAATATCACACGTTTCTGTCTTACACACAGCAAGATAGAAACTAAATATCACACTAAATAGAATATTTAACAGACTTGACGATAGTTTGCCGAAAGGATTAAAAAAAAGCAATTTTACTTGAACAATAATCCTTCCCTTATTATCGCATTTTATTCACTCTTTAGAGAATGAATTTTTTTTTAAATGTCTTTCGTAAACCCGCTGCGATGACTTTAAATCCACACTGGGAATTGCTGCTTGCCACTTTTTTAAAAATAGTTCGGCGTTTTTAGGCGTTTCAAAAACAGAGCTTTTTTGTTTATTCGATTTGTACTGCGTTTTACACTGAGGTACCGCACAGGATTTTGGTATTTTCACTGGATTAAATTGTTAAGAACAGTTATTTAGACATATCATGCTTTTTTTTTTATAGTTGAGAACGATTTTCAATTGTCATACGCACATACGCCTATACGACAATAGTAATTTATGCTACAAGTGCGGAAAACAACGAATTCCATCGCGCGTGAAGTTGCCGCATGAGCCGAAGGCTTATGGTGCATTTCACACGAGTACGAGTGAGAAATGCACCATAAGTCGAGGCGAATTCGGCAACTTACGCGCGATGTAATTCGTTTTTTTTCGCACATGTCCCATACATTATTTTTTGCAATGACTGTCTCGAAAGTGGGATTTGAGATTCAACAAAACCAATAACAATTATATTCAAATATATCACATCAGTTCAGATCATTTCCTTGTCAGAAAATACGACTGTGATAAGTTGACGTTTCATATGACATGAATTTCGCTACATTCAAGTTTGTTCAATCGGTCCAAAATCGTAGAACAAAAAACTATCAACTGTGAAAAAAACCGTTTTTTCACGAATCAATGTGGTAAAGTGAGCTATAAATAGATTTTTTTCCGCACTAGTGCGGGAAAGTCTCACATTCCCGCACTAGTGCGGGAAAGTAAGCATCGTTGAGAAATAAGCCACTTTCCGCACGCTAAACACCAATCGAAAATCGCACTTTCGGGGCAGGCATTGCGAAAAACAATTTATGATCGGTTTTGACTAACCTCATGAATGGGTCTGAAGTTTGCATCGTTGGAATGCAACGAATTTTTTTTTTTTAAATAATTTTTGTATTTCGCCTAATCTATTGAACAGTCGGCTTCTAGATGCCTAAAAACGATCGTGCATAACACGTGAAGGGGTTTCTACAAACAGAACCTGCCATTAATAAGGGGTGAAAGTTAAAAAAAACGTATCTCCCATAGTATGGGGATAGCCAAATTTTTTATTGGCGTTATTTGTAAAGGGACCCAACGCATTAAAAAAAAAAAAAATGACCGATTTTCGTTTGCCGGAACTTACCCTTATCGGGGAGTGAAAGTTAAAAAATCGTATCTCCCATGGTATGGGGATAGCCAAATTTTTTATTGGCGTCATTTTTAAAGGGACCCAAAGTAAGTCTCGAAAAAAAATGAATGATTTTCATTTGCCGGAGTTTACCCTTATCGGGGGGTGAAAGTTAAAAAAAATCGTATCTCCCATAGTATGGGGATAGCCAAATTTTTTATTGGTGTTATTTGTAAAGGGACCCAAAATAAGTCTCGAAGAAAAAAATTAACGATTTTTGGTATGAAACTGTAATTTCATACCATCACTAAAATATAACGATTTTTTTTGTAATTTTGAATTTCTTTATTTTGTTCAACCATCCAGTTCTTTTTTTACAAAGTGAGGTAAAACTCCAAGAAAGATACGATATAAAAATATTTAATAAAAAGAAACTTTGAGTTTCAACGATGTAATGAGATTGCAGTCTCATGGTTCTATGGTTGAAATTCAATTTTTTTTGTATATTTACAGATCGGTATTAGCGGAATAAATATTTAATATAATAAATAAAAAGTAATAAAATGAATATATAGAAAAGAATTTTCGCTACGTTCCGACGATGCAAACTCAACACCATACAATGTACACATGAACGTGGTACGCCTCGAAAGACGCACACCCATAAGCGCGAGAGAGATACGATGGATCCGCGCCTGTTGCATATACAGTCGTTGAAGAGTTCAGGCGCTACGCGCGGACACTTCGTATCTCTCTCGCCCTTTCTCACTCGAGTTTATAGGTGCCAGTCGTTCTAGACGTATCACGCCGAGTTTTATGTTGTATGGTGTTGAAGTTTGCATCGTTGGAATATTGCGAAAATTCGTTTTTGTATTTTCATTTTATTATTTGTAATTATTATATAAAATATTTCTTTCTCCGATTCTGATTGTAGGTATTCAAAGTATCGAAAATTTTTCGAAATCTTTAAATGAGATTACAGATCGCACTGTTGAAATACAACGAAAATGATTATTGTTTAATTCCTTAGATTTCTGTTTCTTATTTTGGGCTATGAAAATCCCTCAAGGAATAAAATAATAATAATAAAAATTTCGCCTAAGGAATTGAAAAATAATCATTTTTATTGCATTTTAACACAGCAAAGTCTAATCTCATAACATGGTTAAAATTCATCAATTTTTTTATATAATATATTTTTATTGTCGTATTTTATTGGAGATTTACGACCTCAATTTGTAAAAAAAAATAGCTTTCGATTATTATGTAAAAAAATTAAAAAGGAAAAAACTGAGTTTTAACGATGTAATCAGTTTATTTTGCAATGTAAGGAATTAAAAAACATTTATTATTTTTAAATTGATTTTATAAAAAAATTTATTTGTATTTCAACGGTCCTAACTGTAATTTCATTACACCGATCAAATTTAACGATTTTTATGTCATTTCAATTTATTTATTTTTCATCGTAATCCAGTGTTTTTTTTACAAATTGAGTAGCGAGTTACAGAATCTTGCTACTGCTTGGAAATCGTCGTGAAGACTCAAGAGTCGTTGAGAATCTAATTTTTCAGTATTTATTAGTAAACATGCAATAAATAAAATATTTACCATAAATTTGGCACTTTGGGATCGACAATACGAATATTCAACAAAAGTTAACATAAATCAGAACACCCGTGGGGTAACATAAATTTAGTCTCTTTGTTGACTCTGAGGGAGTAGTCATACCTCCTTAACCCCCCATACGAGTGGGTACCGGTAGACGAAAATCTTCGCCAATTGCTTTGCTGACTCCTTTCGAGTATATCTACCAATAAAGCCAATAAAAAATTTGGCTATCCCCATACTATGGGAAATACGATTTTTTTAACTTCACCCTCCGATAAGGGTAAGTACCGGCAAATGAAAATCGTTCACTTTTTCGAGACATATTTTGGGTCCCTTTACAAATAACAGCAATAAAAAATTTGGCTATCTCCATACTATGGGAGATACGATTTTTTAAAACTTTCTCCCCCCAATAAGGATAAGTTCCGGCAAACGAAAATCGTTCATTTTTTTTTTGAGACTTGCTTTGGGTCCCTTGACAAATAACGCCAATAAAAAATGTTGCTATCTCCATACTATGGGAGACCTGATGTTTTTTAACTTTCACCCCCCGATAAGGGTAAGTTCCGGCAAACGATAATCGTTCATTTTATTTATCGAGACTTATTTTGGGTCGCTTTACAAATAACGCCAATAAAAAATTTGGCTATCCCCATACCGTGGGAGATACGATTTTCGTCAACTTTCACCCCCCGATAAGGGTAAGTTCCGGCAAACGAAAATCGTTCATTTTTTTCGAGACTTATTTTGGGTCCCTTTACAAATAACACCAATAAAAAATTTGGCTATCCCCATACTATGGGAGATACGATTTTTTAAAACTCTACCCCCCGATAAGGGTAAGTTCCGGCGAACGAAAATCGTTCATTTTTTTTTTCGAGACTTATCGTGGGTCCCTTTACAAATAACACCAATAAAAAATTTGGCTATCCCCATACTATGGGAGATACGATTTTTTCAAGCTTTCGCCCCCCGATAAGGGTAAGTTGAGGCAAACGAAAATCGTTTTTTTTTTTTCGAGACTTACTTTGGGTCCCTTTACAAATAACGCCAATAACAAATTTAGCTATCCCCATACTATGGGAGATACGATTTTTTTTAACTTTCACCCCCCGATAAGGGTAAGTTCCGGCAAACGAAAATCGTTCATTTTTTTTTCGAGACTTACTTTGGGTCTCTTTACAAATAACGCCAATAAACAATTTGGCTATCCCCGTACTGTGGGAGATACGATTTTCGTCAACTTTTATCCCCCGATAAGGGTAAGATCCGGCAGACGAAAATCGTTCATTTTTTTTTTCGAGACTTATTTTGGGTCGCTTTACAAATAACGCCAATGAAAAATTTGGCTATCCCCATACTATGGGAGATACAATTTTTTTAACTTTCACCCCCCGATAAGGGTAAGTTCCGGCAAACGAAAATTATTCATTTTTTTTCGAGACTTGCTTTGGGTCCCTTTACAAATAACGCCAATAAAAAATTTGGCTGTCTCCATACTATGGGAGATACGTTTTTTTTACTTTCACCCCTTATTGATGGTAGGTTCTTTTTGTGGAAACCCCTTCATATGTTATGCACGATCTTTTTTAGGCATCTAGAAGCCGACTGTTCAATAGATTAGGCGAAATACAAAAATAAAAAAAAATAAAAATTTCGTTGCATTCCAACGATGCGAACTTCAGACCCATCCTCATGATACCCCCTGACCATAACGACATATGGTGGTTGCGATAAGAAAAAAAGCTTGGACAATTGGGAATCTTACGCAAAGCTCAGCGCAGATGGCGGCACGTAGGCATAACGTAAACAATATCCCGTGCGGAAATTGAGTTCGGGCTTTGATCGGGCCCATCTAAACTGTCCCTAACTGTATTAAGGCCCTAGTCTGGAAGCCTCACATGGGCCATCAGTGGCCGGTCACACTTTGCTGTCCAAGGCCATTGAAGGCAAAATAACCAGGGCCTTTAAAAATTGCCTCAACGGTACCTCATAACAAATTATTGCAGCCATATGCGTACGTGCGTGTATGTGCACTGTGAAAAAGAAATGTGTTATTTCAATACATTTGAGACTTAGAATTCTGTCGCATATGTTGACACATTCGATCCCGCGTTGTTCCAATGAACGCACTGCATGCCTGTTGGTTCAAGGAATCACAGCTCGTCTACTAAACGCATAGTTTAATTATTATATTTAATCGAGACCCGATGCGTTAGTCTAGTGGTTACCGTGCTGGCCAGCGGATCGGGAGGTCGCAGGTTCGAATCCCAGTCACGTCACTTTCGTCATGAAATATTTTTCTTCGATATTTCTCGGCGAAAGACGACTAGTTCCTTGACTGGGAGACGAACTTGGGACCGGCTGTATCGGTATAGGTTTTCCGCAGCTTCCCTATGCCCATGGCAGACATCTCATGGTGAATATGATACAGAGGAGAAAGTCGGCTGCGGCCGCAAGGTGGGGGCATGGGAGGTAGACGGGGGAATTGTGGAATGGGAGATATAGAGGGGGGGGCTGTGCAATGGGAGACTGAACGAAAGTTCAGGTGGGTAGGGCTCGTAAAAAGGGGAAGACCGTGTACGGCTGGAACAAACCAATAAAAAAAAAATTATATTTAATCGATCCCGATAATTATTATGCCACAAATTCTTTAGTCAAGCAATTTATACTGA
>OZ010716.1:6460720-6893220 GCA_963932345.1 Ophion ventricosus | reverse complement strand
TAAACCCTTTTACCAATTGTAGAAAAATTTAATTCGAATATAGCCTCCATGATATTCTATTTCAGTATAAAAATTTAATCACATAACTAAAAAATGATGTAAGCTACGTCGCCGAAAAACATTTTTTGAAAATGAAAACTGCCTTAAAATCAAAAGCGTTTTATCGATTGTTACTGTACAAAAACTGTAGAATTTGTTGCTTGTAAACAAAATCCGCATCCAGTTTTTTCAAATGTCCTTTTCCAACGTTTTAGAATATGTTGATATCATTTAAATATTGCACAAACAAATTGTTAAAAAAAAACAAGGCTTCTTCTATGAGGCAAAAAAATTGACAACAGGACAAGAGAGGGTAAATCAAACAGTGCAACTGACCTAGTGGAATGATCGATGAAACCGCCGTCCAGTAGTCGAAGTTTAGCGAACAACACGGCGCTAACGAAAGGCACTGCGGTTAGCTCCTCGAGGCCAATCTCCACGGAGAATTTGTACTTCTTCTTCTTCATCATGAAGGCCATCTCAGTGAGTCCCGGGCACTTCACTTTGAACGTTTACTCGCACCACCCCCGTGATTCGCGAACGCACCTTCTCACCCCCAAAAAGAACAAACTTCCGGCTCCCTTGTCCCTTTTTTATGGGGAAATTTTTTTCTCGCTCGCTTCTTTCTTTTCCCACGAGAGATTGTCAACTGGAATTCTATTTCCGTGTCGTCGAATATTATACGGTTCACGGTTTTTTCGTCGTTTTCACCGGGTCTTATAACAATTAGAGCATCGTAGTTTCTTTACTTCGTCCCTCATCCTCGCCCTCTGCTCTGTGGTTCCCTCAGCTTTTTTTTCTGCTGTATTACTTCTTTCTTTTTTAGCCGTATGTTGTTCTCCGCTGCTGTTTTTTTAGTTCTCTTCCTCGTTCTTTAGTGGCTCTTTTTTCTTCTTGTCCTCTTCTTTTTAGCTCTATTTTTTCTCTTATTCTTTACCTTGTTCTAGTTCTCTCTTTTTCTTCCTTTCTTTTCTTGTTTTTTATTTGCAGTAATACACAATACCCATCTTTATTATTTTCCAGTCGACCGAGCCTCGTGCTCGCGGCATCGACAAGATGGCGGAATATTGGGAAAGAATTGCGCGATTAATCCAGGCTTTCGCGACATTGTACTCTCGCCTCTCTTTGCGATCCTTCCTTCTCACACACACACACGAAATTATACGGCACGAAAATGTTTTTTTTCCCAAATTCTCCCTCGTTCACTTTCTCAGGTTTTTTTTACTTCCTGTCGGTCTGTCTGTCTCTTCCTCTCTGTCGTTTAGTTGCGACTTTACGTCATTTCCTCCGTTCTTCCCTCGTGTCCACCCGATACCTCGAGCATTCTGAATTCCCACGGGATCTGGAAGACTGTGAAATCTGACAGAGAAAGAAAAAAAAACACGGAATTAATTCTTCTCCCGTTCTTTCGATGCTTTTTGCTCACCCCTTTCGTCGAACTTTTTTTTCGAGTGCTCCTTTTCGCCTAGAAACTTTGATCCGACAGCCTGAATACTAATCAGGCTGCTATCAAGCTTCGGTCCGAATAACCGTAGTAAGCCACGCCTAATCTGTACCGGAGGTCCACCGGACCAGTGAAACCGTGGTACGGGAGTAAGAAGGCTTTCTTACTTGGGTCTGATCAGGGTCCCTTCGTACTCCCGTACTACGGTTCCATTGATCCGGTGGTTATGCGGCATTGATCAGGCTGTCGGATCAAAATTCGACAGCTTGTCCCAAAATCGACCGCTGAATTTTTTTACATCCATTTAAACCTAATTTTTTTTAGAAATGATTTATATGGCAAAATGTTGACGCCTCGGGCCATCGTTGAATCCTTACGGCGTGTTTTAAAAATGTTTCGTACCCGCACGGTTATCGAAGGTTATACTGCCGTAAAAGACATTCATATATCAAAAAGTTTTCGCACAAAAACGCACTTTTTTTGCAGAATTGCAATGCAGGTGTTATGTAAATTTCTATCGTTATAAATATGCCGGCGTCATTGGCCACATCATCGATTATTAGCCGTTTATTTTTTTTTATTTAGCAATCCTCATTAAAAAGTACGAAGCAGGCAAGAAATCAATATCTCGTAAAGATATTGAAAAATTCGATTGAATTCTAGCAGCAGGTGTACACAAGTGTTGGGGTGGCTAAACAGGTAGCGCGCTCATCTCTAGAATTAGAGGGCGGAGGTTTAAATCCATGATGTTGAAGTTTGTATCGTTGAAACGCGACGAAAATAATTTTTTTTTCTTCGAATTACCATTTTTTTGGGAGATCGAGGCCGCGGAAAACTTTTTAAAGATCCTCATTAGAGTCCTGTAACCTCAATCTATCCAGAATGATTTTGGAGAATAATCATAGGAAAAAAAAGAAAGTAAAATAGTACATTGTTAACCAAAGAGGCCCTTTTACGACGAGTACTGAAAACATCGCGCGAGACGTAAAAAGGCCCAGCGTTCACGGTGCACTCGAGTATTTATATAACAAAACCATGTTTTCCGAGCTTTTGTATTGTTAAATGCCTATTGCCCCAAACGCGTGCAGAAAAGCTGTATTGCATACGAAACCCATATAACCACGTACTGCTTTTGTACCGTTCTGGTGGAGTACGCCCTACCGGTACTGTACCTACGACGTACGTGCGTACGGTACTGGTGGAATACTAGTACCAGGTACTTCTGAATCGTATCGTTACAGGTTTCTGAATCGTACGCCTGGCTATCCGGGGAAACTGTATCGCGCGTGCCGAGGGGGTTCGGGGGCGAAGGCCCCGGGGGGCACAGGGGGGGGGGGCGCCCCCTCGAAACACACCACACCTAGTGCTTAAATGCATCAGCATATTTAATTGTACTATCTTATTAATAATTGGTCGCGGTGTTACGTGAAAGGGAGGTAATGTTCCTTCCCGTAAATAAGTCCTCAACGTACATAATTCTTCGACCTAACCTAACTTGTTGTTCATATAAACTATCGTTTATTTTCTAGCAACAATTTTAATAATTTCTTATTCTTAACGATTTTACTATTGGCTGGTTTTACAACGGCTTTTTTCCTTTCTAACCCTTTTCGCTCTCCTTCTTCCCCTTATCCTACCAACTTTCTTTTAATAGAAAGAAGTAATAATAGTATTTTTTTTTAATTGGTTTTTGTTCCAGCCGTACAGGGTCTTCCCCTTTTTACGTGCCCCAACCCACCTCAATTTCCACATTGGCAGAATGGGGAATTGTGGAATGGAAGATAGGGGGCTATATTCCATTCCACATGCCCCTTCTACAACCCATTCCACTCACCCCAACCTTGCGAGCGCAGCCGACTTCCCCCTCTGTAACGTATTCACCATGACATGGCTGCCATAGACATAGGGAAACTGCGGAAAACCTATACCGATACAGCCGGTCCCAAGTTCGCCTCCCAGTCACGGAAATAATCGTCTTTCGCCGAGAAATGTCGAAGAAAAACATTTCACGACGAAAGTGACGCAACTGGGATTCGAACCTGTGACCTCCCGATCTGGTGGCCAGCATGCTAACCACTAGACCAACGCACCGGGTAAGTAATAATAGTAATTTCATTTTATAAAGTTGGCGATCCCGTTTTGGAGGAACCCACGCGCCGCCACCTTTGGAGCGTACGAAGTCGCGCCACATCTAACCCCTAAAGTGACCTTGCAGGTTGAGAAGGGAACGATACAGTCTTTTTTGGTTTTCTAGTATACATTTTTTTTGGCGTATCGATCACCGAACTCCAATGATGAGCTTTCATCGGTTGTTCGTTTTCTTCGGTCATGAGGTCGTCGTCGTTTTATGTTATGTATGCAGGCTTCAATCTATTTAAGGATGCAGTCTTTTCTTCTGCATTTACGTCTATGATGAATCGGCGGTCGTCCAATCTGTTTATGACTTGGGAGATATGGACGAACGGTATCGTGTGAAGGGTTGCAATAAATTTGCCTACCTGGTTCGACTGATAATAATTGTAGATTAAGTGATGACTTTTGTACGGGATTTTCTAGTTCCTCAGCTTCCTTTTGAGCGTCGGATATTTCTTGAGGGGATAAGACTTTTGGCATTTCGATTCGCGAAATTTCTTCAATTCTTGATAGCACGTCAGCCACGACGTTGTCGTTTCCCTTGAGGTAGAAAATTGAGGTGGAGAATTGCGAAATGTGGTAAAATTGTCTCAGTTGCCTCTCAGAAATTTTATCGGAATTCCGTTGAAAAGTATAAGTGAGTGGTCGATGGTCCGCCCTGATTACGAAATTTCTTCCATCGAGGATGTGTTCGAAGAATTTCTCTGAAGCAAAAATGGCAAGTAATTCTCTATCATACCGCTGTATTTTTTCTCTGTAAGTTTAAGTTTACGAGAGAAAAAACCGACTAGCTTCCATTCGTTATTTCCTGCTGCTCCAATTGCCGTGTTCGACGCATCTGTAGTCAGTCTCGAAGGTGAGCCCGGTAAGAGAAGTTTTGGCGAAAAATGCAAACTCCAGATTTTCGAATTTTTCGTCGAATCTAGCTGTCCGATCGGCTTGCTACAACACCTTTCGATGCAAAATCATGCTCTGATTACAAATGTTCAAGTTAGAACTCGATCGGTGCAAAACTCTGAATTTGGCATACGTTTAAACGAAAAAATCGATCTTCCGGGCAAAATAATGCCGAAACGAGGTTGGGAGTCAGAAATTAGTGATAAATGAACAATTTTGCATCGAATGAGACATCGCCCAATTAGTTTTGGCAAAAAATGAAAACTTCACATTTTCGAGTTTTGCGTCGAAACTAACTGTCCGGTCGGCTTGCTACAGCAACTTTCGATGCAAAATCGTTGAGGTTCGCTTGGATTCCGTGGGAGATTTGTATCCGTGTTCGTTGATGGTGTATCCGGAAAAGACTAATTCAGGTTTTCCTAGAACACACTGAGATTAATTGTCCATCCATTATTTGGTAGTCTCTCGAACACGATTTTTAGATGTTCTTTATGCTCTTTTGCGTCTTTCGATGCAATATACGTCGTCTATATACACGATTATAAAGTTCAAGTTTCTGAATATTGAGTCCATGAACCGTTGAAATGTTTGAGACACATTTCTCAGGTGTTAATATTGCAGTTTGCCGGATGCCCTCAGTTGCCATCGGGATTTGGTGATACGCCCTAGTCAGATTGAGCGTTGAAAAGATTTTTTTTCCGTGAAGACCTATGAAAATGTCGTGACTGTGTCCTGTAGGACAACGATCTGGTACAGTTTTCGAGTTTAATGCTCGAAAATCGCCACATAAATGCCAACCTCCTGATTGTTTTATTTGAAGGTGTTTCGAACTGGACCAAGAACTTTTGGATGGTCGTATCATTTTACGTTCCAAATGATACTCGATTTCTTGTCGTATTACTTCTAATTTTTCTCTAACAAGTCTGCACGGTTGATGGGCAACTGGTAGACCCGTCGTTTCTACAATATTTAATGTTCTATTTTTCTTCTGTTTTTGTCAAATCCGATAGTTTTGTGATTTTCGGAAACTGTTCCAGTAGTTTGGAAACCAGTAGTTCTAGTAGTTCCATACTCAATGCTGCTGTTGATTCTTGAGCTGCTGGGTTCGTGTTCTTTCGCATAACTCCTTTCGACGTAAGCTGAGTAACCGAATCTATCAAACATTGATTCTTGAGAACAATGGGAAGACCGTGGTGTGCAATAAAATCAGCTCCAATGATTGAAGATTTTATTTCCGCAATGATGAAAGGCCACCTAAACTGTCGACGAAAACCCAAATCCAGCGTAAGAATCTTTTTGCTGATGGTGCCAATTTCTCTATTATTCGCTGCGTAAAGTTTGAAAGATTGTCGATTGAGGTTTGCTTTGATGAGCTCACGAGGTAAAACTGTTACAACCGAACCAGAATCTATGAGAAAAGTGAGGTTATTGTTTTTGTCATTCATGAGCAAGCGGGTTTCAGCGCCTGGAATATAGTGTTCGCTGTCCGCGACCACTTCAACGTGGATCGACGCATTTAGTTTCCCCGATTTTCCTGTTTCAGCGGTGGCTGGAACGAGCAAGGTAGTAAGCACCGAGTCGATGATGTGTCAAATCTATTATGATAGTAGCATACTCCGTTTGTCGAAGGTCTGGATCTACTACGAGAGTTGAAACGCGGCCTGTACCCCTGTCGATCAGGACTGTTATTATTTTGTCTGTTGTTTCCATCCATTTTGGAACAGAGTCTTTTCATGTCTGCTTTTAATGTTGCGATGTATTTTTCCATGCTTGATCTCCATGTCGCAATCTCTTTTTCCAGATAGTTCCAGCGAGAGTCAATTGTTTTGACTGAGGCATCGCTCGCTGCGGCATAAGGCTGCGTAATGTAAGGTTGTGTATTCATCGACATTAGGCTAGGACCATAACACGATTCAATTATCGTGTCAGCCTGCGATCGCTGGTAATTCGCCGATTGTTGAATGTCGCCTTGATTTGGTCAAACCATCTCTCCGGTAACCTTGTCCAAAATTGCGGTAGCCTGAAATATTCGTATGTTTCCAACCGATGTCCGACATTTTCGGGATTGACATTGTCTCCGGTCCCCGAGGAGGATGATGCTCCGTCGCCTGTACCGTTTATTGTACTCGGTGGACCTCTGGTCTCCACCATGACTTAAGCACGTTTATTTTTTGAGGTTAAATACTCGTCGATTTTTAATCGTCAGAATCTGATGCGGGTTCACCAATTTTGTGGGGTTCAGGTACAACGCACTCACACAAAATATTGTCGTTCACATAAACTATCCTTTATTTTTTATCAACAATTTTAATGATTTCTTATTCTTAACGATTTTATTATCGGCTGGTTTTAAAACGGCTTTTTGTCCTTCTAACCCTTTTCGCTCTCCTGCTTTCGTTTATCCTACCAGCCTTCTTTTACTAGAAAAATGTAATAATAGTAATTTTATTTTATAAAGTTGGCGACCTCGTTTTTTGCCGAACCGACCGTCTTGCGGTCATTTTCATAGCGTATGAAGTCGCCACATGATGGCTGGTCCGCAACGGCGTACAATGTTCGTGAACGTAAGAAATGCGTATGCGCGGATTTTTACGTACCGGTACGTGAAAGAGGTCTTTTACACGCACGTAAGAGCGAGGAAAACATGGTTGTGTTATAAAAAAGTACATTTTTTAATTTTTTATTCCAGATGACCCTAGTTTCCAGAACCACCTACACCTTGTAGGTTGGTAGTTTGGCCAAGCAGCAACAGCGGCACTTTGTTTCAATCATAATAATAACTTGATATTTTATCAATATTTTTCGATAAAAACAAAACGCAAACTTGGCAAGGACATGTAATAATTGTATGTAAAATCCCGTCCTCGGCATTTCAATACGCCGATCAGCAAAAAATATTGATAATTGACCTGGTTTTTTCCGCCTCTAATGTAGACTCGTTAATCATCTTTTCGTTCCCGAGTGGTTTTCAGACCTGATAACCATTGGTTATTAAGACCCAGGTAAAAAGTGACAAGAGGGCGATGGACGCAGGGATGGGGGGGAGGGCAAATTACAACTCGAAGGTTCATCAGGGTGATTTGCTGCTTCTGTATCATCGACATGAATGTATGATCAGATGTTTCTTTTTATCAGCAGCGATCTTGTGACCGTGACTCAGAAAACGACGCGCCGACGTTACACTCAAACATATATATGCATGTGTAATTCTTGTGTGTGTGTGTGCGCGCGCTCATACATATATAGGCAATGTACATAAAGGTTTATTTTAAAGAGCACGTGGTCGCGAGATTCGCGACGTGGAGAAGGTCGGTCTTTTGGCGCTTACGCGGAGTCCCGGGTTAGTGACGTCAAATATATTTGAAACGAGATTTTTTTTTTCTTTCATTTTTTGACCTTGCCCATACGTACACGACACTGCATGTAATTTGAAACACGTGGTCGAACGTGATCACGAACGCGAGCCACCTTGCACCATGGCGACAAATTATTTCGTCTGAAAGGACTTTTTTCGAAGCACACACATAACCATATGTGTATATGTGAGTTTTCAAAATTATCTTCGACCGCTGGTCGTCCTGTCTCCAAAATCAACAATTCGTTTATGAAAGTTTACAGACCGCCCGTAAAATGGGTAAAAGGTGTCTTAAAATAGAGTACTAATTTTTTATAAATGGCATCGCGAAGTATTGAGGTTCAGTCATGGACAATCACATGATCGAGTAACGCATAGAAATTGTGAACATTTACTACGAAAATGGTGGAAATTTTGCAGAGACGGTTCAACAAGTCCGCATCTCGCGCCGCGGCGATGTGAATTGGCTACCACGAACATGCGATTTGACGACATTGGACTTCTTTCTTTGGGGTTTTCTGAAAGGAAACGTATATGCCAATGATCCACCGACCATTCCGGAGCTTATGGACGCACCATTAATGAAATTAGCCCGCAATTATGCCAAAATGTTATTGAAAATGTTGTCAAAAGAGTGAAAGTTTGAAAAAAGGGACGAAGCGGCCATTTATCGGATATGGTGTTCCACACATAACCTCCATGTTTGTATCTTATATTGAAATAAAAATATTCGTACTTTTCAAATAAATAATGCGTTTTATTAATCAATAAAAACGTCAGGTCATTTTGAGACACCCTTTAGATCCCCCGATTGCCAATGTTGCGTATTTACACGGTATTCCATTTTAATGGTATACCCAAAATCAATTGCAAAAAAGAACTCGGAGCAGAAAAGGTTTCCTACAAAAAATGTACGGTTTCAGGGGAGACATATGATATAAATATGACATCTAAAAAAAAGCATCGACGCAGATGTGAAATCGCGCAGTGACGTTCTTTATTTTAAATAGAATCATATAGTTTGATTCGCTGAAATAACACGTAGTTTGGAATCGAATCTAACGAGTAAATCAACTCCGTAGTTGAATCCGTAAGGAATCAGTATTGTTTGCCAGAAATTTGAGAAAATCGTTTTTTTTATTTTATTATTCTACAGACCTTTCTGAATACGTCTGTGAAAATTATTGAATGATACTCATAAAATTATCCGAGTTATAGACATTTTGAGGAATACGTTCGCGGAGCGCGGTCGAGACGCAGCAAACTCTAAACGTGTTTATCTCGAAACTATGTTTTTTTAAATCCGCAACCACGATATCTCGATAACATATTGGCTGATTAAGCTGAGATTTGGCATACACCTTCAGTAGACCGTTTTTGAACGTTCGTAGCAGAATGGAGTCAAAATATATATTTTTTACATAACTCGTAGAACGGTCCGAAAAATCGGCAAAAATTGAGAATGAAACTTTAGCATGCCGCCATTTCGGGCATTTTTTTTGTTTTATGTATCTGGTACCATACATCACCACAGTCATACAGATTAAGAATATGTTTGGTTTTTTCCACATTCATACAACGCCCACAACACCGGTCGCCAATTGGGGGCGTTTTCCGCGCACCATTGTAAACAAACGTACATGAATGAATGATTTTTTAAATTATTTGTAGATATTCCTGCATCAACCAATATCGATAAACGTGTAAACAATTTCCGAAAAAAAAACGCGAATATTTTAAGTTATTTCATCCTAAAAATCACCTCCAAAACGGCGCTCTAGACAACAATACTGACTCAAATGGATATTGTATCAAGAATGAAACATTGTTTGATTTTGTCTGTAAACCGGAAGATAGGAGGGTCATTTGAAAAGTTTTCGGCCTTATCAACAAAAAGTGATAGCAGAGAAAAATTCTTTTGCCGCCCAATAGATGGCTTGATATATGTAAACCGTAAAAATTTCGAGTAATTCTGATCATTACTTTGTCTATGGCACTCTTCCAAAGTTGCCAGCTGACGTTGATTGTCAGCAATGGAGAAAACCGAGTATCGCACAGAGAAAAAGTTCCTTCATTTAAAAGGAAAAAAGGCTCTGGAAACAAAAGATGAGTTAGACTCTGTATACGGTGAAGCATCCCCTTCATCACAGCATTCAAATATTGGGTGGCCGAGTTCAAACGTGGTTCTACGAGCATTTGAGGAACGTTCCGGGCGCCTAAAAAGCGCTATAACTGACGAAATAGTCGATTTAGAGTGCATCGAACTGTGATGGAAGATTGTTGATTGACTGTTAAGGGTATTGCTGAGGCTTATGGGATATCACCTGAACGGGTGCTCAAGATTTTATATCAAAATTTGAATGAGAATATTTACCGTGCCACGCTTGATAACGATCGACCAAAAGCGTGTACGGGCGAATATGTCGCGCGATTGTATAAAAAAGCCTGTATAAAAAAAATCCAGCGGAATTTTTGCAGCGAACTTTAAGCAGCAGTTGTTTGAAACCAAATAACAGTCAATGTAGCAGATTGCGGTGGGGGAACCAGCTCCGAAGAAGGCAAAGGTCGTTCTCTCTGCAGGAAAGCGACAGTTATAGCCGACAGTCTTTTCAAATAGCCATGGAATAATTCTTATCGATTACCTTCCAAATAGTGAAACAATCAACAAGTAGTACGCTGCATTGGTGGATGGATTGAAGGCCACAGCTAAGACGGAACGGTACCCCGGCTCCGTCGGTATGGCAGATCGGGATAGTAGATACCCACGGATCTTCTAAACGATTCTTCAGGATTTTACGAAATTTGACCAGACAATGTTAAGTTGATAGACGAACGGCTGTCTTCTCAAGAAATTTGTTGAATCAAAAAAAAAAGTAGATGGTGTCCGGTTACGTGCACTCGTCATATGCGCGGGACGGAGAAGGCACTATTGGTGTAAGCACTCGAATGGGGTAGCGCGCTTCTCCGTGTGTATTTTTTTTTTTTTTTTTCTTCATCGTAAAATTACCGAATTAACCCAATACATTTTGAGGATATTTTGTAATTTTTACAACTTCAATTCGAGTAAACATTCGATTAAAATGCAACAATTTTTCATTTTTATTTATTTACAGGAATTTCTTCGCAAGCTTCTGCCTTATCAGGCATAAACAAACTAACGAAAAATGGCGGATTTGATTAAATCCATTTTCTCGGAAAAATCTTTGTAAAATAGTTAATTCGCGGGTTCGAATCCCAATCGCGTTACTTTCATCGTGAAATGTTTTTCTTCGACATTTTCTCTGCGAAAGGCGACTAGTTATGTGACTGGGAGGCGAACTTGAGACCGGCTGTATCGGTATAGGTTTTCCGCAGTGTCCCTATGCCCATGACAGACGTGTCATGGTGAATACGATACAGAGGGGGAAGTTGGCTGCGGCCGCAAGGGGGGGAGAATAGGGGAATAAAAAAGCTACAGTGTAGAAAACAACAGTGGAACGGTGAAAACAGCGGAGTCTTGTAAAAAGGCGAAAAGGCTATGCAAGTAAAACTTCAGAATAAAAAATAAAAAAACATTCCTGAGTGTTAATTCATTGGATGGTCCATCCAGTAAAACCATAAAATTAAAAAATGTATTGTTTTGAATAAAGTATAAATAATGAGAAATAAATATTCATGTGTTTTACCATTTTCATGAACAGTAAGCACTGAAAAGTAACTTTATAAAAACTTTATTTTTCAAACCACTCCAATATATTTTTTCCATTTATTTATTTTTATTATTATAGACCCAGAAAGACAGTCATGATTATCACGGCGTGCATACTATTGATGAAGCAAATTTTACAGCATATTGACTACATGCTGTGATGCAAAGCCATGAGCTCATTTAGTATCATGCATTTACAAAACATTTTGATCTTAATATGTCGTTTACAAATGCATCATGCGTTTAGAGCACGTCGAACCCATATCGCTGTGCTCAAGTGTCCGCAATTAACAATCGCAAATTTTACGTCATATTGAAGCTATGTGTAGACATTTTGGTGTGTATTCACTATGGTAACATCAATTATTCGACGGCAGTATGGAAGAACGTGCTATCTCAAATTGTGATAGAAGAACGTGCTGTCCCAAATTGTGATAGAAGAACGTGCTATCTCAAATTGTGATAGAAGAACGTGCTATCTCAAACTGTGATAGAAGAACGTGCTATGTCAAATTATGAGAGAAGAACGTGCTATCTCAAACTGTGATAGAAGAACGTGCTATCTCACATTGTGATAGAAAAACGTGCTATCTCGTATTATGAGAGAAGAACGTGCTATGTCAAATTGTGATAGAAGAACGTGCTATTTCAAATTGTGATAGAAGAACGTGCTATTTCGAATTGTGATAGAAGAACGTGTTATCTCGATCAGTCAACATATTTTCATTGATACAACACTGGTATTTGGGGCACCTCAGTATACAGAGCACTTTTTCTGTAAGGTTATTTAATTTTCTAATATTATTTAGCTCGATAATAGAAAAAAATTAAGATATGTTTGAATAAACAACTTTTTTTTATCATCAATATATTTATTTATATGCAATTTTTAGAACCTACAGTTACTGCCGATCACAATCGTGGTCGAGAACAAATGTTTTCATTGTTTAAACAATTATTTTTGCATTATTTTTTACCGTTACGCTTTGCAGCGGGCGAGCAGCAATTACATTTGCTGAGAGGTTAAGGAAGTACCATATCCACCTATAACAAACATGTTCGAAAAGAGGTGCATTAATAATTTTTTAAACAATTATTTTTGCATTACTTTTACCGCTGCGGTTTGCAGTGTGTTACTACCAACCATATTTGTTGAGAGAAGCGACACTCGCATCTACCAATCACAAACGTGGTCGAGAAGCGCGCGTCATCAGCAAGAGCTCTTGTTGCAAATTCGTTTGCGAATATCTCACGAAGTCGGCGTTGAAAAGAGGAAAAAAATTTCTCTCGACGATGACTGTGTATATGTATGTCCGTGCATATCCCACACGAATTGTGTGTTCGATGCGAAGGGATAGCGTGCGGGAAGATAACAATCTTCAACCGCGTGCACCCGACGTAGCAAAAACACACCGACACACACGCACACATGTGTTGCGTGGCGCTTGACATTTAAGTGCCTGGTCGCGTTACGGACGCACCGAGGCATTTACAATGGCGCATTTGGGATGGGCAGCGCGCGTTCAAACGGGCGCGCATTGCAACGTCTGCCGGTAGGTGGCAGAGACTCGAATGAGTTCTGCCTTACCGGCGCGAGCCGGGACTGCGTCGAAGTTTTGCTTCGGGTACCGTTCCCTCTTAAGAAAAAAACGTCCATATTTGGTCAAGAAAAAACGTCCTGTTTCATCAGGATAATGTTCGCATTCACACGCCCATGGTTGCGATGTCAAAATTGAACGAACTGAAGTTTGAATTGCTTCCGAACCCACCCTATTCGCCAGATATAGCTCCTAGCGACTTTTTTCTATTTCCCAGTTTGAATAAACATCTCGGGGGACAAAAATATGGGTCAAATGCCGAGGTGGAAGACGCTGTGTAAACCAGTATTTTCCGGATTTAGACAATCGATTTTTTTCTGACGGCTTGAAAGGTTGGGAGAAGCGTTGGACCAAATGTATCGAGTTAAAGGGAGCCTACGTCGGGCAATAAATTTTATATAACACAACCATGTTTTCCTCGCTTTTTCGTGTGTGTGTGTGTGTGTGTAAACGGTACGTAAAAGAGGTATTTTACGTCCTAGGACTTAAAAATTCGTGCGTGCGCATTTATCACGCTCACGGCCATTGAACGCCATTATGGAACTGCCATCAGTCGTTAGGTGCTGTCATCAGTCGTTAGTTTGAGGGGTTATGTACGTTGAGAACTTATTTACAGGAACACTGTAAAAAATAAGCGTGTTGTCGGTGTGTTGAAACAACACACCACACGCCTACAGCGTGTGTAGAACCTGGTTAATGTGTTGAAACAATGCGTTTTACTTATTTTGCCGTGTTGAAACAACACGCTCTCTACTATTCTTGGCATCAACACGATTTTAACGTATTGCCGGAGAACACACTTACTGTAACACACATAAAGCGTGTTGAATCAACGCATTTTTTTCGAAACAACACACTTGGTGCAGCTACACGCGACGCGAACGACACATTTCGTCGCGCAACGCGTCAGAAAACAACTCACTTGTACGCGTGTACCACAAACAACACGCGTCAAATGAGTTGATATGACAATAAGGCGATTTTTCATAACCTCACTACATAATTGACGGACGTGCGAAAGAGTTTACGTGAGAATAATTCTTTGTGAACAACGGTGATCTACTATAAAAGTGACATTTGTCTTATTTTTGTCCCATACATAGAAATTCAGAGCATATTTGTTCTTTGCAAAGGATGAACATAAAATACTCTAATTTGTTCCTCTGCATAGTTAGTATCCCTTAGTGTATTTTTTGCGGAGACTGGTTACGCCATAATAATTATCTGTGTAGACTGGTTAAGCTAGAAGAATTCTTTACGCAGACTGATTACGCCAGATCAATTATTTGCGTAGACTGGTTACGTTAGAAGAATTCTTTGCATAGACTAGTTACGCTAGAAGAATTCCTTGCGAAGACTGCTTATGCTAGAAGAATTCCTTGCGTAGACTGGTTACGCTAAAAGAATTCCTTGCGAAAAATGCTTACGCTAGAAGAATTCCTTGCGAAGACTGCTTACGCTGGAATAATTCCAGTTCGTGGTATTGAGATTATGCCCCTTAAGGGGCATAATCTCAATACCACGTCACACCGCGGTAATCTATGGACAAGATAGTACATTTAAATGTGCTGATACATTCAAGAACTACGTTTGGTGTCTTAGGGGGGAGGTTCTCCACCTCCCTCGGCGCGAGCGATACAGCTTCCATGTGCGGAAGCTGTACCGTGTTATTAATAAAACGTATTATTTAATTGAAAAATACAAATATTTTAGTTTTAATATAAGATACAAACATGGAGGTTATGTATGGAACACAATATCCGATAAATAGCTGCCTCCTCCCTGGTTGCAAACGTTCAGTCTTTTGACGAAATTTTCAATAACATTTTGCCGTATTGTGGACTAATTTCATTAATGGCTCCGGAATGGTCAGGGGATCATTGGCATACACTGTTCTTTTCAGAAAATCCCAAAGAAAGAAGTCCAATAGCGTTAAATCGCACGATCTTGGTGGCCGATTCACATCGCTGCGGCACGAGATAACATGGCCATGAAACTTAATCTGCAATAACTTTCACAATTTTTACAATTTCTATGCGTTGCTCGATTATGTAATTCTCCATGACTAAACCTCCATACTTCCTCATGTCAGTTGTTGAAGATTAGTACTCTATGTTCGCCACAAAAAAAATGCCGCGCAATTTAAAATGTCAGGTCATTTTGCGAAATCCTTTATTATTATTTTGCTTCAAAATATGTGTTTTTCTTAAAAAGAACAGAGACTTTTCAAATGACCGTCGTACATTTGATACGCACAAATTGGTTGTATGTTAATGTCCCTTGCCTATATAATAGCTTTACGAAAAAAGCTGTCCCGCGAACCGCCATTTTTTGGCACCATATGGCATAAACTAAAAGCCGGACGATACTTTTTCAAAAAGTGAAAAAATTCAACTTTTGATTGGTGTATGTTGCAGAATATTTAACTAAATTGGATCTGAAAAATATAATTATTATAGATAAGCATTTGCGTGACTGTCAACTTGTAGAATTATTTTCTTTTAGATATTTTTGTCATAAATTGAAACCTATATGAATGCTGTGTAAAAAAGATAACAAGTACTTTTTATTTAAAAAAAACACAATAACTTTCTTTTGAATATTTCAACTATCTTTCCCTTAAATTTCGAGCATTTCTACAAAACATATACTTTTTTTCCACCTAAAATTAAAAAAGCATGCTTTTACTGGTGTGAAAAGAATGAAGTTTACCAAATGCAGTATGTTCCTATGAAAATTGCTTTATTGACTATGAAAATGGAAATGATACTACTGGGGTGAATATAGAATTTTCGCATTTGCATTATTCGCGAAAAGGACGTGGTTCAGAATTTGTGGGTTGCTGTACTTCTTGGTGACACAATGGAACGTATAATAAAGTCACTCTTCTCGTTCGTCGGCAAGAAAGCACCAACTTGGCATTTTCACATTCGTCAGTTTTATGATTCGATTTCTCCGTACTTCGAACGGGAGCATTAATTATCGCCTTTATTTTCGGGATTTATTTGCGGTATGCAATTGTTATGAGCCACCTGGACATACTGAATTGGGGGGTTTCGATATTTTGATCCTCTAAATACAGGATTATACCTGCATAAATGTGTGTAGAGTTATATATTATCGTCTAGATGTAAGATAGTGGCAGATAATATTACAATATTGAAAATTGAATAAATTCCGAAGGTCAATGTCCCAGCGACTACGCGATTTACAATTCCCAGTCGGGAATTCATAATTGCGTCATGAATCAGGCTCACGGAACTCTAATAAAATTTTAATATTCGCCAAAAAGAATCAAGAAAAAACCGATAACAAATTAAGAGAGAGAGAGAGAGAGAGAGAGAGAGAGAGAGAGAGAGAGAGAGAGAGAGAGAGAGAGAGAGAGAGAGAGAGAGAGGGTGTGTGTAACTCTCGGGCAAATGGAAGTTACAACAATTGAAAGTTAACAATGAATGTGACAATACGAATGTGTTAATAATGAATGAAATGACTATACGAAACTAATATAAAATGAGAAAGTGACTTAAGGGGCTCTACTGTGATGACTCAAAAAATAAGCTACTTTTGAATCATTTTTTTTAACTTCTGCATGTATCGGTATAAACTTTTTTCCACTTAGAGGTGCACTCTTATAGAATAGAAAACAATTTTTTTGTTGCATATAAATGTATAATTATTGAACAGTTTATAATCGTGTAAAGGCATGAAAAAAAAGTATGTCGCTGGCATTGATGATTTGCGCTCTCCAGGTAATCTGAAAGAAAAAATTCAAAAAGATTCTTAATCTGTATGAGTGCCGCTATCGCCTGAACTAGAATTATCAAAAAATATTAATTTTTACTTATACTTTCGCCCGAATTATGACAAAAAAAATAGTACATTGTGTACCAAGGAGACAAAGTGGGTCTTTTACCACGAGTACTGCAAACATCGCGCGAGTGGTAAAAGTCCTTGTCTCCGCGGTGCACACGATTATTTATATACCAAAACCATGTTTTCCGAGATTTTGCAATGTAAAATATATGTGGCTGCAACCATGTGCCGTAGCTGTGTTGCGTACGTAAGGTGTATCGCACATGGAAGGTGTAACGGACATGAAAGGTGTATTGCACGCGCGCCGAGGGGGTGGAGGGGGCGGAGCCCCCCCGTGGACGCTAAAAGTAATTTTGAAATGCATCCCAAAATTTTAACACTATGTTATTAATAATTTTGGTTAATTCGTTGAAATACTGCTACGACGATTGATTCAGATGACAATTTCGTTTTATGTTATTGCTTCACGTCATAAATGCGTCGTACGTTGAGTTTTAGAGGTTTTTCGATTTGGACGGCAATATTTCGTGTGTCGTTTTTGTCGCGGCTTCTTATATGTCTGGTGGCGTGCATTCGAGCCATTCATCGCTGCTATGTTTTTCCGTATCACTCATTGTTTGTTTAATTTTGTTATTAATGATGTACTTCGCGGCGAGATCGACGATGCTTTATCGCGGTGTCACTTAAAAGTGAGGTTGTGTTACTTCCCGGAAATAACGCCACAACGTACGTAATAATTCCTCGACCTAACGACTGACGGCAGCACCTGACGGCCGACTGTGGGAACGCGCCGAAAATCCCTACAGCATGATATCCGTTGAGCGTATGTTTTTAGGTTCGGTAGTCGCATCTAGAAATTTTCGGCGCGTTCTTACACGACAGCTGTTCTACAGGGACGTTTCTCAATATTTAAATACCGCTACGTAAAATTCCCCTTTTACGTACCGTTTACACGCACGAAAAAGCGAGGAAAACATGGTTGTGGTATATAAACGTGTTTTTCGAACACTTTTGCGAAAAACAACGTCATTTTCTTATTTTGCAATATAAAATAATCAGTTCGAGCAATAGCAATTTGCAATATAAAATAATCTAGTTCGGGCGATAGCGACACTCATACAAATTAAGAATCTTTTTGTGAATTTTTTGTTTCAGATTACCTGGAGAGCGCGAATCATCCACGCCAGCGACATAATTTTTTCATGCCTTTACATGATTATCAACTGTTAAATAAATATACATTTATATGCAACAAAAAAAAATGTTTTATATTCTGTAGGAGTGTACCTTCAAGCGAAAAAAAAAGTTTGTACCGATACATGCAACAGTTCAAAAAAGAAAAAAAGATTAAAAATAGCTAATTTTTTTAGCCATCACAGTAGAATAGCTGCTTAATATAAAACGAAAGGGTATATATAAAAAATAAAGATTATGAAAAAAAATAACGAAATGTAACAGTACCCGATATAGAGTGAAAAAAATGTTGAAAAGCAAAACAAAGTCCACGATGGTTAAGTCAAGGCAGTATTGTTGTCTAGAGCGCTGTTTGGAGGTGATTTTTAGAATGGTATTACGTTTAATCTGTTCTCGTGTTCTTTCTGAATATTTTTTACACAAGTCCATTGATCCTTCAAGAATATGACAAATTGGAAAAAAAAATTATTATCATGTACTTTCGTTTACAACGGAGCGTGGACAATGCCCCCCATTGGCGACCAGTGTTGTGGACGTTGTACAAATGTAAAAAAAAACAAACCTATTCTTAATCTGTATGAGTCTTGTAACGTTTGGTACCAGATTTGGCAAAAACAAATAGCAAAATGGCCGCATGATAAACTTTGGTTATCAATTATCCCTATTTTTCGGATCATTTTACGAGTAAAATGTATACAAAGAAAATATATTTCAACTCAGTTTTGCTACCAACATTGAAAAACAGTCTTCTGAAGGTGTATGCCCATTCTGACCTGAATCTGCCAATTGGTTATCAAGATATTGTGGTTGCCGATTTGAAAAACATAATTTCGAGAAAAACGCGGTTAAAGTTTGTTGTGTCTGAACCGCGCTCCTCGAGTGTACTCTATAATTTCTATAGCTTGGCTAACTTTATGAGTGTCATTGAACGGTTTTCACAGACAGATTCACAAAGGTCTGTAGAATAATGAAATTAAGTTACAAAAAAAAACGCCTCTCCAGATTTCTAGACAACAATATAGCCATAACGTCCTAAGGCCTAAGCTAAATTTTCACGTGTAAATTTGTCCTTGCCGAAGAACATTGGGCGTCAGGAGATTAAGAAAAGCCAATAAACCAAAGATACTAACAAAATACAATGAAATGCAGAAATAAATAAAATGAAAGACACTGAAACAGAGAGAGAGAACAAGGCACTGAGGCAGAGAGAGAGAGAGAGACAGAGACAGAGGGAGGGAGAGCGAGAGGGGGGGGGGGGGGGAGAGAGAGAGAGAGAGAGAGAGAGAGAGGGAGAGGGAGAGGGAGAGGGAGAGGGGAGGGGGGCAGAGACAGAGACAGAGAGAGAGAATAATTGAGCGTCTATTCTCGCTATATGTGTATACATGTCCTCGTCTGATGCGTCCTCGTCCTCGTCTGATTGCGTAATCGACAGTTGCAGTACAGCTTTTGAATTGCGTGTTGCATTCAGTAAAAAGCGTGAAGAATTTGGTCTCTCAAATCCAAATATATTTGAACAAGGGTTAGGGTAAGGTGTTACTCCGATCGAGGGGTCATAAGTGCCAGCGAGATAGTTGCATTCAAGATTCCTAGTGATCTCCGAAACGACTAATATTTCGGAAAAAGAAAAAACCATTCGCTCTGAAAGAGGCAGACGTTGTTCCGAAAGACGAACAACGTCTGCCTCTTCGTATGGTCTTGAAGTTTTCATCGTATGAACGCAACGAAAAATTGTTTCTTTTTTGGCAAATTTTTGTTGACCGTAAAAAAAATTCGAACTAAAATACTAAAAATTAACGGTAAAAAAAAAAAGAAAATAATTTTCGATGCTGTCGAACGACGCAAACTTCAACTTCATCGCTTCGTTTGCCCGAAATGTGTAGGTAATCCATCTGGGAACTTTTAAAAATTTTGCCGGGCGGACGTGTGACGCATGCCTTTAGGGGCTATCAACAGTCTAGTGCGGGACAGAAAAAACATGAGCTTGAAGTTTGCATCGTTGAAATGCAATAAAAATTAATATTTCTGAATTTCTTTAATTTCTATTGGCAGATTTTGCGTACGAAAATCCCTCAACCATTTTTTGAGATACTGATTTGGCGATCTATAAGTCTACAAAAAAAGATTTTGTATAATAATAAAAATAAGGAAATAAAAATATAAAAAAAGAACTTTCGTTGCATACCAACGATGCAAACTTCAACACCATGAAAAAACGATGTTTTTAACTTGCAATTATGGTTTCAAGGGCTCGTAAAAAAAGGTGCATTTGGTCTTATACCGAAAATTTGCTATTTTAACTGTTACATTTTCGCTGTCGAACTTGGAATAATGCGACGCGAACGTTATGAAGTTTGTATCGTTAGAATACAATGAAAGTTCTTCTTCATATTTTTATTCTTTTATTTTCATTATTATACAAAGTATACTATGCAGATCTCTAAATAAGCAGTTGAAAAAACAATTGCGGCATTTTCGAAGACAAAATCTGCCAAGAGAAACTTGAGGAAATCCGAAAAATTGTCATTTTTCAAGAAGATCCCGCAGCAAGGTTTTCCAAAGATATTAAAGTTTGCATCGTTGGAACACAATGAGAATCCATATTTTTTTAATTGCCCAATTGTTGTTTTTCCGGCTACGCAAATCATCTGAAAGTTTTTTACAATCCTCATCAGAAGGCTGCCGTCTAAATTTGCAAGAAAAAACTTTACGACGTTTAAGTCTGCATCGTTGGAATGCAACTATATTTTTTTTATTTCTTTATTTTTATCATTACCCGAAGGCTTTTTTTGCATATTGGAGTCGTAATTTTCTAATGCGGATACGTAGACACGTTCAAGCGAATTTCACAACCGAGATCGGCCAAAAAACATTTGAGTAATGAAGGATTAATTTTCGTTGCCCTCCAACGATACAAAATTCAACACATGACAAGACTTTTTACAATAATGAAAATGACGAAATCGTAAAAATACAAAAGAAGTTTTGTTGAATTCCAACGATGCAAACTTCGCCATAGTGGTTTTTGCAATGTGTTAAAAAAAACAATATTTTACGATACTCCTACGTGTCTGTAGCTATTATGCATATTATGAAAGATTTCGATTTATTCTTCGCGGTTCAATTTACATTTGGAAATTTTTTCAAGTTCTTATAAACTTTGACAAAAAAATCAAAGCCACGCCTGTTTTTCGAGCCCCAATATTGTTAATACGGAACTGTCACAAAGTCATGCAGCGCCGCTGCTGAATGTAGCGCCTTTTTAAATTGCTATTTCCTTATCAGTTTTTTTTTTTATCGATGACACAGTCCATCTTTCATGATGCATGTAGCTTTTTTTCGAAACAGCGACAACCAATACGTGAAATAATTTAATGCACACAAACGAATTGCTGTGCATGAATACACATGGCTTTGCGTTCGCGTGTGTAAATATCTAGCCAGGTAAAATCGTGTGATTATGGAGATTACGAGCGACGAATGGAGAAGCTCTATGTACATACGTTCGTATGCCCCGAAGAAGCAGGAAAAAAATATTCATAATAATAATAATGCATAATGATAATCATAATACGGATACAATTTTCGACATAAATAATCCTTTTCATACGGTGACGAAGTTTGCATCGTTCGAATGCAAAGAAAATTCTTTTTTTATTTCTTTATTTTCATTAGTATAAAAAATATTTTCTTGCCTATTTAAATTTTAGATTTTCAATAAGGATCCTGAAAAACTTTGGAGTGTTTTTTGTAGCCTAAATCCAGCAAAAACACATTCGGGCAATCAAAAAAAAATTACGTAAATTAATTACACCATTAATTTACGTAATTTTTTTTTGATTGCCAAAATGTGTTTTTGCTGGATTTGGGCTACGAAAAACACTCCAAAGTTTTTTTACGAGTCTAAAAAAAGTGTAAATTACGCAACGAAAAAAAAAATCCCTGCATTCCAACGATGCCAACATCGCGTTTTCGTGAATCTATGAAGAGAAAGACTAATGTCGGCCAGGTTCGAAAATTTGAGGACAAATATAGTTTTGAAGTTTGCGTCCTTGGAAGGCAACGAAAATTCTTTTTTTTTTTCATCGAACATTTTTATCGCCCGAATTTTTTTTTGCAAATTTAGACCGTAGAATTTAGAGACAAATCCTGCAAAATGTTTGAGTGATTCTCGTAGTCTGAAAGTATAAAACATTGGACGATGAAAAGTGAATGGTTCAAATGAATTAATTTTCGTTGTATTGCAACGACGCAAACCTTGAAAATCGTGACAAAATACTTTGCCGGAAAATAATTACGAGTCAAATCGTTAATATCGTTTTATGCTACCGGAATATATTCTTCCTCATGGTGTTGAAATTTGTTGAAATTTAAAATTCATTCAATCATTGAAAATGAATTTAACATTGGCTTAAAATTCAAAATTCAATCATTGAATGCAACGGAAATTCTTAATTTTTTTTATTTCTTTATTTATTTTTATTATGTAAAATTTTTTTTTTCAGTATTTAGTTATAAATTTTTAATAAGGATTCTCAAAAATGTTTCAGTGACTTCCTAGTCTAAATCTGCAAAAAAAAATACAGTAATACGAAAAAAAAAAAAATTCGTTGCATTCCAACAATGCAAACTTCAATACCATCATTTCCGTACGCGCGGCGTTCGCCAGACATTGGCCAGTGTGGGAAAAAAAGCATTTCGGATAATTTTCATATACGTCGCGCACAATAAAATAATAATAACAAACTACATGTGTACGGGTGTAAGCGTATATAGCCCAGTCGAATTAGATCAAAAAAGGAGCTAACACGGAAAAAATTCCGAGTAGCAATTTTCCTTCGGAAATCGTTGGGGGGGGGGGGGGGGGGTCACTGGCAGTCTACATTTCGGTTTTTGGGCTTCGCACCCTGTTGCGTCATCCGCCATCTTGAATTTGAGGGTGAATTTTTGTTTATTGAATAACTCGTTTATTTTCAATTTTACACGAAAAATGGTTATTACCAAAGTTGTTTGGAATTAAATTTCCTACAATTTTGGCCCTCATTAATTTTTCCCTAGGACCGATATTTTTAAATATCGATCCTAGGTTTTAAAAAGTGTACTGAAAAAAATAAAAAATTTCATTTTTTCATTGTAAACGTTATACAGTTCGAGAAACGGTTTATTTACACCCCTCTTTCCCTTTACCGTAAACGTGCGTCCCCAAAATATGAACCTTACAAAAAAAAGGTCGGCATCAAAGTTGTAGCAAATTCAATTTTCAACAAGTTAGTTTATCATCGTTTATACGAAAAAATCAATAATAAACGAGATAATAGAATATTTAGGTTCACCCCGACCTCTTTTCGGGTCTAAATCGAAAAATATCGATCCTAGGGAAAAATTGATAAGGACCAAAATTGTAGGAAATTTAAATCTAAACAACTTCGGTAATAACCATTTTTCGTGTAAAATTGAAAATAAACGTGATAATGCAATAAACAAAAATTCACCCCCTCTTTTCGGGTCTAAATCGAAAAATATCGATCCTAGGGAAAAATTGATGAGGGCCAAAATTGTAGGAAATTTAATTCCAAACAACTTCGGTAATAACCATTTTTCGTGTAAAATTGAAAATAAACGTGATAATGCAATAAACAAAAATTCACCCCCTCTTTTCGGGTCTAAATCGAAAAATATCGATCCTAGGGAAAAATTGATGAGGGCCAAAATTGTAGGAAATTTAATTCCAAACAACTTCGGTAATAACCATTTTTCGTGTAAAATTGAAAATAAACAAGTTATTCAATAAACAAAAATTCACCCTCAAATTCAAGATGGCGGATGACGCAGCAGGGTGCGAATCCCGAAAACCGAAATGTAGACTGCCAGTGACCCCCCCCCAACGATTTCCCAAGGAAAATTGCTACTCGGAATTTTTTCCGTGTCAAATCCTAGTTCGACTGGGCTAATATGTGCGTCGTTTGGCCAGGGAGAGCTCTCTCTGTCTCTCTTATTGTTAGTGCACCGAAGATACGCACTGGTAAAAAAAACTCTCAACGTGACTCTACGATCCGTCACGGCGTGAATTCGACGTTGCTTCGTCGCGCTCGACACGGACGCTCGAATGCTCCAGTTTCGTTCGTTTTGTGTTTCTCTCGTCTTCTTTCGGGCTCTCTTTTTCGTCGAGGCGCTTCCCTCTTTTACTGTGTCCCGCTCTCCCTTCCCTGTCATTCGCGGCGAGCCACGTTCGTCGATAAATCCCGCTGTAGATCCCCAGGGGACGGGACACGACTTTCCCACGGATTTAACGCTCGTTGGCGTCCCATCTCTAGTGTTTTTAATCCGCCCCCCCCCCCCCCTTTAACTACTACCCTCCTGTGCCCTCTTTGTTAAACTCGCGAAATAAGCGTTGCATATTCGAGAATGGAGGGTTTGCGATTAAGGTATTCCTTTCACAAACCCGAATATTTAACAATTAGCTGATTTTTTGTTGTTGAGAATTACGTAAAAATACATGCAAGTATACTGGTAAAATTTCAAGCCAAATTACCGAACTTTAAGAAAAAAATACGACTTTGATAATCGTCTAATTTATGCAGCGATTTATGGAAATTACGCGATGGTCAGATTTCTATCTGATAATTTATATACTACTTAACTCTAGATGTCTGAAATGAATTGCTCTGAGCATGTAACAATTCTGAAGATTTTGTAACGACTATAAAAACCGGAAGGTTCACCGAATGTTTAAAGAAAATATTAATGATAAATGTTAGAATAATGTGACTAGCAAAAGAATTTTCGTAACCACGACTTCTCAGAGAACGTGTAAAAATGACTATGTTGAAGTTTGTATCGTTCTAATGCAACGAAAATTATGATTTTTCATTTGCTCCAATTTCTTTTAGGCAATCATAACCACGAAAATCCCTCAATCATTTTTTAATTTTCTTATTTAGACATCTACAATCTAAATTTGCAAAAAAAGATTATTCGAAATAATAAAAAGGAGGAAATAAAAAAATACCGGAAATGCTTCGCTTCGAGCGCGTACGTAATTTTTGTTTGGGTCGAATTGTAAGCTGAAAGGGAGTGGAATGGCCAATACGTATGTTGAAAGAAATGAGATAGAATGCGCGTGAGGAAGAGCGGGAGAGAAAGCGAGGTCGGGTCGAAGGAAACAGCTGTCGCATGACTGACAGGTGCACTTCCGACATCCCCGCGACACTCTCTCTGCTCATATAATAACTACGGTATTCGTCTCAAGTGCGATCGACATTTACGAAGAATTCGTGTTACGATGACACAGTTTGACTATTGACGAGGCCCTCCACCCGTCACTCTTTTTACACATGGGAGATGGTAGTTGATCGCCGAGAATCGACGCCACCAGAGTTGTTCGCTTAAAGTGTATATCTCCCACTGTTATGCCGCGGTCACCGAACGCTTTGGTCCAGGCGTTACGCGAGCGCTCCCGTAGTCCGCTCCCTATTATGCGCCCATAACCTGTAAAACAGCACGAATTATCGAAACTTACCCCCGTTTATTTTTTGCAACTGACCGAGGCGTGTCACGCGACCGAGAGCCAGCCTCTAATTATTCGATCTGGATGCGGTACCTCGAACTTCTCATTATCACGAGCGTGAGACTTCCCAACATTACGCGAGCAAGAGACGTCTTACTGTGATACGACCATCTCCGCTGCCCCTCGGCAACCTCTTCCCGCACTCACTATCCGCGCCGTTTTTATATTTGACGCACAACACACGCGCGCGCGTAACCCAACGAGCACACTCTTGACGAAACCGAAAAAAACACTGCGAATTACCGCGGACAACTCCACGCGACGCGGAGATTCCTTCTCACCGTGGCAAAGAACGCGTAACACCGACGACGAAAACGCTCCTCTCTTATCTACTGGCGCTCTCGTCACTGACTCGTGCAACGAATCTGCGTAAGGTCTACAGCGAACTGACGCGGAAATACTTGCGCCGTGCGAACGAAGCGCCGACTGGCGAGCGAAACTTGCACACGCGCAGCGACCCCAGCACCATTAACGGCCAACGGATATACGAGGCGCTTATCGTGAAAATGGCGCGAGTGCGCACTTCCGCGTAGCATAGGTGTGATTTTTCGTTCGTGAAAAATGGCTTTACGAAGGCAATCACACTTTGGCAAGGATTACGTATTATTGTTTCGTGTACCGGATACGTGTGTCGGTTTTTGCCGATGGTTGTATGAGTTATCGCAATGTCACTGAACGTAGCTGTGCAAAGGCTGCTTAAGGTAGTATCGTTGTCTGGAAATTTGGAAAAATAGTTTAAACATTTTTTTTATTTGATTGTTTTACAGACCTTTCTATATACGTCTGGAAATACCGTTCAATGATACTCAAAAAATTAGTCGAGTTCGAGAAATTATAAAGAGTACGCTCGAGGAACGCGGTCGAGACACAGCAAACTTCAAACGCATTTTTGTCGAAACTATGCTTTTCAAATCGGCAACCACGATATCTCGATAACCAATTGACTGCGAGTCTTGTGACGCTGCAAGCATCATCCGCAGCGTCACAAGACTCACCACTACCATTAGTCATCATCTTACATTTTATATTTATTAAAATAATATCAAGACTCAAAGATGCTGATAACAACAGTCTAAAGTTTACAATCTAACTATTCAGATGTGTTTGTTTGTTAAGTTTGATTCACGCACAATATCCAAAAACTGTACAGCACCGCGTAAGGTACTGGTTTCGATTGTCGCCTCGTAGGTAAAGTTCTTTTTTAACAGAAATTATTATTTTTTTATTGAAATTATTTGTTATGCCTTTTATCGGTAAATTAGTTTGATTATTGATTACATATGTTATAATAATCATAAAGCAAACAAAAATAGTAATAATTCCTAAAAGCAATTATCGTTAATGTATTTATTGATGGTTTTTTATAACTATCCAAAAATGCATTATAAAAATGATTTACAAAGTCATAATACATTTCTCGTAGTTCAACAAAATTTTAAGAACTTTGTAAAAATGGTTATACCAATTATTACATTAAACTAATTAGACGAAATCATGGATGAAATATTGCGCGTCTGAAATAAGAATTTCGACAATCAACACTTGTAATTGTAAAAAATATATCTTTCAATGTAATAATTGATTTGTTTGTCTTTAATAAAATTACTTCAACAAAAAAATAGCCGTACGGAAAAATAATTCATGGTGGAACACTTTAAAATCACGAGGACAAAATGAAATGAAAACATCTTAAGAACATTCAAAGAATGTACATATTTCTTCTCGCGTTGACAATGCACAGGTTGTGTTACGTTAAAAGATTTTGGTAGCCCTGAAAAGGGCTTATTGTTGTAATCAGCTTGTCCGGGGCTCGTTTTCGCATGCTGAAAGTAAAAAGAATATGTTTAAACACCTCACAAATATCACAAAATTATGAAAATATGTACTGCTTAAGAATGAAATAAACTTTGCTCTTCGAAAATGAATTCCAATTCGACAAAGTTTCTATTGATAGGGGCTTTCAACCGGTGCATGCTTGTGCATAGATATGTATGCAGATAATTTTCCGTGGCTACGAAACATGCGAGCTCACAAAAATTCTAGAAATGTATGTTAAGTGCTGTACTGTAAATATTTTAAATAAAAGCAGAGCATGCAGAGTATAGATTAACTCATGAAATGATTCTGTTACCTTTGGAATGAAAAACAGGGTACAGCAGTGCAGTCCTAATCTTTTTCGCTGTGTTATCTTTGCCACAGCCCCTGTAGCATCCTGGCACTGCACACGTCCTCCCCATCTTTCAGAAATTAAAATAGAAATGTATTAAATTGACTAATCTTAAAATATTTTGAAATATTTAAAAAAAAACTGTTACATTCAAGGTGGGGTTTCTTATATTTCAAATGCATTTAAGTTCTCGATTTCGAGAAAAGCTTCAGAACGTACAAACACTGATCATCAGTGCCAGAAACATAAATCTATGTTCTCTGTCAGTGCATAACGGGCAGAAGGGAAAAAATAAATATATTACCTTGAATAACCATGTAGGTCCACCGATCCCAAAAATAACTTCTACTCATAACATAAAACCTAAATAGAAAAACTTGGAAAAAAGGTTAGATTAGATTTGTAATAAAAAAAGTAAATTTTTCGATACTCCCTCGTCTGATACTCTTTCAAAGTCGCCGTCGCAAATAAACAATTTCAATGCACTATAGATGTTTTTTTGACAAGCGTCAACAATTAGCCGTCATAGCAATCAGTTTCACCCTGCGCACTGGCTATTACTATGTTTTTGATACACGAACTACACTGCGACGCTTACAGGCCATATTTAACACCATGTTACAGGGCGAATTTACGGACGTTTCCTATACCGTCCCTCCATACGAAGAAGACACTCCTTCCCACGGTCTTACATACAGACCTCCGTTAAGTTGGCCCTTCGATATGATCATAAATAATTTTAATTAATGTTAATCGTTTGAGAATCGTTTGAGAGAGTTTGAGAGAAAATAAAAATCGTTTGAGAGTTAATAGTTTTTCCAAAAAAAAAACAATTCAAATTGTCGCGTGAAGTTACCCCTAGATTTTTTAAATCCGTAAAAAACGACCTTTCAGAATTTTTTTTATCGTTTGAGAATCGTTTGAGAGGGTTTAAGAGTTCAGAAAAATCGTTTGAGAGTTCATATTTTATGAAATATAAGAATTTTTCCAAAAACGCAACCAACCGCAGGGCCGTGTCACGCATGGGGTGCACCCTACTCATTATTCGCAAGCCGAGAATATGAAAACTTGCCTAAAGTACCTAAAATGTAGCATAAATGATAGAGAATCGTTAGAAAGGGTTTGAGAGTTCGATCAAATCGTTTGAGAGTTTATATTTAATGAAATATAAGAACTTGTCCAAAAACCGCACGTGGTTTACGACCGCGCACCGCGGTCGTAAACCACGTGCAGTAAATACGGAAAACTCACCTTAAGTATAGCATAAATGATAGAGAATCACTAGAGAGGGTTTGAGAGTTCGATAAAATCGTTTGCGAGTTCATATTTAACGAAATATGAGAATATTTCTAAAAACGCAACCAACCGCAGGGCCGTGTCACGCATGGGGGGCACTCTGCTCATCATTCACAAACGCAGAGAATATGAAAACTTGCCTAAAATGAAGCATAATGTTTAAAAAAATCTTTGTAGAGTTCATATTTTACGAAATATAATAAGTTTTCCAAAAGCGCAACACACCGCAGGGCCGTATCCCGTAAGTCGTCTGTATTTTCAATGTTTCAGCGTGTTCATCGATACAAGAGAAACGTCGATGGTAAGATTGCCGTATGCGTTTGTTATCTTTTACTTTCACGCTTTTGCCGCTCGAAATTCCATCAAATGGATATCTGTTTTTTCATATTTCCAGTTCGCAACCAAAACTTCATGCCGGCCCACGGTTATCGTGGGCAGAATCAATAGCTGCCGATTTACGTGCACGATCCTTCGGGTCCTCGGGAGATCAGGGAGCGAAAAGTGCCGAGGACAGCAAAGTGGAAACGCAACGATCTGACAAGGACAGGCGTCGCCCTCGAGCGATGGCCTCGCCGATCATCATTCTAGCTATGAGAAAAATTGGTACAAATGCATGGCGTTATTCATCAAAAAATGGACTCGAATTAAAAAATGTGCAGGATCTTGGGGTTCAAACAGTTATAAACGTGTCATGACGGAATGAAAAAATATATTCAAGCAATTTATTCACGTATTACCATCAAAACCATAGAAATGTACGATCATGAGGCGCTCTTCTCTCTAACCCTCGGGCCAATTAACGAATTTTTTTCCATCATTTCCATCACGTCTTTATGATAGTAATACAATCTACTTTTTTCAAATCTGATTCAAGAAATTTGATAAGCAGACAGTCCAGCTTGTGTATCAATTTGACATTGCCTCGTTAAATTTCGTTAAATTTCGTTAAATTCTGAAGCGTCGTTTAGGAAATAAATGTGTATCTACTATCCTGTTCTGCCCTACCAACGGCGATGGGGTGCAGCTCCCTCACAAAATGTCAGTGAATACTCCAGAATGGATTTTGATCGCACGAAATTGCGAGCCCGAGATGAAGCCACCAGCCTTGAAGTACAAGTAGCAGTTGAACGATAATGGTTCGATAAAGTTGGGCGACAGACGCGGTGGTTCATCCTGCACTACCTGGTAAAGCTGCTCGAAAACGGAATTCCATTTTGCGTACGGAAAATAGCCTGTGGCAACTTATGCCCAGTGACCAAAGATTGCTACGCACGTCGTAACCGCGTGCCCGTTGAGGATCTGTCCTTTCAGGCTGAAAAATCTAATCTAATTTACGTACATTCTCGAAATACTATTGGAGTTTCCTTCAATCTCGGCATCAGCATTTATTGTGAACTTGTCGGTGAGAAAAGATTATCAACGAATCGCTATGGCAAATATCTTTTTCTTCGAGTATTCACAGCCATGTATGGCCTACATCCGTCGTCGCAGGACCGGGCGATCGAGTCGATCAACTGTCCTGATGTGCCGAAATCGCAAAGTTTTATATTGCCACGACGATCCAGCAGTACATTGCTCGGCTTCACGTCCCAATGTATGATCCTCAATTCTTCCTATTTAATTCGGCGCCTTCACCGTCGCGACCGTTATCTTGTCAAGGATGCATTCGGGTATCCTTTTTTTCAATGTCTCGTGAATAAACCTGTAAAACTTGTCTAACGAGGTATCCATGAGTTTCATGCAGATCCAACAGTCACCCTGCCGAAAAGAATGTTTGTCTTTTTTTATTTCGGCAATAATTCATCATTAATAAGAAATCTCTAGGATCAATTCATCATTAATGATACCTGACGCTTGATAAATTAAGGGAAGAAGAAAATGAAGTGCTCACCTTCACAGCCATGCAGGTGTCGCTTACCCTATGAATCGTGTTATTTACAGTATCGAAACCGCCTCTACCGATCTCACCCTGATCCTGAAGATCCTCGTTTGTGAAATTGTAAACGCAGTCGGGTGACAATTGCAGTTTGCCCGTAGACTGTATAGACTGGCACATTGTCAGCTTGTTACGAGCTTTGTCCGGGAAGTATCCTGACGATGGGTTATCTGCTGCGGTCTCATGGGCAATTTCGGCAGGAATACCGGCGCTAGAGGCGTAGGTGATACAGATGCTACAGGTGAAGTACAATTAGCTCATGATAACCTGCACGAAATAGGACAATTCAAATTTTTAGCAAGCAATTCTCTGCTGATGAATGGATATTTATCTTTCGCAATATATCGAAAGCGGGATTTGACCGAAAATAGCTGCAGGAACGAGTGGTAATAGTTTAATGAATTTTCGTGTTACCCTAAAGTCGGGCGTGCAATCGCCCCTGTGAAATTCGAGTATGAGTCGATTGAATTGGTAGAATTTGTTGAACTAGTGGTATTCGACGAGGGGATTCTTCCACTCTGTGATGGAAAGCTGAGCTTGAGTTGCCGTTGCTTCTCAGCTTCAGTTTGTAGGAAAAATAATGGAAGACTGTATATATGAAAAAAAAGAAGTCGAAGATTTCGTATGGCTCTTTTCGTTGCATTCTAACAGTATAAATGTTACACCAGATAAGTGTCTTGGGGTAGAATCGTCATTGTCGAGCTTTACCTGACATCTCCTCCTAGATATTATTGTTGGATCGGAAATCCAACCGCTGGAAATTGAACGAACGTCCGGAAACTGCAAAAAGGTCATTGAACCTTGTTAAAAGCTCCATTTCACTTGAACTATCTATACAAATCTTGGAAACGTAATGACTCTGTGAAAAACAGGCATTCGGCGGCAGACCCTGCATTTTGAGAATAGACAGGAATTGGAGATGAACAGAGATGGATGAACGAAGTACTGGAAAATCCAGTTAATTGTCAAATCGTTCGAAAAGGCATCGAAATTTCGTAAGAAAAATCGTGAATTGAAAAAGTCATTGAGCTCAATCCCCAAGTAGTTTCCAAATATCCTTTTTACAAAATAGTCGATGCGGAAACCTGTCAGAGATAATTCCAAAAATATCCAACGATCGAAGTCGAGCGTTCATCCAGTTTCCGAAATAAACATCAACGATGTCCAGTGTTTATTTGGAGGGGAAAAACGAGAGGCAAGCCAAGAGAGCCGAAATAGGCAAATGTCAGATTGGAGTGCCGACCGGAAAGTCGTAATCCGAATGAGGTTAGGATCACGAACGAAGACAGTCGGGAGGATGGAGTTCAAAGAGGGGAAAAAAGGTGTTTCGAAAATGAATTTTTTAGTTATCAGAGCTCGATGATTATCGTCCAATACCTTGACTCAATTCATTCAACGTATTTCCTTTTGGTTCTTTGCCATTTTGAGGCTTCACGCGTAAAGAAAAACACGCGCCCGCACAGTTCACTCGACGATTCTCGCACGCCGTTTCAACTCGAAAAAAAACAACGAAAGCAAAAATACGACAGGAAAAAGAAAGAGAAAACCCCGAGCCACTTGTTAAAGGTGCTCTTTCCATTAGGAGACGCCGTACATAGTACGACGTACTGCGTACTTTTAAAAATAACCCATTAAAGAAATATATGAATGTGCCTTCCATAATATGTGTAAAAACGCACCAACTCTTTTGGCCTTTAGGGCATTCGCACACTGCACGCGATTTGTGACGAGCGATGAGCGATATCCAATCGGAGCTCTGGTATTCCAGAAACCCTCTAGGAGAGGGGAGCTCCGATTGGATATCGCTCATCGCTCGTCGCAAATCGCGTGCAGTGTGCGAACGCCCTTGCACATTGCGCGCGTATATATGTATATAGATATATAGAAAAGCTGAGCTCCGTGGGAATATCGTTTATTGGGATCTGTCAAATAGCGATATGGAAGCTGGTGGCGGAAAATCAAAATACATTTAGGGCAGAGCTTTTAACAGCCGTACGTAGCCGTGCGATAATCGTATTCAATTTCAATTAAAAACAGGAAATCGGTGAAAATGGAATGCGCAAAGTTTTTCCTGCGTAAAAACGACCGAAAAAACGTTAAATGTGGGGCAGGTGGAAAAATGTCGAATTCCATCAATACTCCATTTGATGGAATTTCGAGCGGCAAAAGCGTGAAAGTAAAAGATAACAAACGCATACGGCAATCTCACCATCGACGTTTCTCTTGTATCGATGAACACGCTGAAACATTGAAAATACAGACTTACGGGATACGGCCCTGCGGTGTGTTGCGCTTTTGGAAAACGTATTATATTTCGTAAAAAATGAACTCTACAAAGATTTTTTTAAACTCCCAAACGATTCTCTATTATTTATGCTACATTTTAGGCAAGTTTTCATATTCTCTGAGCTTGTGAATGATGAGCAGAGTGCGCCCCATGCGTGACACGGCCCTGCGGTTGGTTACGTTTTTGGACAAGTTCTTATATTTCATAGAATATGAACTCTCAAACGATTTTATCGAACTCTCAAACCCTCTCTAACGATCCTCTATCATTTGTGCTACATTTTAGGCACTTTAGGCAAGTTTTCATATTCTCTGCGCTTGTGAATGATGAGCAGGGTGCGCCCGATGCGTTACACGGCCCTGCGGTTGGTCGCGTTTTTGGAAAAATTCTTATATTTCATAAAATATGAACTCTCAAACGATTTTATCGAACTCTCAAACCCTCTCAAACAATTCTCAAAAGATTAAAAAAAATTGCGAAAGGTCGTTTTTACGGATTTCAAAAATCTTGGGGCTAACTTCACGCGAAAATTTAAATTTTTTTTTTTGGAAAAACTATTAACTCTCAAACGATTTTTCTTGTCTCTCAAACTCTCTCAAACGATTCTCAAACGATTAACATTAATTAAAATTATTTATGATCATATCGAGGGGCCAACTTAACGGAGGTACCGTGATCAAGACTCCATGTTTGTGGCTCTCAAGTCGTGGCGCTTTTTCGTAGTGGTCAACTCGAGCAGATGCAAAATCGTGTCACTATTCTGGGACGGTATATGGGGACAAGCCCCAAGGAATCACAGTCAGAAGGGTTAAGAGAACAACAACGAATGAATATTTATTGCCGGTACAACTCGTATATCGAGTTTTTACACTAGGAGATCGAGAACGTTGTATCTCGTGTGCACGTGCTACTCGTCATGGCAAGAGGCAAGGAGGTTAGAGTAGAAGGAGTCCGAACTCTTATGGAGAGACTTGAAAAAAGTGGCTTCAAAAACATGCACAAACAGGGATGGCGCCAATATCGCTAAGACCTCGAGAAGTGCGCTGCGTGTGACAGAGACGAACAAATGAATTATGAGAAGAAGCTGTATGTGAGGCTGAAGCTCAGCTTCTCGAGGTCTTAGAGATAGTGGCGCCATCCCTGTTTGTGCATGTTTTTGTAGCCACTTTGAAATGCACAGATCGGACTCCTTCTACTCTAACCTCCTTGGCGCGAAGCGTCTCGAGGAAGAACTTAGACTTATTAGGAACAAGAGAAAGATCAGTATGTTGCGCGAGGCACGAGAGCTTGTTTTCTCGGCCGTCTGGGCGCTGGTGTTGCTTGGCCGCTGACTGTTGTATCGACCGGGCAGTTCTGCCGCGCATTTTATGGCAGGGGGAAGAAACCACGTTACGAGACGTTTGTGCTAGACTGCATTTCATCGTTATTTACGGTATGGAGAAGACAGAAAAATTCCAACACATCAAACAATACAAATACCTAAGCCTTTAATTTTTTTTATTCTTCCTCACGGTTCATCTCCACGATTTATCCGAGTCAGTATCCATTTTTTAATTACCAAAAAGAAAACGAATTATCATGGTCCGCGTGCAGCTAACGGTTTGTTTGCAATACTTATTGAACAAATAAACAGTGAAGATCGGTTCTTAATCACCGTCCGATCGAGCTTAGAGATTTTTTTAAAAGACATGCTTTTAATCACCATAAGAATTAAATATAAGCGATGAGCCATTTTTTACTTAGTCGTGTAAAGAAGGTACTATAGTATTTTAACCCACAGCTCTATTCATTCGTAAATAAAGCGAGATGTCGCGTATAAATGCTGTAACGAATTCAAATTCGGTTGCATTTTAAATCATTTTACGTCTGCAGCGTATTAAATTTTTTCCATACGTATACATTGCGCATGCAATATTCACTTTATTAATACTGAAAAACAATTTGCTTACGTGATCAAAACATTATGCAAAAATGAAAAAAAAAAAAATGATAAAATGTGCAACGTGTAAAGGAGTATTAAGGCAGTATTGTTGTCTAGAAATGGTTTAAGTCGTTTAGAAAAAAAATTATTATTCTTCAGATCCTTCTGAATACTTCTGTGAAAATCGTCATGTAATGCTACTCATAAAATTCGCCGAGTTATAAAAAATTATAAGGACCTCGATGATCAATTGGCCGATTGAGCTCAATTTTGGCATAAATCTTCAGTAAACTGTTTTCCAACTTTGGTAGCAGAATGAAGTCGACTTTTTTTTATATACCTTATAGAATGGTCAGAAAAGTAGGCAAAATTGATAATCGAAGTTTAGAATGCCGCGATTTTGTAAATTTGTTTTTTGCTGACTCTAGTACCAACATTAGAAAACGTCTACAACACTAAATGGATGGTCTTGAAGTTTGCATCGTTGGTCTGCAACGAAAATCGATTACAAAAAATTATTACCTTTTTATCCATTTTTTTAAGACAATTTTAGTCTACGAGAATCGCTGAAACATTTAAAAATATTTTTCATGCTTTACAATGTAAATTTGCAAAGATGGTTTGGCTTGTAACAAAACTTAAAGAACGGAAACAAATTTTTCGTTGCATTCTAACGATGCAAACTTCAAGACCATCTAATTGGGGGCGTTTTTCGCGCACTCTTGCAAACAAACGTGCAAAATAGTACGAGAGCCCACGACCAAAACCCTCGGTCATCGCTTCCCGGATAAACCATATAAAATCGATAGATTAGATGACCCTGAACCACGGTCTTATATACAGGTCTGGAAACTCCTAGGGTGGGGTGACTCAGATAATGAGGCAAAATGGCAGTTCTCGTTTCGGCTACCCGAAGCGCTGCTACGTAGAAGTTAGCCAATCAAATGCAGGTCCGAGCAGCTGTGCGAAGGCGCAGATTTTTCGAAATGAACATACAGTCTTTTGATTTTATACTTTTAATAGATACAGTAATAGAAAGTCCTCAGAAGGCGTGAAAAGTGTAGCCAAAACGAGCAGACCCAATATTTGTAATAGCTATATAAATGGAAAATAATTGAGTTTTTTCCACTCCTGATCCCCCGGGAAGAATGAGAATTATTATTTCCGTAGACTGTATTTCTCGTATGCTCGACTTCTGTAATATTTTTATTTGATCTTTCGCCATTGGAGTAGATGGAGTATGAACAAATTTGTGCGGTCAACATTTTTTTCCTTATAATAAATGTATATTCTTAGTAGATTGCATTCCTCGTTTGTTTCTACAACTTTAATTTTTATGTTTGCTTTTTTTACAATGTTTATAAGAACCTGAAAATAAATGTAGTGGAAGAGGAATTAAAAAAAAGAAATTAACGCATTATGTATGTTTAAATGGCACCGTTTTTATTGATTCGTCAGTTTGGCGAGTTTGTTTTTTACAACAAATTGTTTTTGCCGTTTTTGATTTTGTTGATATGCGAACTGGCGCATCCTCAATCTAATATAATAAAAAATCGCGAAGGATAGGATTTTGGAGGCATGCTGCACACATGGAAATGTGAAATTAAAAGTGGACAATACTTCATCCACCGTTCGATCGAACACATTTTTCTCGTGAGCGTGCTTGGCAAAACATAACTCAACATGCGGTATAAATTTGAAAAAATCCGTATTTGCATGAATCAACCGCCCATGAGACTTCTCTTCAACCAGCTTCGATGCTAAACAGGAGTACCCGCTGCTTCTCTGAACAGCGTTTCGACACTCCCCACACCGATCATAACGTCGCAGGACTTGCTTACACAAGTAACCTGTAATTGTTGTTAAAATCTGTTACGGAAAGCCATGCAAATAACACAGACAAACGCAAGCAGGAAGCCCCTTTTGAAGATGATAGTTTATGAATTTAATCCGTAATCGTTAACGTCTGCAGTAATCGTACTGGAATTATACTTTCATATATCGCAGTGAATATGTACGCCTTGTTACTGATGTCATTAACGAATAGATGGTCAAGCATATGAAGTAGTATGAAATAGAGTCGCCAAACCTGTGACATAATAAATTATGCAATCGAAGACTTGAGGACGGGAATAATCGTGTTCATGAATATCATCAATCTCCCAATCTTCATACTCGATTAATTTGTCGAGATTCAATTGCAATTTTCTTGCTATTTCTGAAGTTCTAGATTCGGCGCGACCGTAAATTTTCATCAGCTCGTTGACCGAAATTAAGACGTCAGGTGGGTTCCTATCACTAACTGTACAATTGCCATAAATTGGCGGCTTTATAATGCTATAAGCAGATAACAATTTGTATAGCTGCAAAAACGTTGAAGTACTGGGATGGTCGTTGCTGCCAGCCGCTTGTCGTATCGTACCGAAAAATTTCTGTACAAAAAAATTGTATGGAAAACAATAAGGAGAAACGAGATGAAAAATAGCATTGTATAAAGTATGTTATTATAACCATTCAAAATTACCTCTAAGTTATCCTGATTGATTTCTGCGGATAAGATGTATAGAAAATTATATTTTTCAATGAGGTACCGACAAAGGCCCATCGTGGAATGGAGAGGCAGCCGTAGCCCCTTTGCAGTGTCTGGCGTGAGGAACTCGTCGCCGGTAATATCCCTTTTTACCATTGCTCGTTCCCAATTATCCAACCATTTTAGAAATGTTTGTATAACCTGTGAAATGCATATATAAATTACAGCAGGACGTAATCATTTTATTTTAATTTTTATGGCGCGTTTATGAGAATTTACTAATGTAAAGTTAAACATGGAATATTTTTTTGTTGTTGTGGCGTTTATATGATCAGAGACGACGTAAGGATGTGTACTAGAGCTTCATTTTTTCCAAGGTAGTTTGAGTTTAGTTTCTCAGGGACGTTTTGACAACGTGTACTGGGGCAGTATGTTTTTTCTTTGTTTTTTCAGGTTAGCTAAAATGAAGAAACGCTTTACCCCTGGAAATCTTTGGAATTGGGCGTCAGTCCTTGATTAGGCATTTTACGATTGAGCGCGTCGAAGACTTCGTTGAAACGCTTGCAAAAAACGATCGTTTCTTCGTAACCACTAAAACCCTCACATTTTTGCTCGAGATAGAATTCTAACCCGTCGGCAATTGAATTGCTAAATATCTAAACAGATACAAAAGAAACATAGTTATTGAGGATGTTTTATAAAAAGTGAGTTGGTCATTTTTATATTTACTTGAATTGCTAGTCGGACACGCATTTTACTCGTGTTATCTGGATCGACATGGCGCTTTGATAATTTTGGACACACCCTCAAATTCCCGGCGTGTCTTGCATCCGTATCGAGCAGATTTTGGAAATAGCGCCATTCGACGAAACCCTCATCTTTGTTGATCTGTAATCAAAATCATACATTTGTTGATATGAAATGATGAGTTCGTGCAATTTTAATTATTGTTGAATTGTTTCAGGCCTTCGAGTACTAAAATTGTGTCACAAAAAAGTAAATACTTATTGCAACATACATCTTACCCGTAGTCCCTTCTTGTTATGAAGACGATTGCGAACATTTTTGATCAGATGCGGTACGTCGGAAAAAACGAATACTCGTCTTTCGTCATCCGGTGGATGTGGGAACCACGACTTTACATTATCGATCGTTCTGTCGACGCCAAGTAGTGTGCCCATTTTGGTGTTAGTGTGTGCACCATCTGCTATTATTCCATGGATGGTAGCACCGCAATGTTCTAACAGAATGATCGCTTTCACTATCAGTTTTGCTAGTTCTTCGCCATTAACGGGATTTTTGGAAGCAAAGACTGCAATTGGCTGAGTGAATTTGTCAGCAATTGGTTGGAACATAAATACGAGTCCATGTGTTGCGAGCTCATCTGTGTCCGTAGCAACGGGCCCATCGGTCCCAAAATCCGTCAAGCCGGTATACGTCAGATTTTTTGCAGAAACCATGAGCGACTTTCGCAAATTGATTTAATCACAAACTAACATTCCGTGGCGCTGCATCGGCTCCTTCGATTGGAATTTCCTTTTTAGCAACTCAAAAAATTTTTCGTCGAAGCCGCATTTTGAATCGATGAGCGAGAAATAGTTTCGAACAGTCCTCGTACATGGAAGCGGGAGTATCTGATTTTTCCTCAAGAACTCGTAGTGACTTGGAGATCTGATGTTCATCAGCATGCACAGCATGATCCATTCTTTTGTGTACCGCCGAACTCGTACATCTTTTTGCTTTGCTGCCGCGAGTATTTCTTGCAAAGCTGTTTTTTGCGCTGTCGGGATTTTTAATTTTACGCACTGTTCTTCCAGTAGATCTTCTTTTACGGCGGCAAATTCATTCTGCTGCTCTTTCAAATACTCCGTGAGTATTTTTATGCGTCTCGTCCGACGATTCTTTGCCCGTCTCTCACGATTAATTTTCAACCGCATACCTTTCATTTTTTGTCCATCGACAGGATTCGATGGAGTGGAAAAACGTTTCAATCCATTACCCTTTGCGTGACGGATATTTTTTTGCCGTAACGTTTTTCTGAGTCGTGAACAAAAGTTGCACGTTTTTTTTCCCGATTAGCATGCACATCGTTGACCGATTGATGTTCATAGCATCGTTGCATACAGTACCGGCCTGCGCAATACTAATATTTGTGTCTCTCAGTCCATCGCAGACACGCAGACCGTGAAACTCATCAACGATTTTCGGCAAATCTTGAGGGTCTTCTAGTTTTTGCCGAAGTCCTAGTACTTGATGCCTCACACGCTTGCCATGGACCGCGTACTCAATTTTTCTGTTCTTGTTGATTATGATACCTTTGCGAACTGCAGCAACATCACCATTCGTGGAAATCTGGGACAGCATCAAAAGCTTGTCTTCTGTGGATGATTGAAGGATGCTCCATAAATTTGGCAAAGACAGTGAACAGGTTCCGTTGATAGTTGCGGAGTGTATTTGCGAACTATTCGTCATAGAAACTGTCAAACGACCATCATCGCTAGTGACATGAAGTTTCGCCGTGCAGCTTAAAGTATCTGCAAGACTGTTAATTTCTTCTGCTCCACTCGTTGACGGAAACTCAACATAAAATTGATGTTTCGCGTGTGGATGGAGTAGCGACGACTTCGTATTCTCTTCAGCGTATGGCGAATCCAAAAAACGATTGGCAGCGTCTTGTTCAGATAGTTTAGCTTCCCAGGGACACTATATCAACGTCTCAGATAACCACATACCAGTACACACCTGTACGCCATTCCGCCACCTTGCTAGTCTGGTGAGCGTACAGGGAGGATATGATACCGGTATGTCTTATGGCGTATCAGTACCATACTAGTAACACATAGGATTCTGTGACGCACCAGTATAGTACGGGTACCTATATGGGTACACGAAAGGAATTTTTTTTTCTTCAGGTAGTTTAGATTTCTAGAAACGTTGAGAACACATATACTGGGGCTAACCCTTTTTTCTAGAGTATTCGACCTTGTTATGAATTAACGTTACAACGATTTTGTACAACTTTTTGGCTTTTTATATAAAAAAGAAAAATAAAGTCCGTAAACTTGTAGATGTAAATAATTCACACTTACATCAATGAGAATCTGTCCATCTGGACCGCGTTTCACAAACTTTCGCACAATATTTTGTGGCTCAAAATGACGTTCGCAAACGTGTTGCGACGTCTTTAGCACTTGATTCCCAGGAATTGCAACTTCCCATTTTCGACGCAATTCTTCGACCTGTGGAACCAGAGATTAGTAGGGAGATGTACAACGCTCCCGTTTTCGACAGAGATTAGTAGGGAGATGTACAACGCTCCCGTTTTCGGCGTGCCTCGGAAATGGCGCTAAATCGCGGCGGCGAGTTCGGGAATATAATTTTCTGATCATCGCCTCTGCCCAGCAGAGATTAGTAGGGAGATGTACAACGCTCCCGTTTTCGGCGTGCCTCGGGAATGGCGCTAAATCGCGGCGGCGAGTTCGGGAATGTAATTTTGTGATCATCGCCTCTGTCGAGGTTGCAGATTCCCCTGTAGCCGCGCGAGTCGAGATCACCGCTCAAGTCGGTATCGCCGTCAGCGTGAACACGAATGGGTAACTCGGTGGGGGAAAAGTCTCCGCCCCTTGCAATTGCGCTTACTCGACAGGCGAAGGGAGCGAGGTTTTCCGTCCGATCAAGCTCGATATATTTGTGTGGCCGTACTGCGGATTAGAATATGCATTAAATGAATTTCAAAGTGAAAAACATGTATCGAGATCATTGTTTTCTCTCGGTTGCCTGTTTATGCCGAGAATGCGGGTTAAAAAAATTAACGACGAAACGCGTTGAAAAATAAAACGCCGAAACGACCGTGGAAGGTTCAAAGAGAAATCTTGAGCCTTTGCCGCGGTCGTTTCGGCGGTTTTTTTTCAACACTAAACTTTATAGATAAGCATGTATCATCAATGTTTCTCTGTTCTCAATGAGCGTCGTTGTTGAGTCGGCAGCGTGACGGATTAACGATGCTTGCGGTCGGGGTTCGATCCCCGGTGAATCGATTTTTTTTTCTTCATATTATATTCAAAAAATTTCGAACTTCCTCTCGCTTTAGCTACTCTCGCCTGTCTAGGCATTATTTATGATATTTAATTCATATATGTTTAATATAAAAAAAAGACAGTGGCTACCCGGGGATCAAACCCGCGTCGTCCGTACTCAGAGCCCACACGCTGATATCTCAGCCGCGAGGCTCTTGTGACTGCAAAGCTGCCTTACGTATACACACTCATCCAATGTGAAATGTGTTGAAAAAAATGCCGAAACGATCGGCAAACGAAAAGGGAAACTTTGAGAAAGAGAACTTTCAGTCTTTCTCGATCGTTTCGGCATTTTTTCAACACATTTCACATTGGATAAGTGTGTATACCTAAGCAGCTTTGCAGTCACAAGAGCCTCGCGGCTGAGATATCAGCGAGCGGGCTCTGAGTACGGACGACGCGGGTTCGATCCCGGTAGCCAGTTTTTTTTTTATTAAAGATATATGAATTAAATATAAATAATGCCTGGACAGGCGAGAGTAGCTAAAGTGAGAGGAAGTTCGACATTTATTGAATATAAAATGAAGAAAAAAAATAGATAAAAAAAATGATTCACCGGGGATCGAACCCGGACCGCAAGCATTGTTAATCCGTCACGCTGCCAACTCAGCCACAACGCTCATTGAGGATAGAGAAACATTTATGATACACGATTATCTATAATGTTTAGTGTTGAAAAAAAAACCGCCGAAACGACCGTGGAAGGTTGAAAGAGAAATCTTGAGCCTCAGCCGCGGGCGTTTCGACGGTTTTTTTTCAACACTAAACATTATAGATAAGCGTGTATCATAAGTGTTTCTCTTTCCTCAATGAGCGTCGTGGCTGAGTTGGCAGCCTGACGGATTAACAATGCTTGCGGTCCGGGTTCGATCTCTGGTGAATCGATTTGTTATCCATTTTTTTTTCATGTTATATTCAAAACATTTCGAACTTCCTCTGGTTTTAGCTACTCTCGCCTGTCCAGGCATTATTTATGCTATTTAATTCATGTATGTTTAATAAAAAAAAGACATTGCTACCGGGGATCGAAACCGCGTCGTCCGTAATTAGAGCCCGCACGCTGATATCTCAGCCGCGAGGCTCTTGTGACTGCAAAGCTGCCTTAGGTATACACACTTATCCAATGTGAAATGTGTTGAAAAAAATGCCGAAACGATCGAGAAAGACTGAAAGTTCTCTTTCTCAAAGTTTCCCTTTCTCGATCGTTTCGGCATTTTTTTCAACACATTTCACATTGGATAAGTGTGTATACCTAAGGCAGCCTTGCAGTCACAAGAGCCTCGCGGCTGAGATAGCGTGCGGGCTCTGAGTACGGATGACGCGGGTTCGATCCCCGGTAGCCAATGTCTTTTTTTTTTATTAAACATATATGAATTAAATATCATAAATAATGCCTGGACAGGCGAGAGTAGCTAAAGCGAGAGGAAGTTCGAAATTTTTTGAATATAAAATGAAAAAATATAGATAAAAAATCGATTCACCGGGGATCGAACCCGGACCGCAAGTATTGTTAATCTGTCAGGCTGCCAACTCAGCCACGACGCTCATTGAGGATAGAGAAACTTTTATGATACACGCTTATCTATGATGTTTGGTGTTGAAAAAAACCGCCGAAACGACCGCGGCAAAGGCTCGAGATTTCTCTTTGAACCTTCCATGGTCGTTTCGGCGTATTATTTTTCAACGCGTTTCGTCGTTAATTTTTTCAACCCGCATTCTCGGCATAAACAGGCAACCGAGAGAAAACAATGATCTCGATAAATGTTTTTCACTTTGAAATTCATTTAATGCATATTCTAATCCGCAGTACGGCCACATAAATATATCGAGCTCGATCGGACGGAAAACCTCGCTCCGTTCGCCTGTCGAATAAGAACGATTTGCGAGGGGCGGAGACTTTTCCCCCACCGAGCTACCCATTCGTGTTCACGCTGACTGCGATATCGACTTGAGCGGTGATCACGACTCGCGCGGCTACAAGGGAATCTGCAACCTCGACAGATGCGATGATCACAAAATTATATTCCCGAACTCGCCGCCGCGATTTAGCGCCATTCCCGAGGCATGCCGAAAACGGGAGCGTTGTACATCTCCCTACTAATCTCTGGTGGAACTTTGAACACTGATCGCTGTTCACTATAATTTTTAATACCTTTTTCACAGTTGGGTACGACGCACGTATTAGGCATTTTTTAAATTGAGTAGCGGCTGTCAGGAGGTTATTTATTCATTGCTGTATATCTATATCTGCAAGGCTACTCGGGCTTGCCAGCACTTCCAGTGGCTAAATCAGGAAGTACGGATTTTCCTCACTAACGATGACACTTCCCACCATGCAAAAACGCCGGAGTTTCCAGACCTGTATGTAAGACCGTGCCCTGAACCCGATTAGGGGGGTAGCAACGCTCAGAAATCCAGCAGGACCGCGGGGGGTGATTTCTGTTATGCAAAAAAAAAGTTCGGCTCGGTCATCACTTCCCGTCTGATATTGAAAATGTCCATAGTTTTAGTTATTTCATTACTAAAATGCTGTTTTCAGACATTTTGCGCGCAGCGTTTGACCTGAGCGCATTTTCGAAAATATAAAAAAAAGGCACCCTCGGTCATCGTTTCCCGGTTCATTTTTTTTTATTTTTCGTATTGCTACCTATATTACCAAAATACGTAAGATAAGTTGTATTATATAATATAACAATTGGAGAAGCTGCCCCAGAAAATGTTGCGAATTTTCTGCTGAACGTTGAATCTCGAGGGCAAATTTTAAGAGACAATTTCATTGCTGAGGTGAAGGCGGGACCTGCACGGTTTCAAGAGCGTATCAAAAAAATCCTGTCGCAACTTTTATCAGCATAAAAAAAAAAGAAAAAAGTTCAACTCGGTGGCAAGGTCCAAGAATTGAGACTCCATTGCGATTTATTTGGACGGCTATTGGCGTTATCGTTGGAAAAGAAAATCAGCATTGACAAAGTGCTCTGTTACCCGATAACCCCGATGCCTTTATCATTGTGTCACATGGACGGCACAATAAACAAAACTGACAAATCGGCATTGATGCGAGACCTAGAAAATAAGTTGACAGTGCTGAGCCCAAATCGACGGCTATTTTGATTATAGATGGCTTCTTTTTACTACACACATTAAAAGATATTCCAAAAACGTTCGGAGATCTACCCAAAAAAATTTTGCACATTCTATGCAAGTACGATGTTGCAAGGGTAGATCTCGTTTTTGATAGATACTTTAGGCCATCTATTAAAGACACCGAACACAAACTGCGCGAAAATGTAACACCAAAGGATTTCCGCATCTCAGGACCTCACCAAGTTCGGCCTTCCGATTTCGCAAAAGAGCTGAAAAATATAAAATTTAAAGAGGCTCTTGTAAAATTTTTGTTTAACAACTGGTCTGAGCAGGAAATGGCTCATATCATCGGGGATAAAACGTTGAATATCAATCATGATATGTGTTATCAATATTCGATCCAAAATGGTACTGTCCAACAAGTTATAAACGAACAGTTTACTTGTCAAGAGCATGAGGAGTCAGATACGAAAATTATATATCATATTTGCCAAATCACTGAACGAAGGCAAGTGTCAGTTCGATTTTCTGACACTGATATTTTAATCATTATGCTGGGAAATATGGCATTTCTGAAAGCTCCTATCAATATCTGAATGGACGTCGGTGTTGGCAATTCACGGCGTTACATCGACGTTTCTCAGCTGTATAAAACATTAGGACTATCATTAGCCAGATATTTGCCCGGGTTCCACGCGATGACGGGCTGTGACTGCAATCCGGCATTGTATCGCAAGGGAAAAAAGACCTCTAACGCTGCTCAAAAATTGTATACAGTATCAAGAACCTTTCGCTAAATTAGGTTCGCCTAATGAGAACACTGTATTTAATACGTTGGAGGAAATCACCTGTCGATTTTATAATAAAAAAAATCAATGACGTTGATATGGCTCGGATGGAGATTTTTTCACGAACATACAAATTCAAAGGTGGGCTTGAGTCCACGCTCACTTTGCAACATCTTTTGCGTAAGCAGTACATAGCGCGTCTATGGGGAAACGCTCATAAGAAAAATTCAACTTCATTTAACGCTACCGATTTCGGATGGATCGACAACGAGGGGCAGTTGGACTCCCAATGGTTTACCGGAAACCAATTACCGAAATTGAACGACGTCATATTGAATGATGAATCTACATCGACGAAAGTTATTATTAATATAACCTTTACTTTTAATATAAAGAAATTTTATATCAAGAAATAAGTGATTTTGACTAATGATATTTATTTTCCAGAAGATGAAATTGATGACTTCGACAGTGATATCGACAGCGATAACGACGATGATAACACGACGAAGAAGATGCGTCCGACAATGACTGAAGCACTCGTGAAAATTTATTTTTCAATAAATATTTTTTTCTCATACTTCATGCCTGTTTCATTTTGTAAAACTTATTTTAAAAATCCTTTAACTTCACTCCGACGATTTCGGGTAACCTTTTCTTTAATCAGTATCTAAGAATTTGAGAGGTGCAACTTATTGCGGAGACCTTAATACGTCGAAATACGTATTTTTTTGTGAAGATTTTTGACTATCGAAAAGTTGTCTGATAGAGCCCGCGCTGTACTCAATTGTCTGATATCGGGTTTGTCTACATCTGGGAAACTTATTTGATCATGTCGAACAGTTTTCAGACGGTAAGCGATGACCGAGGTCGACTACATTTGTTTACATTTTTGAAATGCTCTCAAAACGTCTGGCGGTGAGATTTTTGTCTGAAAATGGGTTATTTCGCATTAACAAACCCAAATTTACTTAAAAAAATTATTTTCAGATGAGAAGCGATGACCCGGTTTTTTTCAGTCGTTTTTTTTTTGGAAATGGTTTCCTGGGCGGCCGCTGCGCTATTTTTATCTGAAAACCGTGTTTTTAGTATCTTAGGGCTATCATTTAACTACATTTCGGATATCAGACGGGAAGCGATGACCGAGGTCGCTAATTTTTTTTACATTTTTTAAAATGCGCTCAGGTTAGCCGCTGCGTCCAAAAGGTCTGAAAATCGGTTTCTTGGGTTCAGGATCAGCGAATCTATCGATTCTATATGGTTTTGGCCGGGAAGCGATGACCAAAAAATCTTGGTCGTGGGCTCTCGTACTAAAAGTACATGGTAATAAATTTAATTTTTGCAATTGGTAAATATTCTTGAAAAATAAATAAACATGTGTAAAAAATTTTAGACTGAAAACTGGACAGTTCAACCGTTATTTCATCCTAAAAAAGCCCATCTATACGAAACGGACGATAACTTTACACAGACAGAAGTGATCGTTGGAACGCAATGCAAATTAATATTTCTGAATTCTTTTAATGTATTTTCGTATATTTCGCGGACAAAAATCGCGAAATAATTGTTTAAGATACTTATTTAGCGATCCACTGTACAAATCTACGAAATAAAGATCTTCTATAATATTGGGCGAAGTAAAAAGTTCTGAACGTTTTCCGCTAGATATCTTTAGTGAGCCATATCTCACGATGTATACATCGCATCGGGTCATACTATACGGCGATTTAAAGGTGACATTACGCTTCAAAAAAGGTCTTTGACAGTTTTGTTTTTGGTGAAGCCAGTTGTGTGTTACAGCGTTCCAAAATGGAGGTAAAAAAAGAGAAAATTCGATGCATTCTTCAGTACCTCTACGACCAGGGTGAAAACGCGGAGCAGGCGGCCAAAAAAATGTGTGCTGTTGTGGACCCAATACAGTATCGAATGCAACAGCAAAGCGGTGGTTCCAACGATTCCGTTCTCTGGTAATATGGACGTCGAAGATGAGGCACGCTCTGGTAGGCCAATCGTCGAAAATGTCAATAAAATCATGGAAATCGTCGAGTCGGACCGGCATGTGAGCACTTAATCCATTGCCCAGGAACTGAAGATTAGCCAGAAAACCGTTTGGAACCATTTGCATAAGGCTGGTCTCAAGAAGAAGCTCGATGTATGGGTGCCACACGAATTGACGCAAAATAACCTTTCGGACCGAATTGATGCCTGCGATTCTTTGCTGAAACGTAACGAAATCGTCACATACGAGAACAACAGACGAAAAAGATCGTGGTCCTGTTACATCCCAGCCTCACCTTTTTTCCCCGTTCTTCCCAGAACGCCCAACCTATATGCGCACAAAATAGCATCTCCATTTATCGATCAGCGAACTATAAATTATCAATACCAAGCAAGCGTTAGCCAAAATTCTTAGACGACCAAAGGCAAAGAACGTCGTCATCGCCTGCCTCTCATAAACACAGCCGATGACAAACGCAATACACTAGCACCTCAAAAGAGGAATCATACTCTCGCGACCGCCGAAACAGGAACCCAGAGATAAAGCTCCGCCACAATCCCTCTTTGTCCTACGACCTAAATCCACCCGACAAAAAAAACTCGTCCGAGTCAAATCACGTCATGCGCTCCTATAGAGAAACCTATACGTCCCAAATCTATACGATAGAGACAGAACGACTGCACCAATCACAGCAGCGCTCTAATTAATAAATGAATAAAAATCTCTCTCACGTCATGCCAACCTATCACCGAAGTCGACCTAATTTCATATTACTCATTATTCAATCCCTAAGCTACGTACAACAAAACTGCATTTCCCCAAAAGCTCCTTCCCCCAAAAATTAAACGTTCCTAATTTTTCCTTTCACGAAGGAGCACTCTCTCTGTTCTTGATCTCCGAATCGAATAGTCGACTTACAACATTAAACTCTTTTGCGCTTTGTATCCGTTGAACAATTATACGCGTTTCTTTTTTGTACCGAATTATAAGTTGTAAGAATAAGAGGTTAATAAACTTAACAATCTGTATTAAGACCAAATCTACGCGACTAAACCTTTTATTCAATCAACGATCAATCCCTCGGGCGAATCCATCTCTCAATCCAGAAACACGCACCTAAAATTCTCTAAATCAAAATTGTTATTAAATTGTGTTCGGAACTCACGTGGAAGCCAATCAAAGACTCACTGCGCGAATCTTAATTCAAATTTCGCGCTCTAACTCGGCAACTTCGCGAGTCCAATCTAAATCTCTCTCCGGGACGTAACAGTCCAATCGCGGTGAACCGGCCCAAACGATTGCCAAGCCCGGACTAACGGCCAAGAAGATTTTGCTGTGTGTTTAGTGGGATTGGAAGGGAATCATGCACTATGAGCTGCTCCCATGGGGCCAAACACTCAATTCGGACCTCTACTGTCAACAACTGAGCAGATTGAAGCAGGCGATCGACCACAAGCGGCCAGAATTGGCCAATAGGAAGGGTGTTGTGCTCCATCAAGACAACGCCAGGCCGCACACATCTTTAACGACGCGCCAGAAGCTCCGAGAGCTTGGATGGGAGGTTCTATCGCACACGTCGTATAGTCCAGACCTGGCACCAAGCGATTATCACCTTTTTAAGCATTTGCAAAATTTTCTTGATGGTACAAAACTGGCCTCAAGAGAGGCTTGTGAAAATGAGCTGGTCAAGTTTTTTTACCAATAGGGACGAGGACTTCTTCAATCGCGGAATTATGAAATTGCCTTCAAAATAGACAAAAGTTCTCGAACAAAACGGCGCATATTTGATCTAAATCGGATAATCCTAACTGTTAATTTCATCGTCGAAATAAAGCGAAAAAAACGCTCAGAACTTTTTACTTCATCTTATATAAAGAAAATCAATCAAATAAAAGAACTTTCGTTGTTAACGATGCAAACTTCAACATCATAAGAATCTGCTAACCTAAGCGTATGGAAAATAATGAGATTTAGTCTTAAGATTTTACAACGATAGTTCTAATTGATGCAATATTTTCGACTTGTCAGAATTTGACAGGACTTTGGTCTACTGATACATTTAACAACATAGGCAAGACTTCAAGACGATGATTGCGTGCGTACTTCTTGAGGTCTGGAGACGGAGTGCCCCTTCGTTGTTTGGGTTCCATGTTTAGGCGAGGCGCTTAGAAAAGGACTTTTATTCTTCTTTAATCCCCGACTCCAGAATAAATAGCCCTGGCATTTACAGCTCACTCAAGAGTCATGCAACTCGATATCTGGCTGACTTTCGACGATTCACGAAGAAAAGCAACGAAAAACTTTTCCCACATAAGTCTTTCTATTCTACTTCCTCTGGTGGGACCATGGAGATTTAAATACTGGAGTACTACTTCGTATTCACCAATCCGTTCGTAAAATTACGGAAAAAAGTAGCGCTGCTGTATAGTTCAAATAAATCGTAAAAATAAAGCCAGATGAAAAAAAGGTTACCAAACGTTATTAAGGAATCGGTATCAGTATATTTTCGGAAATTTTCGATTTTTTTAAAACATCAGTTTCGTATACTACATACCTGTAGAAATACGTTAGAGAACGTTATTTGGGTCGGGGTGACCGATAAGGTGCTAAAAAGAGTGGTACAATAGAAGTGTCTCTGCGCGCAACCGCCGTGACGAACGTCCAAAGCTCGCAGAACAGAGATCCGAAACCAAAAATCCCAAGAAAGTAAAGCTTTTATTAAAGAAGCTGAAGGAATAATGTATGGACCAGGCATAAAAGTTTTATGAATATTTTTACAAGAGAAACTTCAAACGCGTTTTTCAACTTTGTCGACATGAAAAACTATTGTACCGATTAGGCTCAAATTTACAGGGATTATTCTATGCACGTATCTCTTCGACCCCTACTAATGCTATAGATATTCGTTAATATTTAATGCTATTTTTAAACAATTTAAGTTGTAAATAACAGTCGAAAAAGGTAATTCTTTAGATAATTGACTTTCGAAAAATGAGGCTAATTTTTTTTTGCTATTTTCTCATTTATTGAGTTCTAAATGATGATATCCAGTTGAGGGAAACTGAAATTTTGTCATTAACAAATTTTTTACGAGCAAAAAATCGTTAAAAATAATACTGTAGCTGTGTTTGTTTGAACAGGGTTATCCGTAAATAATGCCGTAGCTGTGTAGCATATGTAAGGTGTATCACACATGGAAGCTGTGACGCACGCGCGGGGGTCGAGGGGCCACCCCCCCCCCCCCGGGGTAGACACCAAATGTATTATTGAAATGTATCAGCATATACACAAATGCGTCGTATGTCGATTCATAGAGGTCTTTTGATTTTGATGGCAATATTTCGTGTGTTGTCTTCAATCTCGATCTTCAAAAAACTTTCAACTTTGTAGGGGCAGAGGGGGAAGTGACCGCTACGATTTCTCTTCAGCATTGTATTTAGGAAGGCTTCTTTTATAAATCCCCCACTCTCCACCCCCAATATAGACGTCGAAATGCTTGAAAATGCCCTATTTTATCACGTGTTTCCGCGAACTTCAAAACCCCATAAGTTTTTATGGGGGGGGGGGGGGGGGGAATTACAGCTTCCCCCGACTGAATATCATCATTTATAAACCAATAAATGAGAAAATAGCAAAACAAATTTTAGGCTCATTTTTTGGAAAAGTCACTTATCTTAAGAATTACCACGAAAAATTCAAAAGTGCGCCATTTTGTTTTCTTTTTATCGGGGGTGAAAGTTTTTAGTAGGGGTCATAACTAAAACTCCACCTTATAATAAAATACTCGACTTTTTGTTTTCGGATGTTCTAAAGTTAAGTTTTCGTGTCGACAAGGTGAAAGCAGGGGTAACTTTAGGTAGACAGATCACTAAGTTAAATTAAAAAACAACTAATTTTTTCTTGTACTTTGAAACCTCTATTTTTATGTATAAAAAGATTCAAATATGGAGATGAATTTTATTATGAACCAAAAATTCTTGAAAATATGTGCAATATAGGAAGACTGATGACTTAAAGGTTTCACCGGGGGGGGGGGGGGGGGGGGGGGGGGGGGGGTCGATGGTGATATTGACATTTTTTTGGCGACGCATTTACAGGATCTCATGGTAACCTTTATTGTTTCAAATGGGACTATACAGTTTTTATTACGCCCGAGATAGAGGGATTTGAAATGAACCTATTGAGAAAAAAAACTCATCGTTCTAACATGAAAAACATGGGACCTATTGCACGGTATATTTTGAACTACCAACTGCATTACCCAGGGTGAACGTTGAGGGGTCGGATTTACGCCCCCGTTTATGTGTGCGTCTGGCATTGTCCGCCATTGTTATCACACATAATAAGAAGAAAAAAATCATATTTTATCAAAAAATAATTCCGGACAACTGAATTTACGCATGTGTGCGAGGACTCTTTTTTTCAACAAAAACGGACAGACTGGCACTCTATGGCTTATGGGTATATCTTAAATTCGTTCACGTTCATTATCACTATTTATTAGAAAAATAACTTATACTGTAACACCGGGATGGAGGAAAATAGTAATTTTCGAAGCGTTCTGGACAAAAAGTCCAGAGCAACGTCTTTTTCTTGATGAATACAATGCAGAGATGGTATAATCATTCTAGTTATGCCATTTGCACCGTATTCAGCAAAAAATTCACATATACTGGCAGTCACTCTATTCGTGAGAATGGAATATAGATGGAACAGATCCAATACGGCGGATCTATAATTGAAAAACCGCTACCATAACCACATTGCAGTAGTTGCAGATCTCATGTTAAGTAAGACTAATATAGGCTAGTGCTATTTTAAATAATTGAGCAAGATACTTCATTGATTTTTAGGGTTACTCCGAGTAGTAATTATCAACAACACAACATTTTTACCCCTTTATGATTCTTGTCTCCGTGTGTAGAGTGAAATTTGGTTTAAGGAGCGTTGCGGGCGTGGATATAATTGGCAAAATTGTTTTGTTTTTGCGGAATTACAGCGAAAATTAACAAGGATTCGGAATTTTCGGAATAAGAAGAAAGTAGAAGAATCCATTATTGTCGGCATAGATAGCCCGGCAATGTTTATCTTTTAAAGTACATTTTTCATTGAATGTCGACTTTCGTCATTCACATGAACCGGTCTCACTGATATTTTTATCCTGAAAAAAATGTTTCAAATGATAAAAATAAAAAAAATTATTTTGAAAAAATGTCACGCGTCGAATCTCTGGGGATCCCATTTTGTTTGAATATATTTATATCGAAAATAAATTTAGGTGTTCGAATTGAAAGTTATAATTGGCCATACACTTTACAACGAGATCAACCAACTCACCGATTTTGAATACGTTGTTAAAAATTGATAGGTATATTTTGAGAAAAAAAATGTATCATCGATGACGAAAAAGTGAGGATTTTGGGTTGGCGTATCTTAAGCGTTTAATGAAGGGTTGACAATATTCGCTACGCGGAACCTCGCACAATAAGTAACACGATAGAAGTGAAGATTACATCGATCAATTTAATCGACAACCCTGGCAGATGAAACTTATTTTTGGAATACCAATAGCTAGATATCAAACGTGTTTGATTCTAAATAATATTGTCCCATTTTTCTCAATGGCACTGAAATCGCAGAAACCGCTTGATCTTTTCATGCGGCATCACTTATACTTATTTTCTTAGTTCGTATAAGGTTAATGTAAAATCGAATATTTATATATATATATATATATATATATATATATAATGTGTGTGTGTGTGTGTGTGTCGTGTGTGCGCGCACGTAGTATGTCGTCAGAAAAAGTCATTGCCAAATCGAGTTCTCTAACTCGAGTCTAACGGTAGCGCTGGATAATTTTGTTTCCCCATTTGATTAACACGGGAAATCCGTTCTTCACGTTTAAACGTGAATAATTCAACACCAAAGGAATATCTTACAAATTCGCTTGAAGTATTGTTAAAGCTGACCTGTACAGCTTCTTTTACGCCTGGATATTATTTTTACATAAAATGCAGGTATTTGAAAAAAAAGGAACTTATTTATTTTCGACCGATATTGTCAAATCACTGTAATTGGTGCAAAAATAATATAGAGATTTAAAAAAACCTTTTAGATCGTGAGTGTCAGCTTTACGATCCCACAATTACATCCGCAAAGTATCAATTAGTTGTTGAGTTATTCAAGTTTGAACGGACATGGTGAAATCTCTTTGTTACTCAAGTGAAGGAGAAAATGATCTTGAAGTTGGCATCGGTGGAACGCAAAGAAAGTGTTAAAGCCAATTTTTTCTTGGCAAATTCGGACTCCGAAAATAATTTGAACGTTTTTGGGAATCCTTATTCGAGATCTACAGCGCGTTTATTTGCAATTTATCGTTTTAAAATCGTTTATTACAAATAAACGATTTTGGATGATGAAGAAAATGAGGAAAAATAAAATAAAAGAGAATTTTCGTTACGTTCCAACAATGTAAACTTTTAAATCGTGGGGAATTTATCCATCGCTGCAGGATGGACTCATGTAACTTCATTACATTGACTTCATGTAAAAAAAGATTGAAGTTGACATGAACTTTTCTTATGCCTAATAATATTGTTTGAAGGAGTAACAGATGGTTATTTTTTTTTCGATACTAGGGTATTGTCTTCTCTTCTACGGTATATTTCTATTTATACTTATGGGTATGCATATACTGTTTGTAAGATGAACACGTCATTCGTAGAATCATTACGGCTAAGAGAATAGTAATATTAACTGAAACACCACACGCATTCGATACATTAGGTGCTGTTGCCTTTTTGTACATTCTTTGTACTTTTTCCATCACGGCCCGCTATGTGGCACGTTTTTTGTCTACTTGATTCGTAATATTATAATTTCATGTATATAAAAAAGAAAAAAAATATATGCATAAAAAACGAGATCACACAGGTATACCTTGAAAATTCAGAGATTCGATATAACGCTCACACTCTGTGAGAGATCGACTTGTCCCTTGAGTACTTTTTGTTGCAATTTTTGTCCGAATAATTTCCCCATTAGATGATTACGCCGTGCGTCTTCTTCTTTTTCACGCTGGCGTTTCTTGTTCCGGACCTCGTTTAAACAGAGATACCGCGTCCTTAGCCTCATCTTCATCTCGTGCTCGCTTAGTTTTCTCTGCGTAGTTGCTGTTGCATGTCATCGTTGGTTAACTAATTGTTATCTTATGCGGCCACGCTTCTGCGCGTTCGTTCGTTACAAAACGTGACGACCGACGTAAATATATGCTTTCGTTACCTGTAGAGCCTTTAACGGAACGTTGAGGTTTCAGAAAAGCAGATGCCCCAGCGACCGCCAAAAATTGTTTTCTCTTCTCACGCTTCAGCTGACGAATTTGTGACAGTTCGCTCATGTAGCGTCGACGAGTCTCAACGTTCTCGAGGAACTCTGGCTTGTTAGTTGCCAAAAAATCCTAAACAGATGAGAAAAAATACAGAAAAAGGATACGCGGAACGACTTCAGTCTGATCGGATGCAGTTTTTTTTGCATCCTCGTAAAGGAAGGTGTGAAAGATGTTTTAGTAAACAATTTTTTTCGAGATTTAAATGGAAATGTGATCAGAATGTTTCGAAACGTTGAAACTACCATCTAGAAAAAAGTGTCAGCGTCTTTTTTGTACAAAGAAAAACCTCTGAAGTTCTTGGGATAACTGGCTGAATTTTTGCACGTTACCAGTGTAACATAGGAATTTGATTCCAAAAGAATTAAGTAAAAATCGATAAAACCCCGTAGGTTTTGAGATACCTTTATTTTTCGGAGGAATGTTTTCTAGCGCTGTAACTTTCACAATTTTTAGATGTCTGCCAAAATTGCTATACGGCAATGGAGGATTATACGTGGCATTTTCAGATTAAATTTTGTGAAAATTGGCGAAAGGGTTTAGATTGTAAAGGAGTTTTAATTTAAGCAATATGTTCCGTACGTTGCGAATATTTTATTATTATGACGTTGAAGTTTGCATTGTGGAATGCAACGATTGGTTTTCTATTTTTAATTTCTTCACTTTTATTATTATCCAAAAGATTTTTTTTGTGTTAACTACAGTCGTAGGTTTCTAATAAGAATACGTACAAACGTTGAAGTGATTTTTGTAGCTTAAATCGGCCGGAAGAACTTTTGAGCAATTAAAAAGAATTGACTGCCTTTGCATTCCAAAGATAACAATTCAACGTCGTTCATTATTTAAGATATCGGGATACACTTTTGTAGACGAGTAGATGAAATTGAGCTGTGTACAATTGCGATGCAATGAAAATGAATTTTTTGAATTGCTTTGATTTCTTTCATCCCCAAAACTCTCTAATCCATTTGTAAGATACTTTTTTAGAGACCTATCATATAAAACGGCAAACAATTATTGTGTATATTATTAAAAATACGGGTATAAAAATATACACATGAATTTTCGTCGCATTCCAACGGGGCAAACTTTCACGCCGTCGCGAATAGAGTATGTACGGGGCACATGTCTATTGACTGTTGAGAAAATCAGTGGAACATTTTTCATTTTAAGGGAAAACAAATTTTTTAATTTCAACTTTTTCAACATTTGAAATACCTTTGTTATTTTAATGACTCACATCCAACTGTTATCTAAACTAATGATGGAACTCTGGAAGATTTATCAAACTAGTGCATGCCACAAAATATGTCAGCGTTAAACTTTGATCGAAGCGTTAAAAGGATTTGCTTGTACGTAAGTTTGAATTTCACAGAAAACCGTCTTTTTACCATATAACTTTTTCAAAACCTAAGGTTTCAGCATAAATATCTGTCCGCACAAAGTTGTCATATAAGGTCCATAGTTGGCATAGTGATGGTTAATAATATTTGACATCGCATTATTAAAATTGTGTTTTAGAGAAAATGAACATGGGTTTCTCATAATTTTATTTGGGAAGCAAGCTTCACAAATAAAATGATGATCTTCAGATATCTAGATATCTGAGAAATTGATAATAAAATGATCAAATCTATGAGGAAACCAATTTTTCAAAACCGACTTGCTCACGAATAATTTCGTGAACGTGATGAACTTACTTTGAGAGTGTCCAGACGATCATCCTCAGTCTTGCCTTCGTCCTTGTCAACGTGCTTTTCCTCTTCTTCGCACACACATTTTCCTGGAGGATTTTCGACGATCGAAGCAGACCGGGTAGCCTTTGGTTGAGCTTTAATCTTCGTTGGCAAATCTGCGGTGTAAACTTTTTCATTTCTCGCGGGTCTTTTTCCTCCGATGTTTCTTGGCTTTTCCATGATCATTTTATCGAAATTCAACTCATAGGCAACTGGTTTGAGGTGATCCTGGAAACATTCGCATTTGCGATTTGTGTTTTTACCACCAACAACAACGGGCCATATTGTGCCGCAAGTACGACAAGATTTGCAAGTTTTTTCAACGCCGTTGACTTGGATCTTCGGAGGATTTTTTCTTGAATTCCGTCGATCGACGGCACCTCCGCGCAATCTTTTATCGACCAGTGCATGGTTCTCGAAGTTACACCCGCAGCTTCGGCCGGATGACGAATTTTCACCACAAATTTCATCCTCCGGCGACGTTTTTTGATCACAGCAAGGAGGCGCGGTTGCCTCGTCTTTCTCGTCACTCTCCTCTATTTCGCAATCGCAATCTATCGAGCATACGCAGATGTCGTCAGTTTCGTTGTCCTCGGGCAATCTCGTAGTCGTTCCCGCGGTTGCTTCCGTAACATAGTCATCTTTCAATAACGATGAAACCTTTTCTCCGTCACACGTCCGGCAATGTCCCCCGTTACCGGCCCGCCTCGGTAAGGCGCGAATCGCATAGTTGGACCTGCATGTTGCGTTCAGTTGATTCTTCGCTTCTTTCCGAGAATCGACGCGTTTAGGGTTTGAGGCAGCTTGCCCGAACGTCGGTTGAGTTATTATCGGTCTCTTGTCGGTGTCGTCGAGTCTCGGTCTTCGGGGGCAATCTCCTGTATGTCGACGCATCGATCTCTGCGGCGAATGAATTACGCAGGCTCTGTGCCTACTGTGGACCGCGTATCGTTGGCAATAACAAACGTGTCCCTGTCTCATCGCGCACGCTTTCTCGTTACCGTTCGACTGTACGCGTTCGGGACAACTCGATGGGTGTCCCGCAGTGCTTATCGAAGGCTCGCGTGTATCCTGACTTCGCCCAGGCTTGGAGATTTTTTCCCCATGGGCGAAACGCGTTTGAACGCATGCGTCACGCAGTATTGGCGTTACTCCACGATCCGTTCTTGAGGCATCAGTGGCCGCTGGAAAAGCTGGCAACGCGCTCGAGACTATTTCACCACCGGTCGTTGAGTGTCCGCTTGGCCCACCGCCACTTCCGGTTTGCGTGCAACTGTTCCTCTTTCGAGTATGCCCGACTCCGGCACGATCCTCGTCTCGTTGCGTCGAGGCTTTTGGCTGTTCGGAACGGGCACTCGCTAGATTTCCGTGTGACGACCATTGATTCTCGAGAGCCCGCTCCAACGAGTCGTCACCCGCGGCGGCACCACTTCCCGTTCCTCTTGCTCGTTCGGAACGACTGGAAAACTGTGTGCAGAGCGTACATGAAATAGTTAACACATATACGATTACGAATTACACGGGCATTCGCAAGCCAGGCGCTGTCATTCGCGGCCGAATGTCCCGTGATAAAATAACCGGCAAGAGAACTATCCGTGACCCAATTACACCAACAAACTTCTATAAAACCTAACAACCGAAATCAAGTGCTAGCGTTTGCGGAATCAGGGTGTCTAATTTTGACCAGAACTGAAATTTGATGATATTTAAGGATTTTTAAGGCAAGGATTAGGGATTTTTTCATGACTTTTAGTATGATTTTCTGGTATAAAGGTATACTGAATATACCCTCCAAATTTTTTGGTATAAAGGTATACTTTATAATTCTTGAGTGCGACTTATATTCTAAATTTTTATATTCATATTCTGATCTTTGAAACAGATGTGTTTTGTATGCACACAAAAAACAAAATAAACGTAAAGTCACCAAACTGTACAATTCCATCTGAAGAAAAAAAATGTAAGACAAACATAATTTCATGTTTGCTGTAAAGAAATATATTTTGCGAACATCTGGAAAAATATTACATACATTTAGGAACTTTGAGTAATATCATCTAGTCGCTTTATACGAATAACCAAGGAAAACTAATATGTTGAGATACCGAATCATTTTTTTTCTACTACCTTTTTTTTCTAATACCGTCGATTGTCGCAAACCCTCGAAAATTTGAAATTATTTTGGATAAATTAATACAAAGATCGGACATGATAATGAGCGCTGCAGAGATCTTCAAAAAATCAGGTAGACTGGTAATTTTTCGTAACATTTCATGACTTTTTCAGGGTCGAGTGTCATTTCATGACAATTAAGACTTTTTTTGACTTTTCAGGTCGGTAGACACCCTAAGAATGAATTTACGCGTGAAATTTCTCAAACCCTCAAATGTAAGGAGACTCAAGCGTTTCACCAATGAATCACATCGGACATGATCTTGAAATTTACATATTTGGAACACAACGGAAATTCTTCGGTTTTGTTCTTTCATTTTCCTTGTTATCTAAAATATTTTTTTGCAAGTTTAGATTGTACAACTTAGAACAAATCATAAAAACGTTTGAGTGATTCGCGTAATCTATGGCTTCAGACAATGTTGGATGATAAGTTAATGATTGAAAAAAATTAATTTTTGTTCCATTCTAACGATACACATTTTAAAATCATCCAAGGATACTTATTTTCTTTTCGGAAATGACGACATCCAATAAAGGTAGGTGCAAAATTTCGGCAAACCCTGCATTGTTTTTGAAAAGAAAAAAATTTTCATGACAAACTGTGTCGTATTGCTCAGATTGATTGTTTTTTTTTCTTTGTAAACGATGCGAAGCTTATTTCGAAGTAAAACTTTTATACGATGTATTTACATCTAAAAAAACCACTGGAATTTGACGTGGATAAAATAGCGCCGTATCATATTTTCCGCATATCGTTTTTGCTACTTACGTTTCTCTCGTTGCGAGCTTGCGGAATCCACTGACCGATCATCGATCCACTAAATCTTTTTCTCGGCGAGTCACCGTTTCTCGATCTGCCCTCAACTTTATTGCTCGGTTCCTCCAGTAATCTCTTCAAATTGCAAAGGTGACTTATTTCATTGGTGATCCAAACAAGCTGATTACGCTTCTCCATCTCAGCGTAATTAATGAGTTTGGCATCGCCGGATACCGAATTGCCGAACTGCCCAAGCTCGAATCGTCTTTCGGACATGGTAGTCGGTAATCTCCAATCAGTCCCGTTCGCCTCGGTTCTTCGTTTTTCCTTGACCAATATGATTCTATCGGAAATGAGATTTCTGTGGGAATCGCTCGTACACGTCGCGCTCGTAGTGCTCGCTCCCGCCCCCGCCGTCGGCAAACTCGCCGTCCCGTTTCTCGCAACATTATTTTGCCCCGATTCTCTCACTTTTTCAATACTGTAAAATACGTTTGTACTCTTGATTTTATGCTGACTTTGTGACTGTGGCACGAAACACTCGGAGCTCTGGCTCCTCTCGCCGTCCGTATTCCTATCGCTATCCTCGTTTCGGACACCCATTCGCGCTTTTCTACCATCCATCAGCGTTCTATCGGTGTGACCATCGAACAAAAATTCATCCCTGTTCGTCGTGCCGTCGTCTCGACTGCTCGTCGTAAGATCGATCATTTTCTCGGGTCCGCGAGCCTCTTTGGCCAGATTCTTTCTGGGACCAGTAGAATTGGCCCGCGTCGTACCGTTACGTTTTCTCGGTGTCCATTCTTCAGTCGCTGAAGTATCGGTGGTAGGAAGTTGCTGCTCGTTACTCACGAGTGCTTGAATAATATCGTTACGGTAAAGTTTGTTTCTCGCATCCGCCGGGTTCCATGGTATGTTTTTCTCGAGATCGCGCTCTATTCTGTCGTCCGTGTATTTGGCGGTGACAAGTCTCTTGATAACGTGATGTATCAGTCTTTTTTTCACCTGTTTGTCGCACTTTTTCGCATCGACGAGACTTTTGAGAATATTTACGCTTCTCTCAAGGTCCCGGACCAGGCTGTCCGAGTCACCCCACAGTTTTTCGTCGATGCTCGAGCTCGTGTTCGGCACCGTCGAGCATCCCGATTCACGTTCAGTCTCGCACGAGGACACTCGACTCGTACTTGTACCGATTGGAACGTTTCGACAAGTGTTACCAGGAAAATATTCGAAACTATCTGAGGCCCGACCGATTGCGTTGTCCACGGTCCTTTCTTCCACGAGAATTTCCGACCTGGTGACCGACGAGGATCCGTTTCGCGATAGTTCGGACGAACCGCTGCATTCCATCGTTCTTTCCTGATCTCGCGTATCGTATCGTTTCCGGACCATCAACCTGTTCCTATCGTCTAGAGCATCGTCCATTTTTTCGTCGCTGTTACACTTCGTCCGGGGAGTCCCTGTCGACTGAGCAGGATCGCATGTGTCGTTGCTTTTCTTCAAGATAGAATGCAACGACTTCTGGACTAAGCTACCGACTCTCTCTGGTAAAAGAGGCTTTTCCTCTTCCTCGCTCCCTTTGTCTCTCTTTTCACGTGCATAATCGAGCGTATCTTTGTTCGCATCTCGATCGGAAGATTCAGTCTCCTTACGCGTACCCACCTCGACCTGAATTCCTATGGACTCGTGGGAACAACTGTCCAAGCTGGTCTGCACAAGTTTGTCGCAGGTGCTCGGTTTATTGACGATCGTCACGATCGAGGACGTAGAATCGAATATCAATGGTAAAAGACTTTCCTCCTTGGCACGGAGATTGAGATCGCTCTGACTTCGCTTGAGGGACAATTTTGACAATGGTAGAGCCAGTACGTTCATCGAGGTACTCTTCGTTAAAGGCATCAGGTGAGATTCCGTGTCCACCGTTTCTTTGGCACACGAATAATCCCCACTAGGATATTTCGTTTGTACGACAGGAGGTGAGTCTTGCTCTGTCGTCGTTGTGACCAGAAATGCAGTGTCCGCCGTGTCACCGGGTATTTTGAAACTCGCGTTTTCCTCACGAGTCATCACCAACGTGTTGCTCTTTGCGATAGGCGTTATCTCAATTCCTCTCATGTACTCACCGGAAATATGGCCGATCAGCGGAGTAGAGTTTGCGAACAGCTGTGCGGATTTTTTTACGACCATTAATGACAAACTCACACTAGACTCGTTCGTTCCTTCAGGGTCTAATCTCATAGCAACCGAATGACCACTCACCATTGCCGCACGTTCTACAGTGCACAATTTCTCATCCTTGGGACGCGACAGTAACAAGGAGTTGAAGTAACCAACGTCCGCTCCGCTATCCCATTCTAGCGGCTTGTGCGAGGCGACGCTTGAAGCTGGTGAAAAACTAGCTTTCGTCGTATCGTTATCCCAAGATTCAGCATGAGGTTCGTGGCTGTCCTCGTTTCTCTCCTCCAGTATGGTCTCGTTAATGCTACGATCAATGTTCATAGGTGACGGTGTACGCGAATCCACACTGGCATATGCGCTCGACGCGCCGCAGTCAGTCCGTGAAGATTGGCCCACGAGGGGAGGTCTGGCCCATCTTCGCCTCTCTCGCGGTATCGCGGAATCTCTGCCTGATCGCTCATCGATCGCCAGAATCGTGCAGCTTGCCGCATCACCATCAGAGTGTCGTTCCGATTGTGGATCTTTCTGTGGCTGGTAGTTCCCGCCATGTGATGTCGAAACCGGCTCCGCCAACGAGAAGTAACGACCCAAACTTGAATTTTGAGAATACTTTTTGTAGTACTCCATTACCTGGCTGGATAGGGCCCTCTTGGCTACTGCGGGAGGATCCGTCGACGCATCGTTCCGAATTTGCTCAGCTTCGTACCAACGCAGAGTACAAACTTCGCACTTGCATTTGTCCCTGCCAGTGTTGATTCTCTCTGGTGTAGCGCCGCAGTCCTTCAAATCTCTGTGACGTTCTCCCCGATCAGCAGCGGAATCACATTCCATTTTTCAATTTTCGAAGTAAGGCTTTTTCTCAAATTTTTTTTACATTTTTTTCTTGCTCCTTCGATTTTGATCGTTAGCTTCTACAGTTTTTATTCTCCTTCTTGATTTATCTTTCGTCATTGCTCGAAAGGTAGAAGCTGTACGCCGGTTTCTGATTCGCGGAGTGAGAGCAAAGCACGTAAGACAGTTCGGGCAGCGGGTGGTTAAGACGTCTGCGAGGCGTCAACGACTTTGTAACCCGCGCGTCGTGTAAGGGTCTATTGTATACTCATGTGTACATACCCCGAGTCAGCGTCTCTCGTAATTACGATTTCTTCACGATATAACTCGGTCAATTGCGGACCCCATCGATGAAAGCGCTGAATTTCGGAAGGTTTAAAACTTGGAAGTATGCGCGCCTCGGTCCTTCCGAAGTCATAATTTTTTATATTGCTTCTCGTACGTTTATGCGCGAATCAACGCTTCGGACGTGATATTCAAATGATTGTTTACATGTTCCTCTTTCTTTGTTTCCTTTAGGCTGGCTCCGGTCTACGCTCTAGAGCGATTTGACCATACGGCCATGTAATTGGCGAGTAGATGATGGCGAAGTAGGGATGAGTAAATCTGAAAAGTATTATAGAAACGGGCCTGCAAGCCCGACGCGCGCGCCACCCGTCGTGGTAGCGGTGGCTGAGCGGGAAGCGCGCGCGTCGTGCCAACCATTTTAAACTATGGGTGGTAATCATAGTCGTGCCTTATTTGCAAAATAAGACCGCCTTAGCGAAGACCGTCTTATTTGATAATGGCCGTCTTAAGACAGCGTACGTTTCATAGTCCGAAAATAAGATGGTCTTATATGCAATAAGACCGTCTTATTTGCAATAAGATGGTCTTGGCGAAGCATCGTCTTAAGACAGTGCTTATTTGGCGTTCGGGTAATGTCGGCAACATTCCGTTGTATCGACCAATCGTAGCCCTGGGCGCCCGGTGACAAGCGTCCAACGTCGTTGAAACGTGCAATTTTAATTACTGTTTTGAGGTTAGTGATCTTTTGCAGCCTGTGAATGTCAGACGATTAGAAAAATATTCAGATATTATTTTAGTTATTCAGTTATCATTATATTTTCGATTATTCCATCATTATTATTATTATCGTTCACTTATTCAATTCTAATTATTTTTTCTGTCATTATAATATTTTTAGTTATTCAGTAATTTCAGTAATTCAGTAAATTCAGTAATTCAAGTTATAATTCAGGTATTTTTTGGTATGAAATGAATCCGAAAAGTAAACATTTTACACCAGTTGAGAGAAGAGTGTTAATAAATTTGATAAGCACGTATAAAGATGCGATTGAAGCGAAGCAAAGTGACGCTTCAACTTTGAAAAAGAAAAAAGTCGCCTGGGATAGTGTGGTGGAGAATTACAACAGTTCAATTAAAATAGTCCATATTGTAATTGTCATTATTTTTTAGAAACCATAAATGTGGTGACGAGAAATTGTATTTCTCGTCGTTTGGTATCGGAGCTGTCGGTTATCAAAAGAGCCGTTCTATCAAGGCTGCTCGTACGGCGAAACCTTCTCCGGGCTGCCAGTGTGGGGGTTGAGCTGGTATTTCTTCCTCTTCAAAGGGCTCTTCCTCCGGAAGAATATTATCGAAAGTAAGAGATAGATTATGCAGAACAGCACATGCTACAACAATCGTGGTGGTGTAGATTAATTTTGTTCCGAGACCTCTCGATAGGCAAGGAAATCTACGTTTCCATATTCCGAAAGTCCTCTCAACGATTTGTCTCGTTCTTCGTTGTACCGCGTTGTAGCTGTTAGGGAAGAACAAAAGTTGGAAGAAAATTATGAGTACATGGTTACTTACATCTAGAATAGATTTCGTTTTATATACCTTCGTTGCGCATGTGTGACAGGGTTCCCCAGTGGGGTAAATAAGAACGGAAGACATGGATAGCCGGGATCTGCAACGAGTGCTGCGGTTAATTGTCTCTGGGAATACCGCATGTAAATTCTCGAATTTTGAAAAATTCGACTGTCGTGTTGACTGGAACAATGTCAATTCCATTCTGACATGTCAGTTGCCATTCTGGAACAATGTCGAGAAACTCCATTTGTGGTCCAACCACCGCCGGTTTTGGGAAAAATTTCGTGGTTGATAATCAAAATAAATGGTGTTTGAAAACAATAAAATGATTTATTTGACATCTATTTTACTCTTTGCATGCTCGGGCTAATTTTTCAATCTCACCTGAACATTCAAGGAAAAGCACCCTTTACGATTTCTGTACACTTCCGGAATGTTTTGGAATTTCGTGGGAGACAATCGTATGTGTGTACAGTCGATAGCGCCATCGATCCCTGGAAGGCCAATGCCGTCCTCGCCGGCTCCAAGTTGCCGAAATAGTTGCGCGTTGCCTCTTCGAGCTTCTTCCGTTATAGGCATTTTAATGACAGTGTACATTTCAGTGGCAAGTAGCGTCGATATTCTAAAAAAAAAGAAAGAGGGATAATTATTCAATTAATGGGCGTGAGTCCTTGTACATGAAAATTCTTTCACCGTGTACAACAATTCTCTCGTCGAAATAGAACGTACTTGAAAACTAGCGGTGGCGTAGAATTTCAGGCAAACCAACAATTGAAATACCGGAGAAATGGGTAGCCCACGATTGTTGAGTTTCACCAATCGATTCTCGATTCTAGGTAATATCCCATCCATAATGGATTTTGACCATCGCGGACGTATCGTTTCGGAGTACGTTCGATTTGTTCGTTTTCCTCGTCGGACCAGTCGTCAGCGTCAACGTCATTCATGTTGTCGACGTCGTACAAGTTCAGCATATCTTGCACATGTGCCGTTCTAAAAAATTGATTAGTTTTAATCGTCAACACATCAACTTCACTTTTTCACTGTTATTGTAACCGCAATCCTCGTACCTAACTGCACCCGCTTGTACGTAAGACTGATAACGAGTACGTTTCAAATTCTAATCTCAATCGTCTTTTCAATCGTCAACTTCACTCTTTCACTGCTATTGTAACCTCAATTCTCGCACTTTACCGCTCCCGCTTGCACGTATATGATTTTTTACAAGTTCCAATTCTAACCTCAAACGTCTTCTCAAGCGTCACTTCGAACACGGGTGCACTGTTTTCCAAATTAGACGATGCTTAAGACTTCTCCGAGCCTGTCTTAGCAAAGACCGTCTCAATTGTGGTCTTATTTGCCAAATAGGCACGTCTTATTTGACTATGAAACGTTGCACGAATAAGACGCTGCTTATTTCCGATAAGACTCGACTATGAAACAAGAAAACGGCGTTTCAAATAAGACGGTCTTCGCAGAGACCGTCTTATTCACGAGTTCTTATTTTCGCCATTTTATACACATAAGACACGACTATGAAACTAGAGGGCGTCTTAAGACACTCAAATAAGACGGTCTTCGCTAAGACGGTCTTATTTGCAAATAAGACACGACTATGAATACCACCCTATGAGGTGGCGACAAGCGCCGGGACATGGAGCCTAGATACCAGGAGGTGTAGCCACCGCCGGTAAAACAGTGCTCTCTTGAGCGAAGTCACTCGGCGCGCATCGAGTCGCCCATCTAGTAACCTCGAGGAGCTCAGGAGCTCCTGACCTATGACAAGACACTTTTCCGTTTCGGGGTCTCGGTGGCTACACACGTGGCGAATTATTAAAAGTTTACTCCAAAAGGAGAAATCGGTTTCTTGTGGATTTGTGCAATAATTTCCCATGGTTCCCACAGAGGTCCAGCGAGGCCTCTCAACTCGTCCCCAAAAATGGCTTGAAGTGATGGCGCTGGGGTGCTCCGGCCAGTGGCGGATCTAGGGTATGGTAGGCCCGGGGCGGTCCAGCAAAAATGGGCCCCTGAAAAATAGCTTTAAACATTTTTCTGGCAAGCTAAAAATTAGACACCATTTACGTACATATTTTATTTGCATATTGATAATAAAGTGTGCGCATGAACAAAATAAATTTTGCTTGCGTATGAACAAAGTAAAAAATGTCAACAAGTAGGTTGAATTTTTTTTTAACTTTGGTGCCCTCTTTTTCTTGGTGCCCCTGGCGGACCACTGTATACCTACTCAGTACGCTACTACCAGGAGTTTTAGACTAAGCTTGGCCTTGAATATATTTATTATTTAATGAACGTATGTTTCATGTATTTTTTCATTTATTTGACTTTAATATTAACTAGAAACCCATGTTTTTCGTCACCAAAATTGTGTTTTTTTTTTCTCGAAATTTAAATATTTTTAAAATATTTTTTCCAGTGTTCCAACGTATATCCTTGCGGGCTTTAAAGTAATAAAACTTTTCAATTGAACCCTTTTCCTGTCACTGCCTATCCGAAATTCGCTAATCTAACCTAACTTCCGTTGCGTCCACAGCCATCTTAGGCTACACTATATCGCATTTGCCGAGGGTACAGGGAAACTGTGGAAAACCCATACCAGTATAGTCAGCCCCATATTCTTCTGATTCTCTGGTGCACAATACTTTTACTCAAGTATCTACACCAAAGTATCAGAAGGATTAACTTTCCACTCACTGGTTGATGCGCCAGCTTAGCCGTGCACCGGCACGGCTAAGCGGTCACCCCCCGAGTATTGGTCATGCACAATGCTGCTTAACTCAAAGTACCGCTGAAGCCGAACCCCGACCGCACATCCACCAGTGTCGGTTTTAAATCTATACTATTTAACATCATTCTAAATTATGTAGGTAATATACCTTTATATAATTTGTTAGGCTCTATATTTTCAAAATATACTAAATAATCACTGCATTAATTAATAAGCAGGTTTTATTGCCTCCTAAACATTTGGTCTATGTAACATGTGGGGTTTTATAAATCAACGAGTCAATTAAAAATCATATAATTAGAAACAATGAAATATTGATTGTAATTTGGAACTAGAACTTGATCCACGCAGAAATATATGTTCAACGCAGACACAAAATGCGGCTTACCCGGAAGTCTTTAATATGGAATTTCAGAATCGAAATCTGAATGTAGGGGAGAGTGGGGCCCAATGTGTCACGGGGCACTATGAGCCACATGCAGTTTCTCGGAGGTTTTGTAGCTCGTAAGTTCTTAAAAATTAAAAATTGTTTTGAGGCTTGGAAAAAAAATATTTCGCTCGCTGGGAAAACGTAAAATATAATACACTTTCCGTAGCGGCTCGGGTTTTCGGTCCTACTCGATAGTTTCATTGTTTATGATGCACTCCGTGACTTGTTTTTCCATTCTTAGTTTAATTAATAATTATTTTCATCAATAATGAAATATTTTATAAGTGGGGTATAATGTGTCACCGAATTGTGGGACACAATGAGTCGACTCCCAATGAGGAAACAAAGAAGTGGCGACGCTTCGAACAAGAGCAATGTGTCACGGGCAACTGTCAACCACATGCGATGTCTCGGAGTTTTGTCGCTCGTAGAATCCGAAATTTTTCGTGTTGGCCCGTGATTTATTTAAAGTTTCGGCTGGCCTGAAAGAAAGTCAATAATTCACAAAAAATTATTAAAAATACATAATGAATTTGACCCTCAAATTCATTTTGTGGGGCAATTGTGTGGGGCACAATGTGTCATCGAATTGTTGCGCACAATGAGTCGCAACTCCCAATCTTTTTGTCCATTAACGTTTCGCAGCACTTGGCACACTGTACCCACCTATCTGACACATTGTACCCCACCTATGGGGCACAATGAGTCAATCCGCTAATTGTTTTCGATTCCATTATTTTAGGATTTTTAATCTTTTTGCAAAAAATATGGTAGCTTTATTGTACGCCCAAAGGTCCATAAAATCGGTCATGACCTTTCTTTCTTAATCAGACTACTTTGTTTGTTAAGAGTACAAAAATCGTTAGAAAAAAAGTGGCACACTGGGTCCCACCATCCCCTATCAGATCAACCCACTGAAGACAATCGTTCGTTCATACGAAAGGCTGCAGCTAAAGCCAACAAAGGATGATTTTTCACTTCGAGTCGAGATGAAGGAGGTACAATCATGGGGACGAATCCAACTTTCGGGCATGAAATTTTTATATGATGTTGACAAATACGTTATGCACCCTTTGGAAAAATTTGAGCTATATTGACTGTTCAGTTTTTTCGTAATAAAATTGGCCCCCAAGACCAATTTTGGGGCCCCCAAGACCAATTTTTTCCTGGGGCCTGGGGCGGACCGCCCCCACCGCCCCCCCCCTAGATCCGCCACTGGCTCCGGCACCTATGTTTATAGATATACTCCTATGTATATAGATATACGCTAAACATAGGTGCGATCTAAACAGATCACACCTCATGTACCTAACCCTCATTCGTGTTAAGTGTCAAAGTAGAATAAAATTTATGACGAAGTGCTACGGTGATTGATACGCATAAAGAACAATAGCAGCAGAACAAACGCATAGCAGCAACAAGAATAAAATACTTACAATAGTTTTAAATTATCGAATATGGTATATTATTTGTAATATCTACAATAAAAAAGAATTTATTCCTATCCGTACTCTCAGTGAACAAGGAAGTTACTTTTGTCACAAATTATACAATAAGTTACTCTACAGGCGATAAAGTTTTCAGCCGGAATATTAAATATGCTTAAACAAAAGACTCATCTTTTCTCGCTTTTGAGTTTTTTTTTCAAGCCGTCATGAGGAAATTAATCGGCGGAAATTCCGACGTTTGATGTCACGATCCAGGGAGACTATAGGGAAGGAGTGCAAGCTTCGTATATTGCGCTAGTATTCAAAACGTCCGTAAATCTGTCGCCGGGGGTTAGTGTTGAGTACGGCCGATAGGTGTCGCATTGAGAATATGGACCATAGTATATAGTAATACTTTCGATGCCTCACATGAAGCTGACCGTCATGGCGGCTGTTAAAGGGTTTTCGCGCCATTTACGTCTGTCAAAAAATTAAACCCCTCATCGTGTTGACAAACGGTGACGAAAAAGTGCATACGTGCGATAAATCTTGTGTTTAAACGGTGAAATCAATGATTTCGCCGTACATTTTTCAAACGTAGTACAAATCTGTACTCTACAAATTTCAAAATCAACTTGTCTAGGTTATGATTCGTTAATGCCTGAAACGAATGAAGACGAATCATTTCAACTCCGACTCGAAAGATTCTTCAATGGTTACCGATACAACCAAAATCTGACTAGAATAAATGAATTGAAGGTTGTCGTTGCACGATTTTTCGTATTTTGGTAAAATAACGTAATAAATATTTATAGTGTAAGATTTTTGTAATATCACGTTATATTCGTTTTATCGCATTATAGAAATTGGCGGTTTTCGTTTGGTATTCTGATGTTAACAATAAAACAATTTCCTGGTTTGTTCATTTCACTCGATTTGTATAAATGTTGGCCATCGTTTAATAAGTTGTAATAAGTTATATTAAAATAGTCCGCTTTCCATATTTCACGCATACCCTATGATCTTTTTTCTGATAATAGCTGTAAAGAGTATAGCGAAAAATAAATAAAGATTGAATGTGGCTCAAATTAGAATTCTCTGAAAAAAAATACTCCACCTGCTAACAGTTGATTAGTTTGCAATTCTTGCAATTCTCTACTGGATAATATTGATAGGAAAAAAATGACTGCAATGTTAATAAAAAATGGCAACCTGCAAGAATAATGCCTTACAATGGAGATAAAATATAATAACACTATTATTAACATAAATGTCAATATGAATATAAGTATAAATATATATTCAATATTTTTTATTACAACATTCTCGAATATTTCACAGATCTATGAAGGAGTCTCAGAAATATATTCTTTTAACCGGATCTTAATAACAAATATCGTTGATGAACTTAATTAATGAGAGATAGAATAATAAAAAAAATACAGCTTCTGAGGAAAAAAAATTCTTTCGAGAATCGAACCACGAACCATGCGGTCTCACGACTATTACTCTATCACTTGGACTATTCACTATTTCTAATAATGTGGTATTCAAATCATATATAAATCGTTTCACTGATTTTGTTTATTTTTCATCTTTTGATTTGCGGAGATAGATTTCTGCTGATCTCGTATTTAATTATATCTGAGATTATTTAAACGGACAAACAGGCTTCACTTAGGAAGTTTGTTAAATTTTACGCATTTGTTTTATGAGGTTACGAAAACAACAAGTATCAGCTGTTAGTTCGTTGTGCTTTTTGCGCATAATCAGTTGTATACGTCATACACATGCCCGAGTCCCTATTTGCAGCAGCGCCGCTTGAGAGGAACTAACGGGCGGCGACATTTTTACGGACACGGCGGGAGGCCAAGCTTACACTCCTTCCCTATAGTCTCCCTGTCACGATCGGTCTGTCGTGAGGTTAGAAACTCATCCGATCACTTTCACCTCGTTGACCAATATATTACTATATATGTAGGTGCCGCTGCACCCCAGCGCCATCACTTCGAGCCATTTTTGGGGACGCTTTTTTCAGTGCCTTTGCATTGGCGCTGGACCTCCTGGTATCTAGGCTCCATGCGCCGGGGCGTGAACTGGTATATGTTAAATCAGAGATTAGTAGGGAGATGTACAACGCTCCCGTTTTCGGCGTGCCTCGGAAATGGCGCTAAATCGCGGCGGCGAGCTCGGGAATATAATTTTGTGATCATCGCCTCTGTCGAGGTTGCAGATTCCCTTGTAGCCGCGCGAGTCGTGATCACCGCTCTAGTCGGTATCGCAGTCAGCGTGAACACGAATGGGTAGCTCGGTGGGGTAAAAGTCTCCGCCCCTCGCATATCGTGCTCACCTGACAGGCGAACGGAGCGAGGTTTTCGGTCCGATCGAGCTCGATATATTTGTGTGGCCGTACTGTGGATTAGAATATGCATTAAATGAATTTCAAAGTGAAAAACATGTATCGAGATCATTATTTTCCTTCGGTTGCCTGTTTGTGCCGAGAATGCGGGTTAAAAAAATTATTGACAAAACTCGTTGAAAAGTAAAACGCCGAAACGACCGTGGAAGGTTCAAAGAGAAATCTTGAGCCTTTGTCGCGGTCGTTTCGGCGGTTTTTTTTTTAACACTAAACATTGTAGATAAGTGTATATCATAAATGATCCACTGTCCTCAATAAGCGTCGTAGCTGAGTTGGCAGGCGACGGATTAATAATGCTTGCGGTTCGGGTTCGATCCTCGGTGAATCGATTTTTTTATCTATATTTTTTTTTCTTCATTTTATAGTCAAAAAATTTCAAACTTCCTCTCCCTTTAGCTACTCTTGCCTGTCCGGGCATTATTTATGATATTTCATTCATATGTTTAATAGAAGAAAAAAAACAATTACGTTACCGGGGATCGAACCCGCGTCGTCCGTACTCAGAGTCGGCACGATACATCTAAGCCGCGAGGCTCCTGTGATTTCAAAGCTGCCTTACGTATACATACTTATCCAATGAAAAATGTGTTGAAAAAAAATGCCGAAACGATCGAGAAAGACTGAAAGTTCTCTTTCTCAGTTTCCTTTTCTCGATCGTTTCGGCACTTTTTTGCAACTTATCCAACGTCTATTTATTTAAAAAATGCTTTGTTGATTGTTTAGCCGAGTGCACTAATCAAATACTGCATAACTGCAAGTACAGTTTATTTAATCTCATAATAACTTAGTGCACTCGTTCTCGGGGGGCACCACGGGAAGGCAATCAACTCCACCCCCCGTCAGCTCAAAGAGTCTCGTCTTAAAGACGGGACGCTTTCGACAATATATGGTTCCCAAAAGCGCAACTCAAGGAACTATTGATCGCTCGAAGCGCAGCTTGAAAAGTCTTGACTACGCAATTCGACAATTCAAGATGACTTGCGAAAGTGCTGCTTAAAGAGCCTCCAATTGCAGACAGGTGCGACTTTGATAATCAATCAACGGTTGAATAATTCCATCACGCTGAATTTGCTACAAATTCGACATATTGAAGCGCAGCTCATCGAGCCTCTGATGCAAGCGGGCGCAGCTTTTAAGATACAAGTAAATGAATCAAACTGCAACTCAAAGAGCCTCCGCTTGCAGCCAGGTGCTACTTCGATAATGAACGGTTGAATAATGTCAACACTGTGGGTTTGCAGCAAATTTAACATCACGAAGCGCAGCTCATCGAGCCTCTGACTGCAAGTGGGCGCAGCTTTTAAGATACAAGTAAATGAAACAAACTGCAGCTCTAAGAGCCTCCGCTTGCAGCCAGGTGCTACTTCGATAATGAACGGTTGAATAATGTCAACACTCTGGGTTGGCAGCAAATTTCACATCACGAAGCGCAGCTCATCGAGCCTCTGACTGCAAGTGGGCGCAGCTTTTAAGATACAAGTAAATGAATCAAACTGCAGCTCAAAGAGCCTCCGCTTGCAGCCAGGTGCTACTTCGATAATGAACGGTTGAATAATTTCAACACTCTGGGTTTGCAGCAAATTTAACATCACGAAGCGCAGCTCATCGAGCCTCTGACTGCAAGTGGGCGCAGCTTTTAAGATACAAGTAAATGAATCAAACTGCAGCTCAAAGAGCCTCCACTTGCAACCAGGTGCGAGTTCAATACTATTTGTTACAAACTTACAAACCCTGCAGCTTTTGCAATTTCTGGTTCGGCTTATGTTGCGCTCGAGCTGCGCGAACTGATCGCAATGCGCGATTATTATATTTAGTCTGTGCAAATATTTTTACTCTGACTAAAAACTCCAAATGCTGCATCCGATGAATTTTGCACGGATGCTTTTGATCGTACCATTCAGGATACATTTCAGATGTAACGAGTACGATGTCATCGGTGAGTTTTCGTAGGAGACCTTCAGACTCCCAGTGTTTCTCCCAAAGTTCCGAGAAAGCCTTCAACTGGACTTCTACGATTTGTGCAAATTTCGCAGTTGGTCGCTTTAATTTTGTCACCGTTGGAGCATCAATATCGATGTTTTCGTATTCACGAAACTCGATATAATTTTCTTCGGGCGACGAATCGTCCATCGGGGTCTTCATAAGGTCATCGTTACAACGGTCACATGGTGTTCTCTTTAAGTTGCGATGCCCAATGTAGCCGGCGAAAAATGCGATGGCATTCTTTGCGTAAAAGCTCAAATCGTGGTGGGACAAATCTTCAGATCGCGATTCATCGCCGTACGACTCGATAATGTCCAACGCGGCCGGAACATCGATATTTGGGTCCATTTCATCGTCACCAATGCAATCGACAGCGAGATCGTCCGTTCCTTCAAACGCCAGCGTTATAGCACTGGTCGGATTGAGAAGGGCCGGTGCCTCAGGACATTGTACGTTGCCTTTGTCGCTTGTACCAATGTATACAGTTGACAGGATATGCCTGATAGTCAATCGTACCATTCTTGCCGTCGGATTCGGATTAAATCCGCCACGTCCCCGCAATTTTGAAAAGAAGTGCTCTACCGAATCCTGATTGCAAAGCCCTGCCGCTAGTTCAAACTCAGGATGTTCTTCCTTTATCGAGAGATATGTCATTAAAATCGACTTCACTGTTAACGCCAAACCTATTAAACAGGGTGTTTTCCTCGATCGACTAGTTGGCTTCGGTACTACACTCCAGTTGGAAGCCCAGTCAATGAACTTCGTTAGAGTTTTCTCGATGTTGGGGTTTCGATCCGAGAGGGGCCTTTTTCCGGGATTTTGGCAGAACAACTGGTATCCATTGCACGCAACAATAACACCGTTCATTCTTTCGGCAAATTCTGCAGACTGCCTCCACGTCGTGCTGCTGAGGCCGGCGGGATCCTGACCGGCAGTCCTTATTGCCGCCGCGTATGTGTGACTGAGCATTTGAAACGCTCGCTTCACATTCATCGCTTCGAAACTGGACGGCTCAATGGGAGCTATCGTAATATGTGATAGCAATCTGGACGTGGTGTTGGTGCAGTCGTATTTCCACGTGTCTACGAAGTCCGCATACGCGACAATGACCTCGCCATTGCTATATAGCACCTTGTGCGTTCTGAGTATGCTCAGCAATCGCTTTATCAAGTGGGCCACATCAAATGATGCGAAGTACGCTTGCCCTTCGCAATGGAAAGTAGGGGTTGCAGTGTCCGTCACGCCAAGTACCGAAAAATAAAGCGATTGATTCGATGGTCCTTGATCGCACGTTGTCAGCACAACTTTGGCTCCTACTTCGTGAAGTCTTGCCAAGCACTGCTTTAAAAGCTGATGCATATCATTCGCGTTCATTCCAGTACCCGTCAAGAAATAAGCGATGAATTTGGCGCCATGGATTCTTCGCATTTAAGCTATCGAGACAGAAAACGAAGACGTACCGAGCTCGTTCATTGCGGCGTCCGAGTGATCCAAGATCTACGAGCCCTTCGATGCAATCGTACTTAACGGAATATTCTTCGAAGTTCTTGATTGTCATTTCGTCCCATTTGATGCAGCATATCCTTTCCGCAGGTGGCAACTGCGCAAACTTGATCTTCAATTTGTCAAAGATAGCTGGGCAAAATCCAGGCTTAATATCAATCTCAGATATCCAGAGCCTAACAGTGCTTATGGATGGGAAACGGCAGCCTGCTTTTTGCAAACGTTTGTACGCTGTTGCAGAATAATAAAATAGCTGTTTCGCCAAATCTTTTTCATCATCTGCATATGAAGCGTTCTTGCGGTGCAACTGAAGTTTGACCATCGCTCTCGCTGCTGGCTCGGTACAATTCCTCTCATCGAGAAATTCATCGATCGTTTTCTCCTTTTTTATGGACTTAATTCGGTTCAAAGCTCGTTTAAGTCGTAGTTGCAGAACCTTGTTCCGCTTGCGTAACAGCTCAAGTTGTACTTAAGCTTGTACTGTCGAAGCTGCTTTTGAGCAATCGAAATTTCGGTTGCGCCGCTTTCGCTTTGCTGGTGCGTGACCTATCGAAGTCTTCGCAACATGTGGGTCGATAGCGGTCCAAGTCATTACTTCACTTCGTCGTCGACATCATCTTCGCGTCAAAGGACAAGTTCACTTTGTCTACGTCCATATGATCTTCCGATTTGTTGGGAGGTGTTGTCATCACGATGGTGGACTGCTCGAACTCTTTAGGCGGGTAAAATTGTTCTACCTGCACGCTAGAAGCTGAAAGGCTCATACTTACCGAGTGACTTGGACCTGCTACATTACCGTCCTGAACTTCCTCCGGTGCAAAGAATGGCACGGGAACAGCATCGCGGTGCAATCTGCCATTTGCATCGAAATCGTTCGGTTGAAAGTGCGAGGCGCACAAGCCCGCATTCCGCAAAGAAGCTGCTGACCAATTCTTCAATTGGGGATTGGCTGTAACCAATTTTACAAATAAATATTACTATTTTCTATAGCTATACATACTAGGGTGCGTTTGATATTTTAAATATTTTTTCTCTCTCTTTACTCCAAAGTTTTGTTTTCCATCCAAAGAAAGTGCTCGCTGAAGGGCATTAATTTTTCACAAATTCACCTCTATGATGAAACTCATTTATCAATCTTGGTTTCCTCATAAGGGAAGCTTTGTGAAAAATGGAAATTAAATATAAAACAATGGTCAAAGTTCTTCTTTGCAATGTTTATAATTTCAACCAATTTTACTTACAACTTTCAATTAATAAATAATAATATAAATTTATAAGGAAGCAATGTGCAAAGTTGTACTTTGCAAATAAAATTTTTTTAATTCTATAAAAGTGGTATGCGTGTATACATTTCTAATAAAATAACATTAATTAAAGAAGTTACTACTCCACTTGCGCGCGAAATTTCAGATAGATCCATCGTGCCGTTCGGTAGATGTTGACAATTGAATTTGTATACTTACGGTCATTAGATATAAAAAATGTAAAATGTAAAAAAATAAACCACGTTGGATACGACTACGAGACGTCGTAACAAAAACCGTTGCATCATATTTTCATGAAATACAAAGTGTTGCTTGCTTTTTACACTTTAGCGGAAGCTGAACAAAAAAAAAACAAAATTTTAAAAGAAAATTCAATATCACGTAATATCCGAAGTACTTTACCGATTTTGTCGAAATTCAATACCGAAAAACGTTGAATGTATCTTTAATTATGAACAACTGTTTATCTGAATCGTCAAACTTTTACGAAAGTTACAGCGGTCCGCCCTCTTGTGAAAAATGTAAAGTTCTCTACAAACTCTATGTGGATACATTTTCAAAAAAGGTGCAAAGTAGGACTTTGCACATTGCTTCCTCATAAAGCTCTATTATTTTTTGTTGGAAGTAAATTTCTTTGAAATTATAGCAGTTACAATGAAGAACTTTTACCATTATTTCATATTTAATTTCCATTGATCACAAAGCCTCCTCTATGATGAAGCTCACTGATCAATTTTGGCTTCCTCATAGAGGAAGCTTCGTGATAAATGGAAACTAAATATGAAATAATGGTAAAAGTTCTTCTTTGCAACTGCTATAATTTCAACGAAATTGACATATAACAAAAAATAATAGAGATTTATGAGGAAGCAATGTGCAAAGTTCTACTTTGCACCTTTTTTAAACTTTTTAATTCTATAAAATTTTTATCAGTGTATACATTTTTAATTAAATAACATCAATTAAAGAGAAGTTACTGCTTCACTTGCGTGCAAGATTTCAGATAGATCCATCGTGCCGATCGGTAGTTATTGGCTGTTGAATTTTGATACTTACGGTCATTAGAAATAGAAAACATCGAATCCGATAAAACAAACCACGCTACACACGGCTACGGAACGTCGTAACAAACATCGTTGGATCATATTTTCATGACAAATGAAGTTTCGCTTACTTACTGAACTTTTACTGGACCTAGACAAAAGCGATAATTTTTTGAAAAATTTAAAATCGCGTAAATTCCGGACCGCTTTACCGATCTTGTCGAAATTCAATACCAAAAAAAATTGAAGTTACCTTCAGTTATGAAGAACTATTTAGCTGAATAGCCAAATTGTTACGAAAGTTAGAAAACATACATTTTTTTGAAAAATTGAAAACGCTATAAAATCGATATGTATTAATAAATGTTGTAAAAATTAACAGTAGTTAAAGAGAAGTTAGTACACGAGTTACGTGCAAAAATTGAGCTCGAGGGCTCGTACCGTTCGGGAGTTATCGACGATTGAATTTTCGAAGCTGGAAACATACATACACACACACATATCCACATACGGACATTTTTTTCTAGACCATTTTTCTCGACGTTTTAGGCGATTCTGAGTATACTGACATGAAAATCTCGAAAAAATGTTTTTCATGAAAACGAAGGTTCCTCTATGAGGAAGCAAAAAAGAATAACAGTACTTGAAGAGAAGTTGAAACGTCACTAAGATGCAAAATTTGAGCTCGATCCGTCGTGTCGTTTGAGAGTTATTGACGATTGTACTTTTGAAGCACGCACGCACCCTCACACCCACACGCGCACGCACGCACGCACGCACTAAACGACCCAGTAGATAACCAATCGACTCGATGTTAATTTCCTTGATCATCAGAATTTCTAGACGAAAATTACCAACCAATAATAATTGCCATGGTAATTTTCGTGTTCATTTAGCATTTTCAGTAGATTTTTTCTAGCACCTAACGACCGGTCAATTTTTCGGTCATTCGGCTAGTCATTGAGTCTGTTAGGTTATTCTTGTATTTTCTATATCATTTCATATTAGTTTTTTTATCTTCAACGAACATCTTTTCGAGGTTCTTTGTATTTTCCTACAAAAATTTCTAACCTATCTCTTATTTATTGTGTGCGTCCTAAATTACAATTAAAAATTGTACTACATAACAATTTACCTGTGTATTGTACCCAAACATCGTGTCGAGGATCGTCGACCTGCGGAAAACGAAAAACATGCGATCCCGTTGAGACTCGCCCGTTGGTACAACCTTTGTACGCACAGCGGTCATAGATCCGCTCCTTTTTGTCCGTTCCTTTTGACATTATCTTTTCATTTGTCACTACTTCGCTTCTGAATAAGTAACTCAAAACTGTCAAGTGTCTTGGTCTTGTGAGATAAAGTATTAGCGACTTCTACGCAACAGTCTACGAATCTGACCGATGCAGTCCGGCCAGGCGGACTTCATCTGTCAACATTGTAGATAACTTCGCTACTAATTCGTGCTCGCACTGTCAGTTCCTCCACGAATGCCGAAGTGAGAGCATCATGGTAAGCAGATCGTAAATGATTATAAAGAAATACATAGCGCAAGACGCAAATACGTCTCTTGAGTGCTACAGTACTGTAGCACTCAAGAGACGTATTTGCATATTTTCTGTAAAAACTATCGTGCGAGCGAATGACACGAGTAAAAGACGATTTTATTTTTTCAGTCTACTTCATCTCTGGATGCTGAAATAGCGGCGCTGAAAGCCGTCGTGGTCACTGACGAGTCGTAAGTACTTATAGAGTTTACTGATAATTATTTCGCAATAATACAAAAATTATAAATTTATTTGATGAATATATTTATTTTTTTGTAGAGCTATGGAAGGCGTGGAAAACGCGACATTGTCGTCGCAGCCGGTGCAGCAGTCGCCGCCGCCGAAACCGCAGCATTTGCCGCCCTCGCCGACTGCTGCAAAGAAAGCGCCGCCAAAAAACGGTATTTATTTTTATGTTCCTAATTATTTATATTTCATTTGTATATTTTATTCTTTATTTTTTACAGTTACAAAGAAGAAATTTTGGCGCCGTAACAAAAAGAACCGTGGCCGTCAGCAGCAGGCGCAGCGGCAAGAGGTACTCGAGGAAGCCCAAGAGCGTGAGAAGGGCAGGCCGTCCAGAGGACAGCGGCACGAGCGAGGGGAGCGGCCGCAGCTAGGACACCGCGGGTATCGCCGACGTGACCGAACCCGCAGTCGCTCGCCCCGCCGGACGCATCAAGAACTTTCGCAAAACGAGCGAGCGTTCAAAATTTTAGTCGAAACGGTTTTGGAAAATATGAACAAAAAATAAATGTTTCTCCCAATACTTAAATGAGTTTTTATTTTTCCCTTGCAACAAAAAATTGTTGCAAAAAAGTGCCGAAATGATCGAGAAAGGGAAACTGAGAAAGAGAACTTTCAGTCTTTCTCGATCGTTTCGGCATTTTTTTTCAACACATTTTTCATTGGATAAGTATCTATACGTAAGGCAGCTTTGAAGTCACAAGAGCCTCGCGGCTTAGATGTAGCGTGCCGGCTCTGAGTACGGACGACGCGGGTTCGACCCCGGTAACGCAATTGTTTTTTTTTTTTTATTAAACATATGAATGAAATATCATAAATAATGCCCGGACAGGCAAGAGTAGCTAAAGGGAGAGGAAGTTTGAAATTTTTTGAATATAAAATGAAGAAAAAAAAATAGATAAAAAAATCGATTCACCGAGGATCGAACCCGGACCGTAAGCATTATTAATCCGTCAGCCTGCCGACTCAGCCACGACGCTTATTGAGGATAGTGGATCATTTATGATATACACTTATCTACAATGTTTAGTGTTAAAAAAAACCGCCGAAACGACCGAGGCAAAGGCTCAAGATTTCTCTTTGAACCTTCCACGGTCGTTTCGGCGTTTTACTTTTCAACGCGTTTTGTCATTAATTTTTTTAACCCGCATTCTCGGCACAAACAGGCAACCGAAAGAAAATAATGATCTCGATACATGTTTGTCACTTTGAAATTCATTTAATGCATATTCTAATCCACACAAATATATCGAGCTCGATCGGACCGAAAACCTCGCTCCGTTCGCCTGTCGGATGAGCATGATATGCGAGGGGCAGAGACTTTTCCCCCACCGAGCTACCCATTCGTGTTCACGCTGACTGCGATACCGACTAGAGCGGTGATCACGACTCGCGCGGCTACAAGGGAATCTGCAACCTCGACAGAGGCGATGATCACAAAATTATATTCCCGAACTCGCCGCCGCGATTCAGCGCCATTTCCGAGGCACGCCAAAAACGGGAGCGTTGTACATCTCCCTACTAATCTCTGGTTAAATGCGGATGATGTGAAATAATATGGACATTTTTGTAGTTAATGAATTTCATGATGGCAGTGATAATTCGTGAGCTGGGGGCAGCCCCCTGGCACTGCTGGGTCTATCGTGTCCCCGTTATTGTCGCCACGTAAACTAACCCACCATGCGGCGCTAGTAGTCGCCCGCATGACCCCCACTCCAGTCGCGCAGCGTCTGCATAATTTGCATTCGACGCGTTTGGATAATTCATTATTTAGATTAGAATTTAAAAGTATATGTGTATATGGGGAGGAATGCAATATTTAAACTTGTTGAAATATGATGAATTATAAAAATATTTATTGAACGAAATAAACAAATAACATTATTTTCTTTAAATGATGGACTAGTCACGTTGTACAATGTTTTGCAATTTTTTCCTTGTCGAGATTGCTTTTTTTTTGTTCTGCGTTGAGACGTGCAGAATATTGCGGCATCCGCTTCTGGATCTTTTGGTACATTTAAAAAATGCGATTTTTCCTTGTTTGATTGATAACCTGACGTGCAGCCAAGGACCACGCACGCAGGCATTCTTAAATATAAGCACAAAAACCACAAAAATTGTTTTTTATTTTATCGCTACGAGGTCGAGAGGTTGTAATCGGTAGATACGGTACTTTCAGTACCTCTCAGCAAATAAATTGCTGATTGCGAGCCGCAAAACCTAACAATAAAAATAATTCAATCATAATTGTTTAAACAATTATCAATGCGTTTATCTCGATCACGATTGTGATCGGTAGATACGGTACTTTCAGTACCTCTCGGCAAATAAATTGCTCAGCAAATAGATTGCTGATTGCGAGCCGCAAAACCTAACAATAAAATAATGCAAACACAATTGTTTAAACAATTATGAATGCATTTATCTCGACCACGATTGTGATCGGTAGATACGGTACTTACTTCCAGTACCTCTCAGCAAATAGATTGCTGATTGCGAGCCGCAAAACCTAACAATAAAATAGTGCAAACATAATTATTTAAACAGTTATGAATGCGTTTATCTCGACTACGATTGTGATCGGTAGATACGGTACTTTCAGTACCTTTCAGCAAATAGATTACTGATTGCGAGCAATCGATTTTTTTCTTGTTTTTCGACGAAAAACACGAAAAAATTTGTTACATTTTTTCTTTTCTTCTTTGTTTCCTTTGGGCTGGCTCCGGTCTACGCTCTAGAGCGATTTGACCATACGGCCATGTCATTTGCGAGTAGATGATGGCGAAGTAGGGATGTGTAAATCTGAAACGTATTATAGAAACGGGCCTGCAAGCCCGACGCGCGCGCCACCCACCGTGGTAGCCGTGGCTGAGCGGGAAGCGCGCGCGTCATGCCAACCATTTTAAACTATGAGGTGGCGACATGCGCCGGGGCGTTAACTGGCATAAGTTAAATGCGGGTGATGTTAAATCATATGGACATTTTTGTAGAGTTAATGAATTTCATGATGGCAGTGATAATTCGCGAGCTGGGGGTTGCTACTAGAGATTCAATATTGAATGGAGGAAAAATTTTTGCTTCGGCTAGAGAATGAATGAGGATAGAACGATGTAGGTGATGCTCAGGGCAGGCTCAGAAAACCTGGTTCAAGTCCTGTGATTCGTAACCGCATGAGCAGGCCGAAGACTGAGAGAGACGTTTCCTAAATAGGCTGGCTTGAAGGCTGTAATGATTCGAACGCATTCTGGAGAGTGTTACGATAGATTTTCGGTTCAGACGTTTGAATTTAGTAAACCACGTTTTAGAAGAGGCTGTGTAGTAATTTTGGAAGTAGGGGGTGCCCTTGTAGGTGCCCTCGAATCGTAGACGACGGTCAGAAGAGTCAAGGCACTTTTTCCGTGCACTAGGGAAAAGATCTGAGGGCGGGAGAGAGGTGGAAAAAGTTTCGCCGACCGAAATGGCTGATTTTGCAAGGGAATCCGCGACTTCGTTGCCCGGAATTCCGTGATGGCCTGGGATCCAAACTAGGTTGATGTGTATGTTCTGATTAATTGCTTCGAGAAGGGCTTTGAGGATGCCGATGGTGAATGGGCAACACGTTCGCGAAGTCGAGAAGGAGCGGAGAGATTGAAGACAACTGAGAGAGTCCGTGAATACGAATGCAATAGGAATGTTGTTGGCCATAATTAATTTAATAGTGTGGAGAATAGCGAGAGCTTCGGCTGAGAAGATTGAGGCAAAAGACGATATCCGGTATTTAAGGGATATGGAGAGGGAGGGACAGTAGACTGCCAGACCAACGTAGGTGCCTGGGTCAGATTTAGAGCCGTCTGTGAAGAAGAATGGGGTCCCATTCGCGTTATTGAAATGTGCTACGAATTCAGATTTGGGGTCAGCCGATGCTTGTATCAGGAAACCTGTTTTAATATCAATCGAAAGGTCAGATAAATCAATGGAGGGAGAGATGTCGTAGCATGGAGGAAAAGGATGGGGTTCTATGAGGCCTTTGTGGCGAACGAGATTGTTGTAGGCTTTGAGCAAGGGAATCTGGAAAAGTGTCTGGTGAGTGTTAGAGGATATGAGTGAAAGTGAGAGTGTAGGTAAAGAGGTAAGAAGAGGGTGATCCGAGGATGAAAAAGTTTTGAGAATAAGTTTGTCACTGAGAAATTGAATACGAGAAAGAAGAAGAGGTTCGCGCGCTTCCGCGAGAACCACGTTGTTTGGGGTAGAGGTGCGAAGGCCGAGGGCGAGTCTCAAGGCTTTACGCTGGATTATTTCTATTTTGTTAAGTGAAGGGTGATGTTTGAAAGGTATAACCAACGAACCGTATTCAATTATGCTGCGTATGAGAGCTCTGTAGATGTGGACGAGGGAAGAAGGATCAGCGCCCCACCAGGTGGCGCGAAGGCATTTAATAATGTTTAATAGGTTATTGCATTTTGAGATGAGTTGGTTAAAGTGTGGGTTCCATAATAGGTGGTTGTCAAGGATAAGTCCGAGGAATTTGGCTTGAAGGCAGCCTGATACCGGAGAAGAATCTATCGTAACAGAGGGTTGAAGAGGGTCGAATTTGTTGCGTGAGAAAACTACTAATTTAGATTTGGATGGTTCGATTGAGAGACCTCTCGAGTTCAAGTATCCTGAGACTTGGTCCAGTGAGGTTTGTAGAGAAGAGGTGCAGTTGACAAGCTGACGAGATGTACAGAAAATGGCTATGTCATCGGCAAATTGAAGGCAGGAGCTTTGCGGGTGAAGGTGTTGTTCTAATTGGTTTGTATATAGAATATATAGCAGAGGGCTTAGAATGCAGCCTTGAGGAACACCTTCGAGGGTTTGGAAGGGACCGTGAATAACGCCAGCCACCTTAAAGTGGAGGGAACGAGAAGAAGTGAGATTGTAGATGAATCTACAGTAGGACTGTGGGAGGCCGATGTGTTTGAGGTAGTCGGTTAGAATACCCGGGTCGACATTTTCAAAGGCATTGGACACGTCCAAAAAAATACATGCCGTAAAGCTGCGGGTCGAGAAACTTTTGTAGATCTCGGTTGTGAGAATGGAGAGATTGTCGAGACAGGATTTAGATTTACGAAATCCAAATTGCGATGAGGATAGCAAGAGGTTGCTCTCTAGCCATTGTATAAGACGAGAATGGAGAAGTCTTTCCATAAGCTTGAGAAAGCAAGAGGCTAGGGAGATGGGACGGAATTTCCCAGGAGTAGATTTGGGAATGAAGAAAACGAGGAAGTCATGCCATGATTCTGGAAACAGATGAGATTGGAAGAGGTTGTTGAAGGTATCGAGAATAATTACGAGAAAAGAGCGGGGTAATTTGGAGATGATATGGAAATCAATTTTGTCTAAGCCTGGAGCTGAATTGGTGTTACACATTGAAATTGCTGAATCGAGTTCTTTAAGCGAGAAGGGGGAATCGAGAATTGGGTTTTCTAGAAAAGGGGTATCCTCTGTCGGGAAGTTGGGATAGAAACAAGAGGGTTGACAGATAGAAGGGATGAGGGACAGAATTTTTTCTTGGGCCGTGATGTTGGAAGGGACGGAATTGGGATCGAAAAGGTTCCTGTTTCGGAGGCTCTTAACTTTAGCCCAGACTTCGTTAGCTGGAATGCGAAAATCAATAGTTTGAGTGAATTCTGTCCACGAGTTTTTCTTAGCTTTTTAAAAAGTTTTTTTGGCTATGGCATCTAATTTTTTCGCTTGAATGAGGTTTTCCAAGTTACCTAGGCGCCTGAAGGAGGCCCAGGCCTGTTTGCGTGCGGCGTTGGCGGCGTCACATTCCGAATTCCACCATATGGCGGGTCGGGACTTGAATGTGGGAGCTCTATCAGCTGATGGTAAGCTCGAACAGGAGTGGAGAACGGAATCATTAATGGCTTGAGTTATTTTATTGTATTGAATTAATGGAGAAGGGTCGGCAATAGTGGGAGCCACCGAGTTCAGGGATTCCTTAAATAGGGACCAATCGATTTTCTTTAAAGGGTAGCGGTGAGAGGAGAATTTGATGGCCGGTAAAGAGATACCGATTGTGATGGTGATAGGAAGGTGGTCGCTGAGGAGAGAGTCTTCTTCGACTTACCATTCGCAGAAGGGGAGCAGGTTGGGGGAGACTAGGGAGAGGTCGATAGCTGACGCGGCGTTGTTGAGATTAGAAGGATTTGTGGTGAGAGATCCATTGTTAAGCAGAGAGACGTTATTGTCGATAAGCGAGTGTAATAGGGAGGAGCCGGAAGGGCTGTTAGCTGCACAACCCCACGCGGTGTGATGGCAGTTGAAGTCGCCAGCGAGAAGGACGTTCCCATTGGGAGGGAGGGAATCGAAGAGGTTTTGCCATACATTGGTGCTTGTGCGAGCATTTGGGGCGCGGTAGAGAGATACAATGGTGAGCTGTCCCAGAGAGGTCGAGATAGAGATCGCTAGGGTGTCTAGTTGGTCCGTAATGTTGAGAGTATTATTGATTTGTTTAAAAGGAATGTCTTTTTTAAGGGCGATGGCCAGGCCGCCGCCTCTTTGGTTAGATCTGTTTTTGGTGAGAAGGTGAAAACCCTTAAGTTTAGGGATAGAAGAGTCGGTGAGCCAAGTTTCACATAGAATAATGATGTCATATGAATGGGCGATGTTCAGTAAGAGACCGATTTTATTGAGAAGACTACGGCAGTTCCATTGCAAGATTTTTAGCTTTTTATTGGGAGCCATGTTGAGCTTGCGGAGAAAGGGAAGCGAGAGAGCTAAGGAGTGTTGCGAAGAAGGGAGATACCGTATCCGTTAAGCCAAGAGAAATCAGGGTCAGGATGAGCTGTTGCGTGATAATGTTGACAAGGGTAGAGATTAAGTCGTTGTTTTGCCCCGTCTGAGAGGGCTCGAATCGTGCGGAAGAAGGGTGGGATGGCCCGGGAGTTGGATCCGGATGGGGGGGGGGGGGGTGTTTGGCGTTTTGTTGAAGGGCGAATCCGTTTTGAGAGAAGGGGTCAAGGCGTCCGTTTGGAGCCATGAGAAGGTTGTTGTGAGCTGTGCGTGTGGCAATCGTCGATTGATGAGCGACGTTCAGATTCTTGAGCATTTTTCGTTGAGGGGTCGCGCGAAGCGAAGCAACGTTTGCATTAGATGTCGGTTCGGGGGATGCGGCGGATGGGGGGTGTTGCAGCGTTTGAGGTGGGCGTGAAGCGACTTCACCGTATGAAATCAGTGGTTGCTTGAGATGAGTCGGCGAAGGTGGGGCGAGAGAGTGTGCCGAGGAGAGAGGCGGGAAGTGCGCAGAAGGACGTATAACCGGCTCGCGAGACGCGGTGGATCGGCCTCCAAGGAGCTGTCTGGCCTCGAACAAGGGGATGCCTCTCTCTGCCGCCGTTATTTTTATATTTTTTTGATGGAGGAAGGCAGGACATTGCCTGCTGATAGGAAGATGATTTCCTTTACAATTGGCGCAGGAAGGCGGACCGTCCTTGTTCGGGCACTCTTCATCTCCCTCATGCCTCCTGCAGCCGCAGCGAATGCATTTGGAGCGGCTCTTGCACTGTTGAGAGACGTGGTTGAACTGAAAGCATGAGAAGCAAATCTTCACAGGAGAATGCCACGGATCCACCGCATGACGCGCCTGAAAGAGTGAGACGTGATCGGGGCGAGAGCGGCCCTCGAATTTCAGGTAGAAGGATTGAGTAGGGAGAAGCTTGGATTCGTTGTTGACGGTGACTTTGCGGTTTTGCCTACGAACATCTATGACTGAGACGGAACAGTCGATGTTTTCGAGGAGCTCCTCCCTCGAGATGTCCAGGGGGACACCCCGGATGAGACCCTCGCAGTTTATGAAGGAGTCTGGGATAAAGGCAACCAGGTTTGCGGATGTGATTATGGAGTGCGAGAGGATGCTGTTAGCCGCCTGAGCGCTTGAAAATACGACTGAGCATTGTTGTCGGCCGGAGTTGAAGACGTCCAATATTTGCTGTTTGGAGAGCACGCTGAGGAGGATTCTGCCTACCTTAGTTGCGTTCAGTCGAGGTGATTTAGGGTCGATTGACTTATCTTGGATCAGGATAACAAAAGGGCCGGAACTCTTAGCTCCGTACTTATTTGCTCGAAGATGATCCCGGACGGAGGATGCTCCGGCAGCTTGCGCTGAACACGCTTGCGTTAAATTATTATTCTTCCGGGACTCTGCATCGGGCTCGAGGCGTTTCGGCTTGGCGTTTTTTTTTCCTGTCAGGTCATCGGTCGGCTCATGCGGGCGTTTCCGTGAATCTGGAAATGATTCGTTGTGCAGGTCTTCGACTTGTTTTTGTAGGTTAGGTGAATGATAGGAATCAGAGTCAGAGTATTCGTCCATAGGGTCCTCGCCCTGAGCTTTAAAAGAGTCGGCCATGTCTCACCCGAAGGAGAGACAGGCGAGCGTGAAGGAAACAACGGTTAGAGAGAGGTTAGGAAAGATGGTGAAAGGTTAATGAGAGTATGTAAGGTGAAAAATGGCGAGAGATGGTATCGAGTTAATAGGATGCGTGGGCTCTAAAAGAATCAGGCGCATTGACCGTAAGAGAAACTCCGAATGTCAGGTTTTCACTCTTTATCGTATCGAAACGTTAAACTCCGAGGGTTTTTTCGCGTCACACCGTGTGTTGTCCGAAGTCAGACTCCTACGATCTTACATTTTCTCCACACGGAACCTCAGCTGTCACTTTCTCGGCTCATCAAGTTCAAGCCGACACCGATATATGTCGAATGCGTCATGAGCGCCACTCCGGAGCCCCGGAATTCGCGGGAACTAAACTCTACGCAGTTCGTGCGACATATGCTCGAAATCGTCAACAAATAACAACTAATTATAGATTCCCACGGATTTCCTGAAATATGTGATGGAATCAAATGATTGAGGTGCCAAAATGTGTGTTTTGAATATGGCTACGCGGCTCTTCTCCCCTCCAAGTTGTGACATGAGCCAAACTTTTTATTTCACATCATTTCTATCACGACTTCAGCATGGTAATACAATCTACTTTTTTTTTATTGAACAAATTTCATGAGAAGACAGCCGTTCGTCTGTTAATTTAACATTGTCTGGTCAAATTTCGTGAAATTCTGAAGAGCCGTTTAGGAAATCCGTGGGTGTATACTATCCCGATCTGCCATACCGATGGAGCCGGGGTACGGTTCCGTCTTAAGGTCAAGTGTCACACCGACCGAGCGGCCATGAGTGCGAGAGAAATAGCTGATTTGCAGATTCCCAATGATTTCTGAAACGGTTAATTTTTGGGAAACAAGAAAAGAAACACGTTCCGCTCTGTTGAACGACGAACAACCGTTTTCTCTTCTTTTGCCCGAAATATGATCCGTCTAGGAGAAAACTTGGCAGTAGGATTTTTACCGACTGAACGTGTGACACATGGCCTTAAGTAGCGTCGGTGAAATAATCCACCATCCTAATAAATTTAACGTTTGGATATGCAAATAAAAATATGTACCACCCTAACTAGAGCGAGCAAATGACGCTGCAACCACATTAAGTTTATAACTATAGAAAATGAAATATTTCCGTTTCAAAAAGATATGAAATCCCCCTAAAAAACTTTAACAAGTAAAAAAAACGCCAAGTAATAAAAAATGCCCTCGAAAAAATTATCGGTTGTTTCACTATATCCAAGATTCTAATTAACCTCGAAATATTTGTGATTTTTTTCAAACAATAGTTTTATTTAGATTTTCACCCAACAAACGTACAAAAGAAGTGAAATAACTTTTTATGAAAACTCTAGTAATACCATTTTTCTCAATATTTTGTTTTCAAAAACCATTTTACTATTATAATAAAAGTACGAATCACGATTATATAAAAGTACAACGTATGCATCACACAAGTACTGTATGTATGTATCACTAGAAAAGCTGGGCAACGACTTGGCGTGCATGGTTAAGAAAAAAAGCTCGGGAAGATACACGATTTTCTTACAGAAACGTCCCTACCGCTTGCAAAAGTATCTTTTGCAACAATTTATCTACATAGATTATTGCAAATAGTAACATCGCATCAGGCATATAGGATTATTAGAAATGAGATGTTCGATTGTACTGAGACAGATTATCGGAAATGGAGTGCTAGGTGTCGAGAGTGATATCGATATTCCTTTTTCACCAGCAAGTGGTGCGGACCGTAATTCAAACCTTCAGCCTGCCAAAACTATGTCCATGACACCAAAATTTATACGACGCAATAGATTTCATGAGATGTATGGTGGTTCTGCAATAGAGTAGAAAGTGAATATTTCCACACAACTTTTCAAATTATGCAAATAAAGTGAGATTTCAAGAGCCGTGTGGTCTAGGGGTACATCACTAATTTTTTAATTTATACTTTGCGGAATCAGAAACTTGATTTGCAGTTACATAATAAATTGCGTCAATTTATGTTTTTCTTAACCTAATGGTCAGTTTGTTGAGAAAACGTCATCCTTCGCCGAGCTTTTTTTCTTAACCATGCACGCCAAGTCGTTGCCCAGCTTTTCTAGTGATACATACATACAGTACTTGTGTGATGCATACGTTGTACTTTTATATAATCGTGATTCGTACTTTTATTATAATAGTAAAATGGTTTTTGAAAACAAAATATAGAGAAAAATGGTATTACTAGAGTTTGGTAATTTTCTGTACGTTTCTAGTAAATTTGCTTGGCTTTTTCATAAAAAGTTATTTCACTTCTTTTGTACGTTTGTTCGGGTGAAAATCTAAATAAAACTATTGTTTGAAAAAAATCACAAATATTTCGAGGTTAATTAGAATCTTGGAGATAGTGAAACAACCGATAATTTTTTCGAGGGCATTTTTTATTACTTGGCGTTTTTTTACTTGTTAAAGTTTTTTAGGGGGATAGATTATAACAAAATATGGGTACAGTTCCGAAAAGCCCATATGCCGGATCGACTTGAAATTTGGTACATTTACGTTTTTTGGCCTTCTGAGCGCGAATATGAAAATGAAAATTGCCGCAAATTTGATCTTCAAGGTCAAAACTCAAAAAAGTCGATCTTTGAGCGGTTTTTCTAGGTTATTTCAACAACTATTGATCTGAGACAAAAATATTTCAAACCAAAGTTGTAGATTATGTGAAAATGCATGTTTTATGTTCTATACATTTTTTTTCTAAAACCATTTTTGTTCGAGAAGAACAGGATAATGCCCAACTCAGACCCAAAAAAGCCAAGAGAACCCCAAAACCGCAAACCCGAAAAATCACAAGCCTCCAAACATCCCAAACCCCCAAACCCCCCAAACCCAACCCAACTCCCCTCCCTTCGTTTGTCCTGATTATGATCTTTGGAAGCACCCATCCGAGGTGCCCGCCGCCCACCCCAGTGTTCTACGCACCCCACGATTCCACGCACCTATCCAAGGTGCCCGCCGCCCACCCCAGTGTTCAACGAACCCCACAATTCCACCCACCCATCCGAGGTGCCCTCCGCCGACCCCAGTGTTCTACGCACCCCACGATTCCACGCACCCATCCGAGGTGCCCGCTGCCCATCCCAGTGTTTTACGAACCCCACGATCCCACGCACCCATCCAAGGTGCCCAACAAGGCCACCCCAGTGTTCTACGCACCCCGCGATTCCACGTACCCATCCGAGGTGCCCTCCGCCCACCCAAGTGTTCTACGCACCCCGCGATTCCACACACCCATCCGAGGTGCCCTGCGCCCACCCCAGTGTTCTACGCACCTCACGATTCCACGCACCCATCCGAGGTGCCCGCCGCCCACCCCAGGGTTCTACGAACCTCACGATTCCACGCACCCATCCAAGGTGCCCAACAAACCCACCCCAGTGTTCTACGCACCCCGCGATTTCACGTACCCATCCGAGGTGCCCTGCGTCCACCCCAGTGAACTACACACCCCACGATTCAACATACCCGAGTTTGCTTGGGTTTGTTTTGATTGATGTTTGTGTTTGTTTTATTTGGTTTTTACCGCCGATCTTTGTTTGCCAGAACTCCATTGGCTTCGGCATAGCATAGCCTACTGACGCACATTACCACGTGAAGGTCGGAGTTTGGTCTTTAAAATGCTTTTTTTTTGTATTTTATTTTTTTATTATTTTTTTTTGTTTTTGGGTTTTTTAGTTTTTTTTTTGGTTTTTTCTAATTTTTTATTTTTTTTGGGTTTTTGTGATTTGATTAATCAATGAAAGAGGTTCGGAAAGTGACGAAATAAAAAACTTAGTTTCCTCTACCAGGATACACAGACTTGATGTCCCTGAGAAGTTGGGAGAAAGGGTCAGCGTTCAGCTTCTTTACCCGGCGTCGCCACAAGAATTCGCAAAGATGATCAGCCAGCTTGTCTTTGTGAACTCCTCCCCGCGATAGAGAGTGACGCATCCACCGCCACGATGATTCGATATTTTGGGTGTGTGCCCCGGTTTCTTCATTCACGAATTCTTCGGAGTGGTTCACACTTTTGTGGCTATAACCGTGAGCACTCAGGTTTTTATACCCTTTCCAGCAATCCGTTTGGATTTCGGTTCCAATGGCGACGTGTTTCTGGATCAAAGAGAGCAAGGTGCCTTCGTCTCTTTTGTTTTCGGGGCAAATTTCCAGACGATACACTTCTGGATGTCCCTTGTGAATCATGCCCAAGATCCACGAATCTTCTACGACACGTCCCCTTTCATACTTTCGCCGCCCAATTTTACATTTGTCGATTTCCACGATCTCACTAGGGCCTCCGATTTTGCCTTCACTTTCAAATTGTTCGTCGAGAGATGTCATGCACACTTCTCGACAGAACGAAAACCGATCCATTACGGTTTCTCGTGAGATTTGTTGCCCTTCGACAACACTGCTCTCGCGAATAGTTTGCTCGAAGGTCAAATTTATCGCAAAGCTGTACGTAATAAACATACACACTGCTGCAGATACGTGGCATCTCTCGAACCAGGTGTCTTCAGCCACGGTAGCGCTATGATTATATTTGCCATACTTTTGGCACATGAATTCGCCACATGTCAATCGTGACTCATGGAGGGTCATCGACTTCTTGTGCTTCGAACAGTATCGCGTGCTTGGTATCAATCCGACGTCGCGTAACCACTGCAGGGTTCTGGCGCGGTCTTGCAAAATAGGGCTCAATGTATAAAAATTGAAAGTCCGGTCCATTTTAATTAAATTGTTCTTTCAAGGCTCTCCTTCCCGAAAACGTTTTTGTGAATGTCGATGTGTTCAGCGTGTTACTTCGGTCGTTAGGTGTTTTTTTGGGTTGTGTGATGTTGATTGTTTGATAAGTACTTGTGCATCAGTTTGGTATGAGTGGTTTGTTTGCTTGATTCTCAGTACTTGTGTGTTTGTGTTTGGATTTGTCTCTTGAATTTATCCGATGAGTGTATTTGTATGTTGGTCTCGTATGTGTCATGTTGATTGTTTGACTCTAAGTATTTGTTTGTTTGGTATGAGTGGTGTTGAATGCTTGATTCAGAGTATTTGTGCTTGTTTGTGATAAGTGTTGAGTTCTTTCGTTGTGTTGGTCTCGTATGTATGATGTTGATTGTTTGATTATGAGTATTGGTGTGTCAGTTTGGTATGTGATTGCGATTGTTTGATTCTGAGTATTCGTGTGCGTGTGCGTGTGTGTGCGTGTGCGTGTTGGGTTTGGGAGTTTGGGATTTTTCGCGTTTGTTTGGGTTTGGGATGTTTGGAGGTTTGGGATTTTTCGGGTTTGCGGTTTTGGGGTTCCTTGGCTATTTTTGGATTTGAGTTGGGCATTATCCTGTTTTTCTCGAACAAAAATGGTTTTAGGAAAAAAATGTATACAACATAAAACGTACATTTATGCATAATCTACAACTTTTGTTTAAAATATTTTTATCTCAGATCAATAGTTGTTGAAATAACCTAGAAAAACCGCTCAAAAATCGACTTGTTTGAGTTTTGACCTTGAAGATCAAATTTGCGCCAATTTTCATTTTCATATTCGTGCTCAGGAGGCCAAAAAACGTAAGTGTACTACATTTCAAGTCGATCCGACATATGGGCTTTTCGGAACTTTATCCATCGGGAAAATCGAATGTTTCGTTCTCTGTAACGTTCATGATGCGAACTTTTATTCTTTTTTAACTTGTTTTTATCCGAGTAAAGAGGTTATGTCTTCGTTGATGCATACGCGCTTTGTTTTGGGCTGGATACTTCTTCTTCTTCTTTCACTTTGGTGGGGCTCGACATCAAAGGGTGTTTCCACCTGGCCTCTGGGTGTCGGCCAATCTGCTAATACGCTTGAGCGCTAGATTAAATAGCGGGAAATTTGGACGATGGTGAGAGGTCTCGGCACCGTTCCATTTGTTCATTAAAGTTTATTTATGCTAGGCTTTTCGCGGGTTTTTTTTCCTTTTCTTTTATTTTATCGATAGATACTTATACTCATGTTTGTATTTAATTCCAGATTAATGTAATTATAATTTAGTATTAATTAAAGCTAGGGTACAAAAATGTTTTTTTAACACGTGTTTCCTCACTCGGAACTCACCACCGGTAGCCAAACCTTCCTTTTTCTCTGTCTCTCCTCGCGTCTACCCTTTTACACGTCCATTCGTCTCGACGTATGGACGTCTAAAAAACGACACGCGAGCGTGTCGTTAGCCGGCACGCGAGCGTTTCTCGCGTGCCATTCATGTGAACGAAAATTGTATCCGCTCGTCCTCGAGCGGTACAATTTTCGAACACATGAATAAATAATAGTTAACAGAAATACTTTTACACAAGGCATGATTTGGTCACGTTGTTGTGCCCTGAACAAACGGAAATTTCCGCTCGCACGTAGCGACAAAACTATTGCTGATGCATGGGGTTCAAAGACCCTATGCATCGACCACAGGCACGACGTTTTCGCCATCCCCAAATTGCAAATCGATTCAAGTAAAAAATGCCAAGTCAACATCGTACAATTCGAATATTCTCGAACGATCGATTGGGGGAACCGAGCTAACAATTAGCCGGACGACTTATTGAAAATCAGTCTTCGGCTAGAATCCGGAGTGGTCGGTCTCAAGGCAAATCAAAAGTATTGTAATTTTGTTGCCTAGTTTTAAATAAAACATTATTGTTGAAATTCGTATAAATCCCGAGTTGGAGATTTTCTCTGATTGGGAAAGATGCCATAAAATTACCTGCCCTCGAGCATTTGACAACCCACGGTGTCAGTAAACTTAAGGGCAACACACGTGCCCTGCGAGCCCACGTATCCAGGGGCACAACCATGTTATACTACGATAATACTCTGTTTTGGCACAACAACATGTTTTATATCACAATTGAGTTTCTCTGTTACGTTGAAACTATAACTAACGATTGCTTTTTTTTTTCTGTACAACGAAATCTATTTATTCGACGTATTCGTCGAATCGGCGCAGTCGTCGTATCACGCTGGTGGGCCGACCGCCATCGCGTTGAACCGACGTCGGGTACGGATTCCGCGTTTCGTTGGGTGGTTTTGCGTTGCCCTGATCCCTCTTGCTGGCGGAGTCGGTCTCGCTGTCGTCCGCGTCGTCTGCCTCACTGCCGGAGTCGCTCTCAGCCGGTGTCCATGGCTTTAGCTGATTCACGTGCGCTGTGTAGCGTATCGTCTCCCTCCCGACCACGGTCGTATACAGGGCGTCCCAGAATTGAAGGTAGTCCCGGAAATGGGGGATGGGGGTAAAATTGTGAGTCTATTGATATAAGCATGTATGGGTCTCAGATCAACCCCTAAAGTATTATGAATTTTTAAAGGCTGCCAATCAAGCACGCCCGATGAGCGGGCGTACGTCGGTGAGCGAAACGGGCGCGTGTGGTGCCTGTCGGTGCGGTGCGGTGCCCCAACCATGCGTACGCTTGCGTTCATCGGTGTGAGCGCTTGCATGTGGTAGTGTGTGCCTCGCTGTACATACTTTCGTGGTATGGGTCGGGCTCAGCGCCCGTCATCGGTGTGAGCGCTTGAGTTTGTGGTGCTTTCCGTTTACGTGCACTCGTCATATGGGTGGGATGGAGAAGGCACTTTCGGTGTGAGCTCTTGAATGTATTAATTAGTGCATTTCTCGGTGGGTATTTTTTTCTATTTTCTTCATCGTAAAATAAAGATAAATGAGTTTTTAAATAAAAATCTAAAAAACAATTAAACAATTCAAATTGTTTTAAATTACCGAATTAGCCCAATACATTTTGAGGGTATTTTGAAATTTTTATAACTTCAATTCGAATGAACATTTGATTAAAATGCGACAATTCTTCATTTTCATTTATTCGCCGGAATTTCTTCGCAACCTTTTCTGTCTTAACAGGCATAAAAAAACGAACGAAAAATGGCGGATTTTGTTAAATCCATTTTCTCGGAGAAAATCTTTACAAAATAGTTAATCAGAATTAATAATGAAAAGAAAATTTTTAACTAAAAATTGATCACGTATTTTTCTGTATTTTTTTAAATACCGTAATAGAGCTTCCAACAAAATAGTGGAATGTAAAAAAATTAAGATTTACTGAAAAAGAAAAATAGGGTTAGTTTCATAAGAAAAAAGTAATAGTTGACATGAAGTTTGTTTAAAAATGTTTTTTAATCGATTTTTCCGGTTCATTGACTGAGTAAATCGTTTATAAGAAATATTTTTTTATTTGAAAAAAATAAATAAAAAAAATAAAAATAAAGTACACGGGCCGGCATCGAACTCGCGATCTTGTGGTTAGCGCACGGCTGCCTTGGATCACTACGCCAATCCGCAATTGGTAAATTCTGATTTAAAAAATATGCTAAAAAGTTACAAGAATGAAAAAGCCGTTTCAATAAAATTGTTTTTTTTTGTTTTTTCATGTGAAATGAATTTGTCTACTTTGTTTTTTTTTTCAAATAAAAAAATCTTTCTAATAAACGATTTACTAATTTAACCAACTGGAAAAATCTATTAAAAACATTTTTCAATATACCTTATGTCAACGACTACTTTTTCTTATGAATCAAACTACGTGTTTTTTTTTCAGTACATATTAATTTTTATACACTCCGCTATTTTGTTGGAAGCCCTATTGTCACATCCGGAATGGATGAGAACATAATATTTCTGTTTCCCTCTTTGTTGCCTACGCAGTGGCGGCGTAGCATGGGTTGGCACCCGGGACGGTTTTCTATCGAGCATCCCCCAAAATAAAAAGAACAAATACTAAACGTGCTTACGCGACATTATTTTTCTAAAATATTCAATTACGTTACAAAGTTTATTTTTCTTTCCTTTTTAATGGACAAAATGGAAAGATTGGTTAATCGCGTTTAGCTCATTGTGGATCTTAAGTACGATTTTATTAACATTAATTTTAAAAAGCTTCTTTCACATGAAGCCACCGAAAAGCAAATAGTTAAGAAAAATCTTAAACACAGTACTAGACTTGGAACAGACTCAGAATAGCCCCATTTTACAATGAATCTCAGAAGCTCCAAGGTAGTCCACAGGACCGCCACTTCGGAAGAAATGCTGGCGGCTTCCATGTGAGTAGTAAAGGGCCTTTATAGCAAGACAGTTGTGACGTCACAGTTGCTGTCGGGCAGACGTGGTGGTGGTGGTGGTGGGGGTCGCTCTCGGCTGCAGCGCGGGGCCGATATGGTTAATTTGTGGTGGGGGGTCAGTCGCGGCTGCATCGCGATGCCCGTGTGGAGAATTTGTGGTGGCGGGTGTGTGTGTGGTGGGGGTTGGGGATTCATTTTGGAGAATCGTAGAGATGTGGGGGTGGTGTCGCGATATAGGTATATGGGTTATTCGTAGAGGTGTATAAGATAAAGAGATGTACGGATTATGTGGAAGTGTAGGTTTCGAGCGAGTTGTGTTTTTCGTCATAAGCGTTATTGGGCGAGTTCTCCACGGGGGTTTCCGTAGTTTTTAGGAAATAGACTATTGTATAGGGATGAGGTTATATGTAGATTATGTATTGTGCCCGTAATTTTGATGGAACGGGAAAAAATGGTCCAAGAGAGCCACAAAACTTATCCCCCTTCCTATCCCGACAATTTGTATATGGCGCCAGCCGATAATCGGCTTGTCGAGACGGGAAAGAGGAACGCAATGTCCGGCCAAACTACAGCCTCGTGGATAAGGTAGAGGGGATGGGTTAGGTGTCGATGGCGCTTGGGAGAAGAAAAAGGGATTAAATACGGTTTAATAACATTCGGGAATTTATTCGCAAACACCTTCGATTCCCTCTCCTTCACAATCAAACATAACAAAAAGAAACGATACGCACGAAATCTCGCGGGACAGACAATCGCGGCACACGCATGCACTCCCGACCGGGGCCTACTCACACCCACAATCTAACGCGAGCTCGTGGATGGCCATCGCCTCCTCACCTATCGGCCTTAAAATTCTTTAACAAAACCGGGCCCCCGCTACTCGGTTACCCGGCCGAGCTTATGAAACACACGATCCCGGATAAACCCCCGGTCGTTACTTACCGCGCGCGTCGACCACCGCCCACCCCACGCCGCGATCGAACCGGGGAAACACGGCACCGGAAAAAGGGACACCCACTAGATCGAACGAAATTACAGGTAGAGATTCCACACGGGTTTGAGCTACCGTCTTGCGAGCAAACGGGACGCCGGCTCTCCGCGGAGAGATCCACTACTTCGGGAGAATCGTCCTCTTTTTCCCTCGTTACAGGTCCCGCCGCGGAACGCGGAACCACCGGGATGCGCACAAAGATTTACCATTTTGCCCAACACACAAAAAACCCCTGGGTAAGCAGCAAGAGAAGCTGCTAGCAACCGTCTATGATAAAAAGCGCTACTATCGAAATTTACAACAGTGTTTACGCGATGGACTTTGCCTCACCAAAATCTATAGAGTATTATACTTCACACAATCCCCATGGCTACGTTCATATATTGATTTAAATACTCAGTTTCAAACGCTAGCCAAAAACGATTTTGAAAAGAATTTATTCAAATTGATGAATAATGCGGTGCTTGGCAAAACGATGGAGAATGTGCGCAATCAAGTAGATGTAAAGCTTTTGACAAAATGAGAGGGAAGGTATGGTGCAGAGGCAATGATTGCGAAGACAAACTTCCACAGTCGAAGCGTTTTTTCCGAAAACCGCGTTGCTGTAGAATTGCGCAATCTCGAGGTGAAATTCAACAAGCCGATATATGTGGGTATGTGCATACTCGACATATCCAAAACGTACTTGTATGGATTTCATCACGAGTATATGACACATCTGCATCGGGATAAATGTAAAGTCATGTATACCGATACAGATAGCCTCATATATGTCATTGAGAGCGAAGATGTATATGCGGACATGAAGCGTGACATTAAAAAATTTGATACGAGTGACTATTCAGCGGACAATAGGTATGGTATGCCGCTTGTCAACAAGAAGGTACTCGGTCTCATGAAAGACGAATGCAATGGTGCAATTATGACCGAGTTCATCGGACTTCGATCGAAAATGTGTGCGGCACGTGTCTAGGGTAAGAAGGGGACTAAAAAAGTTAAAGGTGTCAAGAGCAGTGTAGTTGCTAGGACGATAACGTTTGACGATTATGCTCGAAGCTTGAAGGAAGAAATTGAAATGGTGCGTAGTCAAACGTGTATCCGATCGAAGCTGCACAAGGTCTACACTATTCGCGAGACGAAAATCGCTCTAAGTCCTCATGATGATAAGCGGTATATCACACCTGGGACCTCTGAAACCCTACCATGGGGGCATTACAGCACACCGTTGTAAAAAATTATGTTCATTTTTGTAAATATTAAGTTGATGTTGAAGTTGTAAAACATTATGTACATTTTTTAAATATTAAGATTATGTTGAAGTTGTAAAAAATTATGTACATTTTTGTAAATATTAACTCGATGGAAAACTTGTTAAAATTATGGACTTTTTTTTTGTAAATGTTTGATATTTTAAAAACGGATTTTTGTCTATAAGTAAAGAAAACGGCTTTTGTAATCCATGTGTACCCATTATTTTCCTCAACTTCTTCGAATGTCTCTCGAAGACCTCACGGACGTCTTCGAAGGTCTCTCCAATGACTTAGAACGTCTTCAAACTTCTCTCGCACATGTATTCAATGTTTTCGAGCGCCCCGCAAACGTCTCTTGAACGTCTTCAATAGTCCCTTGATTGTCTTTGAACGTTTTACGAATGTCTCACGAATGACTTGGGAACGTCTTCGAACGTCTCACGAATGACTTACGAACGTCTTCGACATTTCACGAATAGCTTTGAATGTCTCACGAACGTCTTAAGAACATCTCACAAACATCTTCGAACATCTATTCAACGTCTCGCGAACGTTTTCAAACGTCTTCGAACGTTTTGGAACGTCTCTTGAACGTCTTCGAACGACTCTTGAACGTCTCTCGAACGCCTCACGGACGTCTTCGAATGTCTCGCGAACGTCTCTTGAATGCCTTCCAACGTCGCTTGAACGTTATCGAACATCTCTTGAATGTCTTTCGAACGCCTTTGAACGTCTCCTGAAAGTCCTTCGAACTCTTCACAATTGTCATCGAACGTTTTACGACCATCTCTTGAACGTTTCTTGAACGTCTCACGAACAGCTTACCAACGTCTTCAAACGTCTTAGAATACTACTCAACGTCTTCAAACGTCTCGCAAATGTCTTCGCACGCCTCGCGAACGTTTTCAAACATCTTCGAACATTTTGGAACGTCTCTTGAACGTCTTCGAACGACTCTTGAACGTCTCTCGAACTTCTCACGAACGCCTCACGGGCGTCCTCGAACATCTCGCGAACGTCTCTTGAATGCCTTCAAACGTTGCTTGAACGTTATCGAACATCTCTTGAATGTCTTTCGAACGCCTTTGAACGTCTCTTGAACGTCCTTCGAACTCTTCACAGTTGTCATCGAACGTCTCACGACCATCTCTCGAACGACTCTTGAAAGTCTCTCGAACTTCTCACGAACCCCTTACGGACGTCCTCGAACATCGAGCGAACGTCTCTTCTTCAAACGTTGCTTGGACGTTATCGAACATCTCTTGAATGTCTTTCGAACGCCTTTGAACGTCTCCTGAACGTCCTTCGAACTCTTCACAATTGTCATCGAGCGTCTCTTGAGCGTCTCACGAATATCTCTGAACGTATCACGAACATCTTACGAACGCGTTCAAACGTCTCACGAACGTCTTAGAATATCTACTCAACGTCTTTAAACGTCTCGCAAATGTCTTCGAACGCCTCGTGAACGTCTTCAAACATCTTCGAACGTTTTGAAATGTCTCTTGAATGTTTTTGAACAACACTTGAACGTCTCTCTAACTTCTCACGAACGCCTCTCCAACGCCTCACGGACTTCGAACGCCTCGCACATGTCTCGATGGTTTTGAAAACACGCCGGACCTCGGAATTGTCTCCCGCATTCTTCACCGCCATGCCCGGTTAATAACGTTGGAGAAGATACAACGTTTGCAGCAGCTATGTGCTGTGAAGAATGCGAGAGACAATTCCGAGGTCCGGCGTGTTTTCAAAACCATCGATACATGTGCGAGGTGTTCGAAGACGTCCGAATTACATTCCTCGATAATCAGTCTTTTTTCTCGTGGACGACTTAGCGCTCGCGTGTCGCTCACGTGAGATCACAGGAAGTTATTATTATTATTATTATTATTATTATTATTATTATTAACCGCTAGATAGGTAGGGTATAGGTCGGGCTCTTTTTCCCTAGGCGTCCCAACACCGTGGCGTCAGCGTTCGTTTTCGCTGGCGCTGTTGCATTCTTCCCTGGACGCTTTTCTCCGTCGGTAAGACGGCTCGTGCTGTTGGCGTGCCGCCACATCTACTCCCCCCCCCCCCCCAGTGACCTGGACTGGGTCCATAGGGAATGAAACCTTTTTTTTGTTGCTTTTCACGGGATTTTCTGTGGTGGTTCCGCCCTGTTGGTTGCCATTGGTTGGTTGCCATTGGTTCTGTGGTTGGTTCCGCCCTGTTGGTCGCCATCCCCCGCTTTGGATCTGGTTTGCTCTTCATCTCCTCCGGTGATGTATGCTGGCTTCAGCCTGTCGGCAGAGATTATCTTTTGCTCTCCATTTACATCGACCACGAATCGTCTTTCGTCGAGCCTCTTAATAACTTTGTGTGGCCCAGCGTACGGTGGTACCAGTGGAGGTTTCACCGCTTGCACCCGCACGTATACGTGCGTGCACGTGTTGAGGTCGTTCAAGACGAAAACCCTTGGTTTGCTATGGTGTGCGGTCGGAGTTGGATGCGTTGCTCGGATGTACTCGCGGAATTTTTCCACGAACGCCTGTGGGTTGGCTGGAAGGTCGGCACTGACGAAGAATTCGCCTGGTACCCGAAGCGTCGTGCCGTACAGCATCTCGGCGCACGACGCCCCGAGATCCTCCTTGAACGCCGTCCTTAGTCCCAGCATGACGGTGGGTAGCAGGTCCATCCATGGAGTCTGTCTCCCGCACATTGGCGCGGGCTTTAGCGAGCGATGCCACCTCTCGATGAGCCCATATGACGCTGGATGGTACGGCGTTGTTCTGATTCTTTGTGATCCGATCAGTTTTGTCAGGGCCTCGAACAGCCGTGACTCAAACTGTCTCCCCTGGTCTGTTGTGATTGATAGCGGGCTGCCGAACCGGCACACCCACTGCTGATAGAACGATGTTGCCACCGAGTCTGCGGTCACGTCCTTCATCGGGATTGCCTGTGGCCATCTGGAAAATCGATCAATGATCGTCAGACAGTAGCGGTACCCGTTTACCACTGGCAGCTCAATAATGTCCATATGGACGTGGTTGAATCTCGCGTCTGGGACCTCGATTGCCTTTGGCGTTAGACGATTGTGACGGTGAACCTTCGACCGCTGGCAAGCTTCGTATTTTCGAGACCATTCCAAGGCATCTTTTTTTTATCCCCGGCCAGACGTATTTTTGCCTCAGCATTCGACACGTGCTTCGCCCGCTTGGGTGCGAGAGAGCGTGAATGGAATCGAACGCCCTCCGACGCAGGCTTTCTGGGAAGTAAGGGCGTACCATGCCCGCTTCCACGTTGCAGTAGACCTGGATATCCCGTTCGACGCGTAGTCGTTGGAGCCCCAAGGCAGTTCTGTTCTCCAACAATTCCTGGAGTTCTGAGTTTGCTTCCTGGGCTTCTTCGATGTTCTTCGCCCCGAGCGCTCTTGGCATGTCGATGTTGTTTATTTCTTCGGTTCGCGACAGGGCATCCGCTACGACGTTGTCTCCACCTTTAACATATATTATCTCCGTTGTATATTGCGATATAAAGTCGAGCTGTCGTAGCTGTCTCTGTGGGACTTTTTCCGACTTTTGCCGGAACGCGAACGTCAGAGGCTTGTGGTCCGTGTTTTATTACGAATTGGCGGCCGTCCAGAATGTGGTGAAAGAATTTTATCGCCTCGTATATGGCTAACAGCGCCCTGTCGTACGTGCTGTATCTCCTTTGTGTCGGCGTCAGTTTTTTTTAAAGAATCCGACCGGTTGCCACTGATCGCCTTCACGCTGTTCGAGTGTTGCCCCGATAGCCGCGTCCGACGCGTCTGTCGTGAGTGCAAGCGGAGCTTTCGATGCTAAGAATCGGGTAAGTGTGGCTGACGCCACTCCGCTCTTGCATTTCTCAAACGTGTCTTCGGTGTCTTGAGTCCACTGGATGCGTCTTTTGTTATTTTTCTTTCCTCCTTTTAGAAGATCATTCAGCGGCGCCTGTTGTTTTGCCGCATCAGGAATGCACCTGCGATAATAGTTTATCAAGCCCAGAAATCTTTGGAGATCGCTGATTGTCCTCGGCTTCGAAAATTCCGTTATCGCTAGGACTCTCTTACGGTGGTTGGTAGCCTTCCTTGTTCACGAGGTATCCCAGGAATACTACTTCAGATTTCCCGAGGATGCATTTGTTTGCGTTTATTTTTAGTCCATGCTCCTTTCGACGCTCGAAGATGATGCGGAGGTGTTCGCGATGTTGATCCGGGCTGTCCGATGCCACCAGGATGTTGTCCATGTATATCACCGCGAAGTCGATTCCCCTGAAGATGGTGTCCATATATCGCTGGAACGTCTGCGAAGCGTTACGTAGTCCGAATGGCATTACCACAAATTCGAACATTCCTATCGGTGTCGTAATTGCCGTCTTCTCTATGTCCTCTTTCGCCATCGGTATTTGGTAATACGCCCTTGACAGGTCCAGCGTGGAGAATATATTTTTCCCGTGTAACCGCTGGAACAAGTCGTGGCTGTGGGCTGTCGGGTACCTGTCCGGTATCGTTTTCGCGTTGAGCACCCTGAAATCTTCACATAGTCTCCAGCCTCCGTTCTGCTTGGGTTGGAGGTATATGGGACTCGACCACGAACTTTTTGACGGGCGTATCCATTTTTTTCGAGAAGATATTCGATCTCGTCGCGAAGTGCCTGCAGTTTTTCGCCCACGAGTCGTCTGGGTTTTTGGAACACCGGTGGGCCAGTCGTTTCGATTAAGTGTGCTATGACGCTCGAGGATTCCGTCTCTGGCGTCGCTGTGGGCTTTGTTATTTCGATGAAAGATTTTAGTAGATCGCTGTACTCACTCTCTGGGTTAATTGTCGAGACGCTATGGACCTCCGTGCGCGAAACCGTCCCTTTGCAGCTCAGCAGAGTTGTCGTGTCTATCATCCTTTTTCCTTTCAGATCCGGTAGGAGCCCGTATTGCACCAAGAAATCTGCGCCGATAATTGCTGATTGGACGCCGGCTATTATGAATGGCCATCGGAGCGTTCTATGTAGCCCCATATCTACTACGAGCACTTTTGTGCCGTACGTTCGGATTTCTGTCCCATTTGCTGCGTACAGTTTCAATGTTCCTTCAGGGATTTCTTCGTCGAAGAAGTTGCGCGGCAGAACCGTCACCAACGACCCTGTGTCAACCAGAAACTTGATTTAATTTTTTTCATCCCAGATGCATAGACGGATTTCGCCTTGCGGACCGCCCGCGCTGTGTCCCACCGCCTGAATCGAGGACAGCTTGACTAGTTTCCCGGGTTGTGAGGCTCTACTCATGCGCACGGCTTGGTGCACTTTGTGGACCGTGTTCCGAACCTTCTATGGTAGAAGCAGACGCCCTGACGATGAGGCGTAGCGGACCTGCTGTGAGAGCGGCGTTGTCTCAAGTTCATCTCGTTGTCCTTTGGCCATGAATACTTCATCAACTCGGTGAACATGCGTCGCAGCTCCTTCATCTCCTCTGAAAGCTGCGTACAGGCATTACACGCGTTGTCTGTGTTTTTTTTTGTGTGTGCCCAGCGCCATCACCTGCGGTGAACCCATTGTATCTAAGATCCTATCCGCTATTTCGGCTAATCCGTCCAGTTCGACGTTGTTGGTCTTTACGAGCAATGGTTGTAGTTGGGCTGGCATGCGGCTCAATTACATCGGATATAGCACATCGTCTGTTACGCCGTCGGCTGCGAGATCTCTCATCTCCCTCAGCAACTGCGACGGTTTCTTGTCTGCGAGCACTAGCTCATTTAACAGAGTGAACATTTTTCTTTCCTTTGATTGCGACAGTCTCCGGATCAAGGCTTGTTTCAAGTGTTCGTACTTGTCTTGATCCGGCGAACTGGCCATGACATCCGTTACCTGCGATAGAGTCTTCGGATCCAACGCTTTTGGACTGCGCTGTATTTTGTTTGGTCGTCGTCGATGCGCAACGATTGGAACTCTGACTCCACGACATAAAACCATATGTCGGGTCTGTCCGGCATAGAGGATGGGAGATGTACCTTTCATATGCTCGAGAAGAACTCGCCTCGGAGGAACTCATTGAAGGCCGGGCCCTGTCCGTTCCCGTCGTTGTGCATCCCTTGCGACGTTGACGTGAGCTGCTCGTTTGCGCCGGCTCCGCTTGCGGTCATTTCACTCCTTGTGTTCGGCCTGTTTCTTTGTGCCGGTCCCGCTGCTTGCTTGGCGTCAGTCGCGGATTTTGCGTCACTCATCATTATTTATTTATTTTTGTTTTTTATTCAGTCTAAGGCGGCTTTTTATTTTGTTCTTATTTTTATTTTTCTTTTTCGCGAGTCACTGAAAGTTTTCGCGCTTGTCCACTACGGGGTTTTTTTTAATTCTTTTTTATATTCCGAGCACGTGGCCTCGCGCGCGTCTTCCAATTTGGCGCGTCGTGCACGCTGTTTCCGGGCGTCGTTTTTGTATCCACGCCACCCGGATCGGGGTCACCAGTTTTGGGGGTCCTTTGGATATCCCCAAAAGGAAGTATCAACACGGGGTAAATGTCCTTTATAATATTTATTGTCACCGAATTACATTCCTCGATAATCAGTCTTTTTTCTCGTGGACGACTTAGCCCTCGCGTGTCGCTCGCGTGAGATCACAGGAAGTTATTATAATACTTATTATTATTATTAATCGCTAGATAGGTAGGGTATAGTTCGGGCTCTTTTTCCCTAGGCGTCCCAACACCGTGGCGTCAGCATTTGTTTTCGCTGGCGCTGTTGCGTTCTTCCCTGGACGCTTTTCTCCGTCGGTAAGACGGCTCGTGCTGTTGGCGATACCGCCACAGACATTCAGGAGACGTTCAAAGACGTTCGAAGACGTTCGTAAGTCATTCGTGAGACGTTCGAAGACGTTCCCAAGTCATTCGTGAGACATTCGTAAAACATTCAAGGACAATCAAGGGACTATTGAAGACGATCAAGAGACGTTTGCGAGGCGCTCGAAAACATTGAATACATGTGCGAGAGAAGTTTGAAGACGTTCTAAGTCATTCCAGAGACCTTCGAAGACGTCCGTGAGGTCTTCCAGAGACATTCGAAGAAGTTGAGGAAAATAATGGGTACACATGGATTACAAAAGCCGTTTTCTTTTCTTATAGACAAAAATCCGTTTTTAAAATATCAAACATTTACAAAAAAAAGTCCATAATTTTAAGAAGTTTTCCATCGAGTTAATATTTACAAAAATGTACAAAAATTTTTACAACGTCAACATCAACTTAATATTTACAAAAATGAACATAATTTTTTACGACGGTGTGCTGTAATGCCCCCATGGTAGGGTTTCAGAGGTCCCAGGTATGATATACCGCTTATCATCATGAGGACTTAGAGCGATTTTCGTCTCGCGAATAGCGTAGATGTTGTGCAGCTTCGATCGGATACACGTTTGACTACGCACCATTTCAATTTCTTCCTTCAAGCATCCAGCATAATCGTCAAACGTTATCGTCCTAGCCACAACACTGCTCTTGACACGTTTAACTTTTTTAGTCCCCTTCTTACCCTAGACACGTACCGCACACATTTTCGATCGAAGTCCGATGAACTCGGTCATAATTGCACCATTGCATTCGTTTTTCATGAGACCGACTACCTTCTTGTTGACAAGCGGCATACCATACCTATTGTCCGCTGAATAGTCACTCGTATCAAATTTTTTAATGTCACGCTTCATGTCCGCATATACATCTTCGCTCTCAATGACATATATGAGGCTATCTGTATCTGTTTTGGGTATGTCGAGTATGCACATACCCACATATATCAGCTTGTTGAATTTCACCTCGAGATTGCGCAATTATACAGCAACGAGGTTTTCGGAAAAAACGCTTCGACTGTGGAAGTTTGTCTTCGCAATCATTGCCTCTGCACCATACTTTCCCTCTCATTTTGTCAAAAGCTTTACATCTACATGATTGCGCACATTCTCCATCGTTTTGCCAAACACCGCATTATTCATCAATTTGAATAAATTCTTTTCAAAATCGTTTTTGGCTAGCGTTCGAAACTGAGTATTTAAATAAATATATGAACGTAGCCATGGGGATTGTGTGAGGTGTAATACTCTATGGATTTTGGTGAGGCAAAGTCCATGGCGTAAACACTGTTGTAAATTTCGATAGTCGCGCTTTTTGTCATAGACGGTTGCTGGCAGCTTCACTTGCTGCGTACCCAGGGGTTTTTCGTGTGTTGGGCAAAATGGTAAATCTTTGTGCGCATCGTGCAGAGATTGTGGATATTCTAAGTTGACCTCAAGGATGTATGTAGCCTGTAGGTGAATCTAGCGCGATGGATGATGGTTCAAACTTGGTCACGTCGTTGACCCATCGAAATTCTGCATATGACAAAGCTTGGCCCATTACCCATCCATATAAATTGTTGACATCAAAATACATCAAGTGTGATGATGCTTTCGATGGATCAAATGTCTCCATGTGCTTATTATTAGCATGTGCATAACGGTTTGAGCCTTGACTAAGACCACCGTGTATATCCCACTCAACGAATAAAACCATATCGATGTCCGTTAGTAATTCAAACTTGACGTTCGAGTGTTTTAACATTGCATCCCAGGTGTACTCTGGCAATGTGTAGTAATACCCAGGATCTAGTCCACAGGTCTCAACGCACTTATTCAGAAAGTTTTCGAAAATGTCTGCTAATAACAAGACATTTGTCTTCAAGTATAAATCGCTTTATTCACCCAGCGTTCGAATGGAGAACCGGTCCCAGACATTCTCAGCATGAGCGTACTCGCTCTCGGATACTGTAGCATCTGTCAGGGAACTATAAGATGCGTCACGTGGTGGTAAGCAAGTGTCGTCCAATCTAGCCACGTCGTCAATATATTCATAAGGGAAGACCCCTTTTCATGTCAGCACATTGAAATCGTCTGTTGATATGTTTGGAAACTGCGTACATAATACTTTGAGTTTGTCCTCCCTCAAAAATGAGGCTAATTTGTAGAGACTGGTGGTGAGAAATTTGTAAGAATCGATGAAGCGCGATTGGATCCTCTGTTTTGAATCGTTTGTAATTTGGATGTGCTTCGTGAAGGAGATGTATTTCTCTTTTGCGATTGAAAGCACATCGGTTTTTCCTTCGAACGCTGTGGCTACTGCCTTGATGATAAAATGCGCATCGTAACCCGATAAATTGTGGAAAACTACTGGAATAAAAAATGACTGTTTATAATTTAAGTTGCAATTGGAAGGGGCAGGGTCCCTATAGCGTACAGTCAGATGGCAATGATCTCGAACGTGTACATCGTCTTGCGCGAATGGTTTCCTACATATATGACATTGGATCGCTTTGCGTAAACTTGCCCACTCGCTCGGTGCCAAATATGTCATTGGGACATTGTTTCACAAAATTTCTTTTATGCGCAGTGCTATATTTTTTAAGTTCTTCGACAAACCACGATACACAATCAGCATTGCGACGCGAGTGATACGAAGATAGTGATTCGTCATACGAACAACACACGTAATATCCGATACTAAACACTTCATGGTGTTGATACATATTTTTTGCTTGGTTCTTCTCATCAGTCTTTGCTAACACACACTAAAAATCAGCATACACAATGAAGGGATGTCGCTCTTTCTGGCTAAAATTGGTGAATTAGAGCCACTTATTGGTGTCATTTGGTAGTCCGGTCGCGCAGTCGTACCAATGTCATCAGGTAAGCCTGGCTCTCTCAATCTTAAAAAAACGCGAAGCTGCATCACCTCTATCTCGGCGGCGTGGACTATTCTTTCTGCAACGGGGTGGTGTAACCCGTCAACCAGACCTCAACCGACGCACACACACACACACCCACACACACACACGACAAAATATGTATCAACACGGACATTTATTAAATAAAAACATCGTCGTTTTTATATGTTTTAAACAATGTGTTTTGTCTTCACCCGAAGCATCCCATCTCTACGGCATAAGCCTATTCTTACCATGCGGCCTACGTGCGATAAAACGCCTGACTTCCCCGATAGTGAGCCTGCCGCCGATAAAGCAGGTAACTAACCGCGCTCGAGCTACCCGCGAAACCAACTCGACATCGCTCCCCTCGCATCGCCGCTATTCCCCAAAATGGGGCCCCCAACCCCCACCACTCCAACACCGCAGACCCCCCTGCGGACTCCAGCTTTCTATCTTTACACAATACTATACATAATCTACATATTATAACCTCATCCCTATACAATAGTCTATTTCCTTAAAACTACGAAAACCCCCGTGGAGAACTCGCCCAACAACGCTTATGACGAAAAACACAACTCGCTCGAAACCTACACTTCCACATATTCCGTACATCTCATTATCTTATACACCTCTACGAATAACCCATATACCTATATCACGACACCACCCCCTTATCTTTACGATTCTCCAAAATGTGTCCCCAACCCCCACCACACACACACAACCCCCACCACAAATTCTCCACACGGGCATCGCGATGCAGCCGCGCCTGACCCCCTACCACAAATGAACCATATCAGCCCCGCGCTGCAGCCGAGAGCGACTCCCACTACCACCACCACCACGTCTGCCAGACAACAACTGTGACGTTACAACTGTCTCGCTATAAAGGCCCTTTACTACTCATGTGGCGCCGCAATCGTAAAATCTCCAACATAATGTCCTCTCCAGAAAAGATTTGCAACTATACCACGAAGTTCTTCTTCTGTTGACGTAAGCAGAGTTTTAGGTTGCACAACACCAAATGTTGTGAGGATGTCATCCATTGCTTTGTAACGATGGTCTAGTTCTTCGTAAAATCTATCGAGGCATTCTAACATTGCTCTCTTGCAGCTCTTCTGGCAGTGATAGTCTAGCGTCTCTGGCCTTTTCTCCTGGCATACGTTTTCGGAATCTCCTCCTTCCTCTTCTTTCAATTGAAATGTCCAAGTCCTGGCATTTTTTAGTTGCGTAGGAAATAGATCTTTCCACTATTTGAATACGTTGACTTTGAAGAAAAATTTTGAGGGCTTTGATTTTTATCACACACGCCTCCAGCGATAGCCCAGATGTCTGTAGATACTTTTGTGTCTGGTCCACTTCTTCTAGGACTTCCCACCAAAAGTAAAGGTAGCATAAAAAAGTAAAGTCACCCAAAGCCGGTAAGAGTGTCGATGCTTGCTTCTCTTGCCTCGACGTTTTCGCTGCTGCTGCTGGGATCACAGATCTCTCCGAGTGTGGATATAAGTTTCTCGAAATTATTCTTCAATCGTTTAACAGCGTCGTGATGAGCACTCCATCTTGTTTCTACTAATCTTTTGACCGATACGCCTACACATTTCATTAGAATTTCCCATCGATGTGTAGATGATGAAAAGACCGTGTAGACTCTTTCTACTGTTCCAAAAAAGTGATACTTGAACTAACGTTCCCAAAAGAGTGCACTCCACATAGATTTAGTGAATGATTAGCGCACGTCATAAACAACGCTTTAGGATTGAGTTCTTTGATTTTTGCGTGTACAACACCATTAACTCCTGCCATGTTTGCAGCGTTATCATATCCTTGAGCCCGACACAGATGTATATCCAAGTTATCACTCTCCAGCTGCGTAATAATATTTTCAGTAAGTTCAACTGCAGTCTTTCCGGCTATAGGGAAGAAACCTAGAAATGACTCCTTTACTTCAACTTGATCGTCTTCAATCTGAATATATCTAATCACGTAACTCATCTGATCAACATGTGATATGTCTGGAGTGCTATCGAAAATAATTCCGAAATATTTAGCTTTTTTATGTCCTCCACAATGCTATTTTTCACCTCTTTCCCCAAAAGGCTGATGAATTAATTTTGAATGTCTTTGGACAGATAAGAATCTACCCGTTTCTGCTTTGTACAGGCGATAGCATGTTCAATTCTTAGTATATGCTCTTTTAGCACTGGGTCATATTTTGACAATAGACAAATTCCAAAAAATTTCCTCTATTATCTGATGAAACCCCCTCTCTATGCCCTCTAAGAGGAAGTTTTTGGCGTGCCAGGAAAAGAATAACATCTAAAAGGCGACTTAAAATATCACGCCACTTGTTTTTTCTTGGTCAAAAACCATTTGGTGTTCATGGTCGATGGATTTTGCAGCTTCAATCCATTCTTCAAGATTTTCCATTTTTCAAAACAGGAGAGGTGGTGCTGAGAATTCTCGTGTTCCAACACTTTAGGATTCAGTTTCCACCATGAATTAAACCCGTTGACAAAGTTTTTACATTTTGGTTCACTGCATAATCATAAGCACAAATACCCTCAAAATGTCTTGGGCCAATTCGTTGATTTAAAACAATTACGATTGTTTAATTGTTTTGTAAGATATTTATTTTAAAAAATCATTCAACTTTATTTTACGATTAAGAAAATTAAAGGAATAAAATACGCACGAAGAAGTGCACTAGTGCATTCAAAAGCTCACACGGATAGTGCCTGCTCCGTCGCACTCATATGACGAGTGCACGTAAACGGAGAGCACCACACACTCAAGCGCTCACACCGATGACGGGCGCTGAGACCGACCCATACCACGAAAGAACGTACAGCAAGGCACACACCGACGAGTACGAGTGTACGCATGGGGGGGAAGGGGGGCGGGGGGCACCGCACCGCCAGGCACCACTACACGCGCATATTGCTCGCCGACGTACGCCCGCTCATAGGGCACGCCTGATTGGCCCGCCTTTGAAAAATTAATAATAATTCAGGGGTTGATCTGAGACCCATATATGCTTATATCAATCGACTCAGAATTATGGGTCTGAAGTTTCATCGTTGGATTCCAACGAAATTTTTTTGATTTTTTTAATTTTTGATTTTTTTTTCTAGTATATGTCGTCGTTATATTATCCACGGAGGCCTTATGAACCATTAAAAAAAAATTGGGGGCCAGTATCCACAGTTCTTGAGGGGTCAAAAGTGAACAAAAATGATATCTCGGGCGGTACAGACATTCTCATTTTTTTTTCTATGCGTTATGAATACTAACAAGGAACATCACTTTGGTGTTCCCCTCCCATTTTGTTGAAACTTTTTTATGTGGAAGAGTATCAAAAACTAAGAGAAAGGTATTTTTTTTATCGGGGGAAAAACGGTTTTAAGGGGTGAAACGCACCCTCAAAAATGGGGATGTTTTTCGTTTTTCATCGATAACGTTTTAACGGTATGAGATATAAAAAAATTTCAAATTGCAACAACCTTTATTTTTTTGCGTACTATACATTGGGGATGAGAACGATGCAGATAACGATAAATTTCATATTGTTTATTGCAAAAATGCATTCTTTTCATACGTATCTCCGAGAATTTTGAATCGATTGGGATGTAAGTTTGCGTATATGTAGAGGATGGAAAACTAGCGGATACGTATTTTTTCTTTTTCCGATATCTTATAATTGAGGGGTTGAAACTGCCCTTCGATTTTTTAACCAAGAGCATCGTATAATCAGCTAGCCCTTTGACATTCCGGGCTAAATTTACGTCAATATAAGTTTGCATATTTGTTTGCCATTGCATATTTGTGAATTCCCCCCGTATAAAAAAAATTAAGGGGTGAGCCACCCCTGTGTTTATCTTTTTCCCACCCTATATTAGAAAGGGGTAGACCTAATTGGAGGCATCCTGTTCTATTTTGATGAAAACACAAAATGTAGTTGACGTGTTTTTGCATTTTTTTCCAAATAGCAACCTGAAGGGTGTGAACTACCCTCTACCTGAACTTCCTTACCGCAGTCGTCTTTCCCTGGTTAACATGTCTTTGCTGATTCAAAATATTTCTACCAACTCCGAATCGACGTTTCCTCGTGTTGCGAAATCAATATGAGACCCTGAGAGGGTAATCCACCCGTCTCTATTTTCCTTTTCATTGGCGATTAAAAAATTCACCACGCTATTTTGATGAATCTGCTTTCCCTCCGATGACGATACGAATTCTATGGTTTTAGTTACGTGTGGATATTAGCATTAATGTCAACAGTGGCGAGGGAAGGAGGACGCAGAGATCTGGCCCTTACTCCTCACTATTCTAACGTTTATGAGAAACTTGTATTCTATATGTGCACGAATAGGTACTTTTTTAATTTACTTTTTTGGCGGCGATACTTTTTTTCATTTCAAGAAAAAAATAGAGACCTAGAGAGGCGATCACGGTGTTTATACCAGATATTTTATTTGCATAATTTTCAATAGAGGAGCGGAAGGGAGATACAAAAAGCTACCCCTTACTCACCGCTATTCCAATGTCTAGCGCTAGATAAGTTCCACGCTGTTTTTCTGGCCCATGTAGAATTATATATTTAATACAAGCTTACATGCGGGTTGGTGATTAAACAAGTAGAATTAAAACTCGCAAAGTCAACAATCGGATTTTATTAGATATTGACATTGAAAAGTGAAGTCATACTTTTATGATAATTTACACTACTCATGGCTCATACGTCGTACAATAATGGTAGTCGTCGAAAAAATGCTTCAAACATAGAGACTTTTTACACCACGAGCATTTTACAACTGCTATATGATTGCAGACAGGTATTTAACAGTGTGTTTTTGATTGACCGATACCAAAATCGACTGGATTTTCAAAATGTTCCGGCTTTTCTGTTATATAATTACTTTGAAACCATGAATTTTTAAAAAGATTTGCATAACGTGGAGATGCCAGTTGATTATGTGTAAGAGATTATAATTTAATTATATTATTTCTCAAATGTAAATTTATATCAGCATGCATTAGTATCACACTATCTGAAAAATGTCGCACAACATTCTTCCATATCCGGAATTCAAATACATCAAGCGGTTGAATTTTTCCAGTTGTACCTTTTGGGATAATCATTGGGATGATTTTTTTATCATGAGGCGTAGTTTCATGAACAACCCTAGGGCAGTGTCCACTCCAAGAATCGATCAATTATACGTTGTCACCCCCGACATTGGGGAAAAAAATTTTCTCCAACCAAATTTTAAAATGATATATTAACATAAAACAAATTTGTATTTATAAGTATATGTTTGCAAAAATATCTATGAACCTTTAACGATAACACGTACCGGAAGTAAGTTTTCCAGATATTGATGCCGTTACCACGACGTTTTCTGGCCTAAACAATTCTTTCTCTACCCTTGGTCCAAATTCACCCTTTGCCTCCTTCAAAACTATAAAAAGCGGAGAAAGTAATTTCCCGTTGGCGTTTATTGTAGGCTGGATCGAGTAGCTATGGGTCGCTGAAGAGATTGATTGTACAACATATTCAACTTTTTTCTTTCCTTCAGTCGCTAAAGTTCGTGCTGAATGGATTTCCATTTGAAAACCGCTCTGGTCCGAATTGTATACATTTTCCGACCTATGCTTTTCGATGAGTAATTTAACACCATGTAAAATTTTTCTCCATTTTTCTGCAGAAACGCTTCTTCCTCCAGAATTTTTCACGATACAAATTTGTGTACTTTTCTGGGAACAATGCGATGCTGATTTTTTAATTTCGATAGCCAGGTATGAGAAGCTTTAAATCGTACATCCACGTGGTCTATTTCTTTCTGTGTCTGTAGAGCCCACTTTTTAAGGTCAATATCATGAATAATAACACCGGCATCTATAGCAGTTTTCATATTCTGCAATGTGTATTCGGAAATTCGAGCTAGTTTTTCTTGATCAGTGCCGCCTTTGTTAAGTTGATGTGCCCAGCGGCGCAGCTGTTGTACGCTTCTGGCAGATTTATATTTTTGTTTGACGGTTTCGATACTGTAATTCTTTTTTTTACCAGATCTCAAGTATTCCACAGCTTTCCTTTTGTAATGATAGCTTAGGTCATCGTCACTCGAACAAGCGTCAGAATTAACATCTTTATCATCCTTTTGCCATAAAGTATCATCAACGGCAATTGCTTTGTACTCTTTAAACGATTCTTGAAAATCTAGAGTCTCCTCCTCTATCATCTCAACTCTATTGTAGTCTTGCATAGAGTCATATAAAATCTTCTCAAAATTTTCCTTCAGTTCTATTTCTGCATTATTAATAGGAGTTTGTGCAATATTCATAGCCTCAAACGTATCCAGTAAAAGTTTAATAACGTTGATCGGGTTAACTTTCATTATGGTAATATTTTCAGCGCAACACACTAAGTTTGCAAAAAACAGAATACAATTCGAAACTCGGTTACGTACTCGTACGTCTGTGCTAGTACAGTGTGAATGGTTACCGCCTTTTAAAGGAAGCATCAAAATAGATAGTCGAAAGGTGAGACATTAAAACGATTATGCTGGATAAAAATATTATCAGGTGCTGCGAAATATAACACCCGATAACACCTGATAATATTTTTATGACAACACCTGATAATATTTTTATCCAGCACGATCGTCTTAATCTCTCACCTTACGATATAAATTCCAAAATTGTATTCAATAAACAACATTAAGGTCGGCGCGTATCACGTCATTTCACGGGACGGCTGAGCGTTCGGAGTTTTGCAAATCACACATGTTTTTTTGATGTGTAAATACGTGTGAAGTAGAAAAATACTTTGAGCGGAGATTACGAATATTGACTTTCTTTCGCAGGTCTCACAATCAGAATGACGAAAATATCTAGTATAAACACCGTGATCGCATCTCTATGTCTCTATTTTTTTCTTGAAATGAAAAAAAGTATTGCCGCAAAAAAAGTAAATTAAAAATAGTACCTATTCGTGCATATATAGAATACAAGTTTCTCATAAACATTAGAATAGTGAGGAGTAAGGGGCAGATCTCTGCGTCCCCCTTCCCTCGCCCCTGTTGAGATTAATGCTAATATCCACACGTATTTAAAACCATAGAATTCGTATCGTCACCGGAGGGAAAGCAGATTCATCAAAGTATAGTGGCACATTTTTTAATCGCCAATGAAAAGGAAAATAGAGACTGGTGGATTACCCTCTCAGGGTCTCATATTGATTTCGCAACATGAGGAAACGTCGATTCGGAGTTGGTAAAAATATTTTGAATCAGCGAAGACATGTTAAACAGGGAAAGACGACTGCGGTAAGGAAGTTCAGGTAGAGGGTAGTTCACCCCCTTAAGGTTGCTATTTGGAAAAAAATGCAAAAACACGTCAACTAGATTTTTGTGTTTTCATCAAAATAGAACAGGTTGCCTCCAATTAGGTCCGCCCCTTTCTAATATAGGGTGGGAAAAAGATAAACACAGGGGTGGCTCACCCCTTAATTTTTTTTATACGGGGGGAATTCACAAATATGCAATGGCAAACAAATATGCAAACTTATATTGACGTAAATTTAGCCCGGAATGTCAAAGGGCTAGCTGATTATACGATGCTCTTGGCTAAAAAATCGAAGGGCAGTTTCAACCCCTCAATTATAAGATATCGGAAAAAGAAAAAACACGTATCCGCTAGTTTTCCATCCTCTACATGTACGTAAACTTACATCCCAATCGATTCAAAATTCTCGGAGATACGTATGAAAAAAATGCATTTTTGCAATAAACAATATGAAATTTATCATTATCTGCATCGTTCTTATCTCCAATTTATAGTACGCGAAAAAATATAGGTTGTTGCAATTTGAACTTTTTTTATATCTCGTACCGTTAAAACGTTATCGACGACATTGTTGCAATTTGAATTTTTTTTATATCTCGTACCGTTAAAACGTTATCGACGACAAACGAAAAACATCCCCATTTTTGAGGGTGCGTTTCACCCCTTAAAACCGTTTTTCCGCCGATAAAAAAAAATACGTCTCTCTTAGTTTTTGATACTCTTCACATAAAAAAGTTTCAACAAAATCGGAGGGGAACACCAAAGTGATGTTCCTTATAAGTACCTACGAAAAGCCACGGAAAAATTAGAAACGATTTTTATGTTCCGGAACCCACCCTTATCGGGGTGTGAAAGTTTGAAAAAATCGTATCGCCAGCGTTAAAGACATTCTTATTTTTTTATTTGCGCCATGTATTTGTAGGGCCTGTGGGAAGCCACAAAAAAATTGGAAACGATTTTCAAGTTCCAGAACCCTTCTCGGGGGGTGGAAGTCGCTTGAAAATCGTATTTCCGGGGGTACAGACATTCTCATTTTTTTTTATTTGCGTTACAGATACTTAACACTTAGGGAAAGCTACAAAAAAATTGGCAACGATTAACAATTTCCGGAACGCACCCTTATAGGGGGTGAAAGTTGGAAAAAATCGTATCTTGGGCACTAAAGACATTCTCATTTTTTTTATTTGCGCCTTATATTTCGAGTGTGTAGAGAAGACCAAAAAAAAATGGCAACGATTTTCAACTTCCGGAACCTACCCTTCTCAGGGAGTAAAAGTCCAATGAAAAGCGTATTTCCGGCGCTAAAGACATTCTCATTTTTTTTATTTGCGCCAAATGTTCACAGTCCCTAAGGGTATCCAAAAAAAGTGGCAACAATTTTAAACTTTCAGAACCCACCCTTATCGGAGGATGAAAGTTGGAAAAATCCGTATCTCCGGCGCTAAAGGCATTCTGATTTTTTTATTTGCGCCGAATATTCAAATTGCCTAAGGATAACCACAAAAAAATTGGCAACGATTTTTAACTTCCGGAACAAACCCTTATCGGGGGGTGAAAGTTAGAAAAATCCGTATCGCCGGCGCTGGAGCCATTCTCATTTTTTTTATTTGCGCCGAATGTTCACAGTGCTTATCCCATTAACGACCAAGAATCGTAATTTTTTCTGTCATTTTCAAATCAAATTCTGATCATTAAACAATAAGAATTTTCAAATAAAAAATATAGTCCCTAGTACTTTCGAGTGAGCTCTTTCAGAATCCGTGGTTAAAATTGAGTTTTGTCCAATAGAAAAAAGAAATATGGCCGCTTTTAAACAAAAAAAAACACGAAAAATCGAAGACATTTTTTTTTCAATATTTTTTTTCTCATAGAAGACGCTCCAAGACCCCCCCTTTTTTTTCAACCATGAGTGCATAAAATGGTTGTAGTTAAACGACGTATTTTTTAAATTTGTCGTAATCACCATTTTGACCCCCAAAATCGCGTTTTTCACCTCTTGAGCGGCGAGAAAAATTTCACGCTTTGCGTAAAAAAGAAATAAAAATCGGACCTTCACGAAAATTGGTATCCCGGGGTTTTCGAGGTCGCTGATTACGATTCTGCCCTCACAATTCAAAAATTTAAAAGGGCGGATCCAATATGGCCGACCAAAAATGCAAAAACTTATTTGAATCGGATGAAATGTGGCACTCGGAGGTTTTCGAGGTCGCTGATCACGATTCTGCCCTCAAAATTTAAAAATTCAAAATGGCGGATCCGATATGGCCGACCAAAAATGCAAAAACTTATTTGAATCGGATGAAATATGGCTCTTGGGGGTTTACGAGATCGCTGATCACGATTCTACCCTCAAAATGTACAAATTCAAAATGGCGGATCCAATATGGCCGACCAAAAATGCAAAAACTTATTTGAATCGGATGAAATGTGGCATTCGGGGGAGTTCCAGGTCGCTGATCACGATTCTGTCCTCAAAATTCAAAAATTCAAAATGGCGGATCCAATATGGCCGACCAAAAATGCAAAAACTTATTTGAATCGGATGAAATGTGGCACTCGGGGGTTTTCGAGGTCCCCGATCACGATTCTGCCCTCAAAATTCAAAAAATTCAAAATGGCGGATCCAATATGGCCGACCAAAAATGCAAAAACTTGTTTGAATCGGATGAAATGTGGCATTCGGGGGTTTTCGCGATCGCTGATCACGATTCTGCCCTCAAAATTTAAAAATTCAAAATGGCGGAACCAATATGGCCGACCAAAAATGCAAAAACTTATTTGAATCGGATGAAATGTGGCACTCGGGGGTTTCCGAGGTCGCTGATCACAATTCTGCCCTCAAAATATAGAAATTCAAAATGGCGGATCTAATATGGCCGACCCAAATGCAAAAACTTATTTGAATCGGATGAAATAAAAAATGGTGGATAAAATTTGTTAACTGCCAAGTTCACATTATGATTTTACCCTTAGCGCAACCCAGAGACAACGGCGTGGACGTGGTAAAATTATGCCTCCTTTGGGGTGCTTGTTTAGTCAGTCCTCTTGCCTCTCACGATTCGGGGTGCTTGTTTATAGTGAGTCCCCTTGCCTCTCACTATTCGGGGTGCTTGTTTATAGTGAGTCCCCTTTGCATCTTACTATTTGGGGTGCTTGATTATAGTGAGTCCCCTTGCCTCTCACAGTCACTCAGATATTCTCGTGATTTCTTTTCAAACATGGACAGCAAAAATATAAATTACAGTTTTCACAGAAAAGATTTGTTCTTATTGGACAATTTGAGCAGCGTTTTTGTTTATTTTGTGAAATTGTTTTATGTTTTTCCCGTTTTTTTCACCAGGATGAATATAACTTTTAGCTATCGACATTGTAAATTCTTTAGTTCCAACTTTTTTCTTATCTTCCCCAGCTGCGTTGAATATTCCCACAGAATTTACTATGGCAGCCTGGATGAGCCTCATAAAAACTACCCATGTCCATTTTTTCGATCGAATACTTGGCAGCTCGTTGTTACAGTGTCCATCGTGAACATCAACCCCACCCATGAACCGATTGTAAAGGTGAAACGCTTGGGGAAACGATGTCTCGATTTTGGCTTTTTCATTCGAATTGTACCTCTTTGATGGCAATAATGGAGTAACCCCTGCAGCTGTAGATAAGATCGACACTAATTTTGAATCCATTACAGTGATGTAATTGATTCCACTGTTTTGGTCATGCTTCACTGCATATGTTCTCCGTGGAGACTTCTTATCGATGCTATTTTTTTCAGGTACTCGGTTCTCTCTAACAGTTCCGGTGCATTTTAATTTTAATCTCTTCAAATGTACAACAAGATCTAAATTTGTGAAAAAGTTATCAAAATAAAGATGATACTGAGAAACTTTTCTAGCAGCTGTCATTTCAAAAAATGGTTTCAATAAATTCATTACCATGCGAGAACCTAATGCGCATTTAGTCAGTTTGTCTCCAACTGCAGAATTTTTTCCACAATATATGTCGAGATTCAGCAAATACCCACCCACGTAGAAATGCCAATGCTCAGCCGTTAGTGGACAATCGGCTGAGACTTGGCCCAGTACTGGATGCCAAGCGTCGGCATTCTAGACTGGCCCAAGCTTCAGCATGTCGATGGTACAGAACAGACCCAACGCTGGCTCAACGCCAGAGCCAACGCCAGAGCTAGCGCTAGCTCAACCGCTTGTGGACAATCGGCTTAGACTTGGCCCAGTACTGGTTGCCAAGCGTCGGCATTCTAGACTGGCCCAAGCGTCAGCATGTCGATGGTACAGAACAGGCCCAACGTTGGCTCAACACCAGAGCCAGCGCTGGCTTAACGGTTAATGGACAATCGGCTGAGACTTGGCCCAGTGCTGGATACCAAGCGTCGGTATTCTAGACTGGCCCAAGTGCCAGCATGTCGATGGTACAGAACAGGCCCAACGCTGGCGCAACGCCAGAGCCAACCCCAGAGCCAGCGCTGGCTCAACCGCTTGTGGACAATCGGCTGAGACTTGGCCCAGTACTGGATACTAAGCGTCGGCATTCTAGACTGGCCCAAGCGTCAGCATGTCGATGGTACAGAACAGACCCAACGCTGTCTCAACGCGAGAGCCAGCGCTGGCTCAACCGTTAGTGGACAATCGGATGAGACTTGGCCCAGTACTGGATACCAAGCGTCGGCATTCTAGACTGGCCCAAGCGTAAGCATTTCGATGGTACAGAGCAGGCCCAACGCTGGCTCAACGCCAGAGCCAGCGCTGGCTCAACCATTAGTGGACAATCGGCTGAGACTTGACCCAGTACTGGATACCAAGTGTAGGCATCCTAGACTGGCCCAAGCGTCAGCATGTCGATGGTACAGAACAGACCCAATGCTGGCTCAACGCCAGAGTCAGCGTTGGGAAAAGGTAAACATTGGACCGACAGCCAATCGCATGCACGAACACAGAAGAAAGGGAGCCTCTTATTGGCTGTCGTTAGCTATGACGAAAACGCTCGCCACCGAGTTACAGAATCTCGCTACTATACATGTGTGTACATCGTTCATGCAGCCATATTGGAAGATCTCCTCCTGTTGTTTTAAACGACCAAGTGAAAAAAAGCATTTGTGTGATTGGTAATTACAAATATACAAACGAATTGACAGCTCAATATTCACGGTGAGTGTTTTCTGAACCGGGATTATCAATAGCCAATATTGTGTTTCAATTTGTTTTCTGAAATTCAATCGTAAACTTTAGCTTTAGATATAACGTGATAAAATGTTTTTTTTCGTGAAGCAATATCCTATTTTTGAAAAATATGATTGTCGTGATATAAAAATGTAAAACTTATAATTGTACCGAAATTTGTGATAATCTCTGACGGTGAGACTCTTCACGGACGAAAACTAACCTATAATTTGCTATCTTTTTCATTTCTTTGGTGTTTATACCACATCACGATGGAGACCGTAAAATTTTCATAATTTTCATAATCATTCATAATTATGAAAATAACATTTTCATAATTATTTTCATAATTTGTATTCTCATAGTTTTCATTTTTTTAACTTGATTATCGGTTTGTTTATCCATTGATCATTATTATTTTGTTTTCAATTATTGGAGAAATTATGATTTTTTAAAAATAGATTTAATGATTTTTTTGTTGTTGACTTTGCGATATCAAACTCGTTAATTTATTATAGTTTATCGAAGAAAAACTAATTTTTTGTAGCCCTATATGTCCTAGTTCGTCTAGTCGTTACTTTAGACTTAAAATACGAATAACTATAACATTTACGTCCTAGTCATTACTTCAGACTTATAATACGAATGACTATAACAATCACAATAAAGACTGATTAATAAATATCTATGCACTTAAAAACTACTACTTCTTTCAATGTAGAGATCACATCAACTTGCCCGTGGTTAGCAACAGTTATAAAAAAGCTGGTTGACATATTAGCTCAGTATTCCGTTCGTATTAGAAAAAATCTATCGATATTACACAAAGTGCAGCTGTTTCATGGCATTGAAAATGTTATCAGACTTTTCGGGCGATGAAAAAAAAGGTACATGCAAATAATATGAGTTGCTCTCTCTCATATTATCACATGCTCACTCTGTCACTCTCCATCTATCCATCACATTTTCGCGTTTTCACATTTTTCACATCTTCACATGTTCACATTTTCACATTTTCGTGTTTTCACATTTTTTACATTTTCGCATTTTCATATTTTGACATTTTCGCATTTTCACAATTTCACGTTTTCACATTCTCGTCCATCCATCCACCCCTCCACCCGCCCTCTCTCTCTCTCTCTCTCATTCACTCACTCACTCTCCCACTCTCGCACTCTCTTACTCTCTCAAACTGTAAATATAATGTAAATATAATCGTAGCCAATATTTGGCTGCCAAGCGTCAGGCGCGCGTCAGATTGGCCGTATAAATTGGGCCGATGCTCAATTTATACGTGGGCCAGTCGTGGTCCTAGCATCGTAGCCAACACTCGGCTGCCGAGCGTCAGCCGTGTGTCACTTTTCCATGCCTGGGCCAAGCATTTTTGCCGAGCCTCGGCCAATGAAGTTCGACACTGAGCTAACGCTGGGCCGATGCTCAATTTATACATGGGCCAGTCGTGGTCCTAGCATCGTAGCCAACACTCGGCTGCCGAGCGTCAGCCGTGTGTCACATTTGCATGTCTGGGCCAAGCATTTTTGCCGAGCCTCGTCCAATGAAGTTCGACACTGAGCCAACGCTGGGCCGATGCTTAATTTATACATGAGCCAGTCGTGGTCCTAGCATCGTAGCCAACCCTCGGCTGCCGAGCGTCAGCCGTGTGTCACATTTCCATGCCTGAGCCAAGCATTTTTGCCGACCCTCGGCCAATTAATTTCGACACTGAGCCACCGCTGGGCCGACGCTCAATGCATACATGGGCCAGTCGTGGTCCTGGCATCGTAGCCGGGTTGGCTACGCGCGGCGGACGCTCGGTAGCCGACGCTTGGCAGCCAGCGCTGGCCCATGTATGCATTGAGCATCGGCCCAGCGCTGGCTGCCGAGCGTCCGCCGCGCGTCACATTTCCATGCCTGGGCCAAGCATTTTTGCCGAGCCTCGGCCAATCAAGTTCGACACTGAGCCAGCGCTGGGCCGATGATCAAATTCTACATGGGCATCAGCAGTGCAGAGGCCCCAAAATTTAATTCCAAAACGTGTAGGTTTCCCACGTATGAACTGTTTCAATGAAGTTTTAGCATACGATTTAGCGATCATTTCATCTACCGACAGAGCAGTTTCCCAGATGCCAAACTTCAGAATATTTTGATGGAATAGTTTCATCAATGCTCGAACCCGCCACCCATATCATTATTATCATTGTCTTTGGACTTCGAGTATTTCAATTTGGACTTGATTTGTTCAAACTTAGTACGAGTCATTGCTGAAGCAACTACTTCGCAAGATAGAAAGGGATCGGTTGACCAATAATCTCTCTGAGACTTTCTTTTATGGAATGAACTCATTATGATGATTTCAATAAATGTATCAAAATCGACCAATGGTAAATCAAAATCATTTTCCTTACATGCATCGATAATGTATTCTTTCATTTCAATTGAAAAAAAAAGTCTCAAACAGTTCTACTGGTACGCTTTTTCGAATTTTATGGTTTTCAGACGTAGACAATAGTATTTCATTTTCAATCTTATCAGAATATTTTTTTTCACCATTTACCCATTGAAATTCATGATTCTTTTCCAGCTTAGCTTGATCTGCTTGGTAACTTTTTGAAGCTGTCCTAAAAGTGACACTCGGCAATTTTTCGTCACGGTCAGAATTAGAATCGGAATAAGAATCGTCTGAAGCACCAGAATCATCTGGATTCGGTATTAGAACAGTTTCATCATCTTCTGAGGTATATGTTTCATCACCAGAATCAGGAGAAACAGCACGTCTCGGTCGTTTTTGTGACATTGCGTAGGTAAATATAACAAAAAGTCGAGATTTGATATAACTTAGTTGATTTATATGATTCAAAGAAATTTGCGTCAAGATTGATCTGATACAGAAGATTTTGCGTACTACCGCCCTAACAAAGTATAGTTAACATATATTACAAAGTATAGATAACATATATTACAAAGAGCCTAAAAGTGTTTGAACGATATATTCCTAAGAATATTTCATGGAAGAAACTCTTCAAAGTGTGAAACGATTTTCGCACATAATATACCCCGATCTCATTTCGCCGATATGATCAAGTTTTAGTACCGTAGTTCAAGGACTACTGTTTTATTGATGATTCATTCAATATCCGAAAATATTAGAAGAGTTTGGAGGGAACATATATTTGGACTCTAACGCTATTATATTGAATTCGCTAACAAAAATTTAATAAATTCGACAAGAAATCACTACAGAATAGAAATGTCATACGTTATAAATTCTCAACTCGTCCATAAAAATCCAAAAATCGATAAACAGTTGAGGAAAAGTGCATATTTCTGCTGCTTCAAACTTCTAGTTTCTCATTGGAAAATGATCGGAATAAAACCTTATTTCTTCATATTTCGTCAAAAAAATGAATTCTAAGGGCAGAATCGTGATCAGCGACCTCGAAAACCCCCGAGTGCCACATTTCATCCGATTCAAATAAGTTTTTGCATTTTTGGTCGGCCATATTGGATCCGCCATTTTGAATGTTTAAATTTTGAGGGCAGAATCTTGATCAGCGACCTCGAAAACCTCCGAGTGCCACATTTCATCCGATTCGAATAAGTTTTTGTATTTTTGGTCGGCCATATTGGATCCGCCACTTTGAATTTTTGAATTTTGAGGGCAGAATCGTAATCAGCGACCTTAAAAACCCCGAGATATCAATTTTCGTGAAGGTCCGATTTTTTTTTCTTTTTTACGCGAAGCGTGAAATTTTTCTCGCCGCTCACGGGGTGAAAATCGCCATTTTGGGGGTGAAAATGTTGATTACGACAAATTTAAAAAATACGTCGTTTAACTACAACCATTTTATGCACTCATGGTTGACAAAAAGGGGGGTCTTCGAGCGTCTTCTATGAGAAAAAAAATATTGAAAAAAAATGTCTTCGATTTTTATTGTTTTTGTTTGTTTAAAAGCGGCCATATTTTTTTTTTTCTAGTGGACAAAACTCAATTTTAACCCCGGATTCTGAAAGAGCACACTCGAAAGTACTAGGGACTATATTTTTTATTTGAAAATTCTTATTGTTTAATGATGAGAATTTGACTTGAAAATGATAGAAAAAATTACGATTCTTGGTCGTTAATGGGTTAAGAAAAGAGGAAGCCCACGGCAGCACAATCTAGCCTCAGATCACGATCTTACATACAGGTCTTGAAACGAAGGCAAATTTCAATGGTGGAGGTAGGCACGCTCGGTGTCCATGTTTCTGTTGTCTCGGGGTGTCCTTCCCGTGGCCCCTCAACCTGCCGCGTCCATTTTGTAAAACAGAACCTATAAGCTATATAACCAAAACTTTATATTCAAAAACGTGTTCGTGTGTTGCTGCGAAAGAAAGTACTTGGTTATAATTTAAGTTCTATGTTGCTGTGAAAGAAAGAGCTTAGTGAGATGCCTAAGGCGTGCGCCGTACGCAAATGCAGAACAGGGTATAGAAGCGTAAAAGAAAAGTGTTCCGTTTTCAGAGTGCCAAAAAACGTCGAACAATATAGAAAATGGCTACCGGCGATTCCGAGTGGTGCACTGACGCAGTCCTAATACGTTTGTGAGAAACGCTTTGAGGAAAAATATATCGTAAAGCTGTGGCAAAAACGCGACGCGAATTGTCGGATTATTACTGAAGTAAGTTTATTGACTTTATTCGTTCCTGTTACCACATTTTATGTGCCATTTCGTCTTGTGCACGGCGGTGCTCATATATATTAATGAACCTCACATGAACTTGCGTTCTTTCGATTTTAGTCTCCATACCAATCTCCTAAGTTCGACAAATTCGGTGTCCTGACGATATTTAATAGCAGTGAGGTGATGCAGGAGTCGGCTTCTGTGGTTGCCAGAGGCACATTGAAATTTCCAGAAGTCCCAGGTAAGCATCTATATGTGTATAATATTATCATTTTATTATCAATAGCTTGTCATTGAGGCGCTTTGATGTAAGGACGCAGTAGCGTCTTGATGCCAAGTAATTAATAAATTTCTAGAAACTAGGAATACTTACGTAGACTACTTTTAAAACGATTGTGAGACCTGAAACAGAAGGAAAATAAAGCTGACAATACTGTATTACATAATCATCTCTGAGAACATTTTCATTGTTATTTTGAATAGGGCACGATCTGGAACAGAAATACTTACTAGAAAAATGAGTTATATGATTCTCCTGTGCTGCGGAATATCTAAAACAGTGCGCCTTGTTTAGAAATAAAAATTTGGACATACACGGGTCGAATAAGAAATTTGGAAATAAAAGTTGCGATTTTAAAATTTGAAAAAAGAAGTTACGAATTTACAATTTAGAAATAAAAGTTACGAATTTAAAATTTGGCGATAAGATTTTGAAATAAAATTGAAGAACTAGTAGTAGTAGTATTTATTGTTTGTATACCCTTTTAAGGGTGTTTACATTAGTGCCCTTCGCTTCATCTTTACATCCATGTTTACATCGGTTTTCTTATTATTTACATCGGTTATCTTATTATCTTTTGTCTATCTTAATATTCTAGTTTCTCAAATTGCCTTATGTAGTCGCATAGTTGTTTTGCCGGTTGCTTTATCAGTTGCGCATCTATTCTACGGTCTATTTCTATACCCCTGCTCTTTTCCAACTATTCTTCCAATTCCTTTACTATCACTTTATTGAGTTTCTCCTTCACCTCTGCATACTCGCAAATGTGTCCCAAATTTTCATTCGCCTCTTTGCAAGTTCTGCATTTGGAGCCTGCATGCTCTTTTTTGCCGTCTCTTCCAACATGCCCACATCTTATCCTTGTCCAGGTCTTCCCAGTATCTTTCTATGTGTATTCATGTTTTCCTATGCTTGTATTCCTTGCAGTGTGTGGACACGTCAACTTTACTCCAATCGTACTGGATTTCTTGTTCAATTTTTATTTTTGTGCCTCTTTATTTTTTTGTCCAGCTCCCTTATATTTCCATTCCATATTTTCATATATATTTTATTTGGAAATTTTTATATATATATTTTTTTAGACACAAATATACATTAATTGGAAATGTTTGATATGCATAGAGCGCACATGTATTCGGTGTATCAGAAATTCTTCGGCACCCTCCCTCAAGCTGTAGACTGCAACGATCATTCGAGCAGTCACACGTTTTTGCAGCTGTACAAAATCCTGTCAGTGTACAATATCATTAAACCTCCAAAATTTGGGAACTGCACCGTTTCCGAAGAGTCGTTGCCTCAGCTTCTGGTTTCGCTACATAACATCCAGGTAAATTAATTAGCTGCATGCATAATGTTCATACGTTGGAATAGTAGAAAACGAAATGTCTTCTCATACAATGGATGCAGTACTAATCAAACCCTACTCTAACACAAGTACATTATTTCTTCAGGTTATTTGTGCAAACAAGTATTGAAAATGCATTCATCCTGTATTCCTTGTGGACGAGCTCTGAAATCGGAAACCCCTAGCACATCTTCAGTGACCCAATTACTCAATATGAAATCGAAAGGTCTTCTCATTCACGCGAAATTGAGGTTTTTCCACCTCATCCAGCATGTCGATACCTCTTTTGCAGTACATTGGTCTAGTCAGGACGTCTTTGACCGTACGGCGGAAGAAGTTTTTTCCTCTTATACGTTCACTGTCCCTTGTACAGAGCACGCTTCTAAAATTCTATCATACGCGATTCTTTATTACATGAGACTGAGAATGAGGGAAACTGTCCACCAGGAGAATTAAAAAATGACTCAAAAATTTGTCGTAAAAAAAGTTATCAAAATTGACGAATCAATACAAATTTCGAATCATTCCAAGCAAGGTGTACTTTCTTTCTCCTTTCCTCACCATAATAATGGTTTAATACCCCAAATTTACATAATTACACCATTATGAAAAAAGGAGAACAGCTGACAAGGTAATTATTAAAAGTAAAATAAGTAATGCATAAGGTTGAAGGAGGTACTCGGGTAATTTGGTAAAGGAGAGATGGAGTATGAGAGAGCTCGCGAGCTCGCTGAGAAGTAGGGGAAGTACCGCGCATTCAACGGGAGTAGATATGCACTAGGAATGGTGAGTGTGTTCCGTCCAAGCGTAAGGAAATTGTACATGCTAAACGAAATGCGCGTATTATAATAAAATAACCAAAGTATTATTAAGGTAAGGGGCAAAAAATATTCTTGTAGAAATAAGAGTACCTATATATAGAGGTATGTATGTGTGTATATATATATATATATATATATATATATATATATATATATATATACACTATCGGCAAAAAGTTTCCGGACAAAAGTTTAAAAGAGTGCCGGAACGGTTTTCTATGCCATTTCGCCGGTAGCTGACCTAGGCCAATTTAATAAACGGCATTTTAAAGAGAAGGGATTCACCTTCATTTTGGCTTTTTTCAACAAATTTTACGATTTTTTTTTACAATTAGCACCCGGTTTTGAAAACGACCATTTTTCGTCGTTTTTTTGTTCCTTTTTGAGTGGACCCCGTTTGCAGTCAAAACATTTTTTACGCATTTCTTCGACCAAAATCATAAAGGGGGAAGCCTAAGCTTCAATTTCATAAAAAAAAAAAAAATCTACGATTTTTTTATCCAACAATATTTCGTTTTTTGTGCAAAAATAGATAATTTGAAAATTGCTCCCGAGTACGAAAACGATGAGATTTACAACAAAATCTCAAGATCGCAAAAAAGTTGCATTGCTTCTTGTGAGTTCACGAGAATTTTTTCAGATTTTTTTTTCGATTTTTTTGTTTTCATCTATTTCCGGTCAAAGCTCGATTGATCTGAATACCATAACAATAATATAATTAAATTTTTGCCTTACATATTAAACTTTGGTCTCGTTGAAGAAATCTCCTCTCGCCGACAGCACGCTCTTCACCACACGCGGCATCCTCTCCACAAGTATTTGGAAAATCTCTCGGGGTGTTTCTTTCCAAGATTTTTGTAGGAAATCCCATAGATTTTCGGCGGATGAATGAGTGACTTTGCGCACTTGCCGATCCATTTCATCCCACATCAGTTCTATGGGATTGAGATCGAGAGATTGAGGAGGCCATTGCATAATTCGAAGCTCGCCACTTTTTTGCTTCGATTCAAGATACTTCGAGCAGAGTTTTGAAGTATGTTTTGGGTCGTTGTCTTGTTGGAAAACGAACCCCTTTCCGATCAGTCGCTTTCCAGAAGGCACGTGGTTTTTTTAAATGGCGTGATATCCCTTTTGGTCCAGGATTCCCTTGATTGGGTAGAGGTCCCCTGCACCAGCATACGAAAAACACCCCCATACCATTACGAATCAGGATGCATCTTCTCGTGAGCTGCGCGACGAACGAAAACTCGACGTTTTTCTCCGAATATTTCGAACTTGGATTCGTCGGTCCATAATACCCGTCTCCAATCTTCGATCGTCTAATTCTTATACTTGCGTGCCCAATTTAATCGTTTCTTTTTGTTTCCACGACGCAAGAGTGGTTTTTTTGGTTGCGACCCTACCATTTAATTGGGCGCTGCGCAAGCGTTCTTTAATCGTCGTCATTGAGACATTTTTTTATGACTTTCGATAAACTGCGATTGGATGTTTGCCGCCGTAAGTTTTCGATTCATTATGGACATCACAATTATCGACTGATCTTCCGCTTTAGAAGTAACACGAGGCCTCCTGGAACGCTTTTTATCTTTGTTGGATTGTCTCTCTTTAAAGCGTTTTATAGCATCTCCGACGGATGATTTTGCTATTTTCAATTACTTCGCAATGTAGCGAATTTTTAACCCTTCATTGCGAAGTGCAAGGATTGATGCACGCTTTTCGAAGCTCAAATTAGGTCGACGACCCATTTTCTTTTTCAAAAAAAAATTAAATGAACTCTAATGAAGTCGAAAATTTCAATTAATTAACGGTTAATGAATTAATCGTTAAATACGCTTTAAATTCGATTATATTATTCGACACGATACGATGGGAAAATCTAACGTGGACGTTTTTTCGATGTCTGCCGACGAAGTACTGAGTTGAATGAATGAATATGATTCTGAAATATCTGAAGACGAAGGTGACATTAACAATACAACATCGGTTAAAGAATTATTAATTACGATATCTGAGTTTGATGGCGAAAATATGCCTGTAGAAACGTTTATTTACCAAATAGAAAGTGCAAAAAAGAATACAGATCGAAATAAACAAAGTCTTCTACTTGCAATGATTTTAGGGTCGAAAGTCAAAGGAAGAGCTAAAGTAGAGATTAGAGCGGATAATATTGATAATTTTACCGAATTAAAAAATATTTTGCGAATAAACTATGGTAGTCATGATGATTTAACAATTTTTCAACTTCAAAGAATTAATTGTAAAAAAAACCAAATGAATCAATTAATGAATATTCTCAAAGATTTATGAAAATCCATGATCTAGCGATAAAAGCAATCTTAAATAAAACGTCACTTCGACAAAGTCACAAAACAGTCCTAATACATGAAGAAAAGAAAAAAATCTCACTGATTTCTTAGAAGGGCTAGAAAAAGAAATTCGCTTAGACGTAAAAACAGAACACCCAAATAATATTAGAGAAGCGATTACTTCGGCAATTAAAGCTGAAATAACTTTGAAAACGCGAACAATGAATAATTGGTCAGAAAAACTTATCAGGGTCCAAGTCGTCATCTCAATTACAAAAACAAAAACAAAAGCGACAATACTTTCACGAAAAATTTTCAAAAGGTGTGTTATAATTGTAAAACGCCGGGACACGTACTTTCAGAATGTAGGAAAAGACAATTTGATATCAGACCATTTAACAACCGGGTTTTTCAAAATGCTCCTCACGATTCCAAAGATCCTCCTCCTCAAACACATCATGTCCAAGAGAACGAACAAATATTACAAGAATCTGTGGTATCAGAAACAAAGTAGGTAAACTTGCTCTCAATTTTCTAAAATTAGATGATACAAAAGAAGGAATATTTTTAATTGATTCAGGTTCGACAATATCATTGGCAAAAAGGAAATTGCTAAATGATCCGACAAAGTTTATTAAAAAAGGAAAAACCTTTCAACAATTGCTGATGAAACCCTAAAAACAGAAGGTATAATTGAAACCCGATTATTTTCACAACCAGTTGAATTTCATGTAATCCCTTCACATTTATCAATGAAAGAAGATGGATTAATTGGATTTAATTTATTTCAACAATTTGAAGCAAAATGGGACATGGGTAAAGACATTTTTCAATTTGGACCAAGAGTATACACAAAAGATCCACCCAAAAAAGAAACAAATATGCCTGCACGAACTGATTGCCTACGCACTTTTGATGTTGAAGGAATTCTAAATGGATATGCAAGAATAGAATTAAAAGACTACGATGTATTAGTAAATGCTCAAAACGGTCAAGCCACATTTACTATTTCTAATTGATCAAACAAAGATGGTTGCACAAGAAAATTAAAAGCCGAACCTATAAAACATTTGTATGTTAAAAATTATGAAATACCAGAATTAACAAATAAAAGAGAAAAGTTACTTGTAGAAAATACCCGATTGAATCCCAATAAAGAAGAAAAAGGAGAAATTTGGAAAATCATTAAAAGATACCATGATATTTTTATCCTACCGGGAGATCCACTCCCAATGACGCGATTAACGGAACATTCAATAGACTTGATTGATGAAAAACCAATTCATACGAAAAAGGAATAATTAGAGAAAGTGATTCGCCATTTAATTCACCTTTATGGATTGTACCCAAAAAATCTGATTCATCCGGCAAAAAGAAATGGCGAATAGTGATTGATTATTGAAAAATTAATGAGAAACAAAAACAAGACGCTTATCCTCTGCCAAACATTGACGAAATTTTAGATAATTTGGGAAATGCTAAATATTTTTCTGCTTTTGATCTCGCGTCTGGTTTTCATCAAATAGGAGTAAAAGAAAAGGATAAACAAAAAACCGCATTTTCAACAAAAGATGGACACTATGAATATAATACAATGCCTTTTGGATTAAAAAATGCACCACCAACATTTCAAAGAATGATGAATAAAGGATTAATTAGCAACAATTGTTTCGTATATATGGATGACGTCATTGTATTTGGAAAAACTTTAAAAGAACATAACAAAAATCTGGAGACACTTTTTCAAAAATTTAGGGATGTTGAATTAAAATTGCAACCTGATAAATGCGAATACTTAAAACCGGAACTAACGTATTTGGGTCATGTAATTTCAAAAGAAGGTATTAAACCAATCCAGAACGAATAGAAAAAATTATAAATTATCCAAGACCTAAAAATCAAAAAGAAATCAAACAATTTCTAGGACTTGTTGGCTATTATCGGAAATTCATTAAAGATTTTTCAACATTACCTTTTACGAATCTATTAAAAGAAAAAAACGATCTGGCAATGGGCATCCGAAGAAGAAAATTCATTTAAATCATTATGGCCTTATATACGCGATTTCGCCGATTTTCGAAGGTACTTTTCTAGACGCGGTTAAACAAAAATGACGCATATATTGACAACATTTGTTTACAGATCATTTATGCACATGGTTAAGTGTATGTAAAAAAAAATCAGAAATATTAACAAATGGCGGAGATATAACATAATAAAGCAATGTATTTTTTTCGCGGGCGCGTTGATGGTGAAAGTTCTCGGCATCGATCTGGGTGTCTGAAAAAAATGAACATATTTATGATTGCTTAATGAATGTATCTTCAGTGTGAACCAACAATATTATTTAAAACAATTATTATAATAAAAATTCGAAACTTAAAATTTTTTTACTCAATTTTCTGTCGGTATTTTATTTTTTATATTTTTTGTGTCATTGAAATGTTTGTTTCTGTAGTTCACAAGATAGGGGATGATACTAAGAATATGTTGTAAAAATTTCAAAGCGATCTGAACCTTCGTTCAAGAGTTAGAACTTTCACAAGGTTAAAAAAAGTGAATCGTGGGAAAACGGCTTTAAAGTTGGCGGTCGGGCGCGCCGCGCGGTATCTATTACGCGCTCTAAATGCTGTAACTTTAACAATTTTTGGAATTTTTCAATTCTGTAAAGCTTAAAATATTCCTAACCGTTCAGGCTAAGGGAATCAAAAATAAAAAAAAATGAAAAATTTTGAAATTTTTGGCGTATATAAGGCCTTATGTACCGAACCTATCCTAACATATCCTGACTGGAATAAACCGTTCATATTATCAACAGATGCTAGTGCAAAGACAATAGGTGCAATATTATCACAAGGCGATCTAGGAAAGGACAAACCCATTTCTTATGCTTCAAGAACATTGAATCCAGCGGAACAAAATTATTCTACTACAGAAAAAGAATTATTGGCAATTGTTTGGGCAGTAAAACATTATAGACACTTTTTGTATGGACGAAAATTCAAGATTATTACGGATCATAAACCACTAATTTGGTTAATGAATCTTAAAGATCCTTCGTCACGATTAATGAGATGGAAATGGAAATTAGAAGAATATGGTTTCGAAATCATTCATAGAAAAGGAAAATCTCATGCAAACGTAAATGCTTTGTCTCGGATAAATATCTTGTAGGATGAAATCCCTAACGCTTTAGATGAATTGATGAATGATACATACCCAAGTTACGATAATTATTTGGAAGAAAAAGACTCATTTGAAAAATCCGAAAACATATTTTTCAAAGACGGAATAACGAATAAAAATGGTCCAATAATAACAGGCAATCATAACGAAAAAGGATTTTCAATTGGTTGTGACGGTGACGAAGTAGCCTGGTATGGGGAAATTAAAACAAGAATGATGAACAAAGAATCAATAGAGGTTAGAATAAAAGATTTGAGAATTCGAAGAATAATTATAGAAATAATTGAGTATATACATTCTAAGTTAAATCCAGAAAGAGAATTAACAAATTATGTAAATCAGGTAAAAGATCCTACTACCCAGAAAGAAAAAGAAAGAATAATAAAAGAATTTCATGAATCAGTAATTGGAGGACATAACGGACCACAAAAGACGTGGAAAAATTAAGATAAAAATATAATTGGACTGGAATGACTAAAGACGTAGAAAAAAATAATTCAACGATGTCAAATATGTCAAAAGGAAAAATTGACCTCGCAAGTAACGAGACCTAATCTAAGAAATCCTGATATTCCTATAAATCCTAATGATAAAGTGTCATTAGATGTAATGGGACCATTACCCCCAAATCAAGGCCATAAATACATATTGGTTATACATGACTACCTAACGCGATATTTGCTAATAATTCCGCTCGAGACAAAAAATTCACAAGAAGTACTTGAACCATTTTGGGAGAATTATTGTAAAATATCGGGATTCCTAAAGAAGTTTTAACGGACAATGGTGTCGAATTTGAAGGGAAATTTAACGAAGTAATGTGTGAAAAATTAAAGGTCAAATATACTGCGACTTCTGTGTATCACCCACAGTCAAATGGTAAAAATGAAAGAGCACATCGGAAAGTCCTCAATTACGTACGGAGCTACATGATGGAAAGTACCAATTGGATAAATCAATTTTCAAGGGCTATGATCTCTTATAATTCGACAAGGAATGAAAGGACCGGAGTGTCGCCTTCCGAATTTTTATTTGGTTATGCCCCAAATATCCCTCTTGACGCCGAAGAGTTGGAAATGACGATAAAAGAAAAATATGATTCATTACGAAAATATCAAGAAAAGGTCCGTGAAAAAGCAAAAGAAAAAATACAAAAATCCCAAGAAAAGACTGGTGAAAGACTAAGTTCCCAAAGAATTCCAAGATCCTTAAGAGCAGGACAAGAAGTATTAGTTAAGAAAAAACAACCCGGTTTATCAAAATTACGTAGTCCATGGGAAGGACCCTATATTATAGAAGGAATCTTAAATGAGCAAAGTATAGTGATAAGAAGAGGCAATGACCTCGTAAATATAATAAAATAGATGTAAAACCCTATTTTACAGATGAAAATGAATCCGAGGACACAATTAACAGTACTGATACTGATCACGACGATACTAATCCCAATGACCCGTAACCAGGTACAAGTAAGCAGCATTGGGAATGAGAAATCAGTTTATTTAGAAAGCATGGGAAAAATACATGTTTATCATGAAACTTGGAAACTAATCATCGGAATAGAATTTAGCCACTTACCAGAAGAAATATTCTTGTTAAAGAATAAGACTAAGGAATTATATAACATATGTTTACAATATAAACCAGGATTTGTATGTCAAAGTATAAAACAGATCGAAGCGCAAATCAAACGAAATGAAATATTAGAGAGTCAATTAAAGACGCTATATCATTTAATTGGTCGAAGAATAAGAAGCGGACTCTCTAACATAGTTGGAAAAGGAATAAAATTACTTTTTGGAACGTTATCATCCTCTGACGCTACTTTAATAATGAGATTGATAAATTAAGAAATGATAATTTTCTGATAGCGCACTTGGTAAAAAATCAGACGACCTTAATGATAAATCAACTTAAAAACAATGATAAAACCTTTAAAGACGATTATGTAATTTAAATTATTGAGTGGAAATATAAAAAATTTACATGAGGAAACAAAAAGAAATATGATTAATATACAAATCAATGAAATATTATCTGAATATGTTACATTATATCAAGATTTGAAAACACGTATAACAGATTTATTAAATGCTATAATTGATAGAAAACATGGAATTGCGCATCCTCAAACTCTTCCTCCACAACTTATATTTGAGAATTTGAGGAATCATACAAATTATCCTCATTTCTTCCCAGTTCCACTGAATGAAGAGCATTTTTCGATACTAATTGACAATTGCGATAGTACACGAAAAATTGATATGTATTATGGAAGTACCAATATTAGAGGAAGAAATGTAAGAAATACTGTATCCAATCGCGATTCCAAGTTATTCAATGATAAAAGGATATATATTATAGCATATAGATACAGATTATAAAGTGATTAATGAAAAGAAAACAAGATTTGTCCCGTTACAAATGGTAGAATTTGAACATTTAAAGAGAGTAGAAAAGATGTATTTAATTCAAAGAAAACATCCAGATTATTCGAAACAGTCTTCTACATCATGTGTAATAACAATGATTCTCGCAAGAAAAGAAAATATGTGTACACCAAAATATGTACAGTTGGAAAGTTCCTTGTTTATTCAATTAAAAACAGGACAAGACTGGATTGTAATACCAGTAAAAGAAGAAACGCTTCATGTATTATGTCCCGATAATGCTCCGAGAACAATAAAACTTGAGTCAAATGTAAAAGTTCATCTTGAAAAAGGATGTATAGCAATGGCAACACATGCGATATTAAAAGCCTCTAATGTAATTAAAATAACTGAATCTCACATAATGTTACAAGGAAGTTTGAACGAATCAGAAATAAAAGAACTTCTACGAATTAATAAGATTGAAGAAAAAGAATTAAATATTAGTGTAATCTCTGAAAACTATATTGACTCGAAAAATTTACAAGATTTGGGAACAAATATCGACGAAATAAATCAACAAATAAATGAATTAGCATTACAAAGAAAATCAAAGATTATTTGTTACGTCCCAGTCTTCAATTTTTACCCCCCCCCCCCCAAATCATCAATGCACACGTGCACGATAGCGGCACGCACATTTTTCGATAAAACTTATATTTTATAAACTTTATGGACGTGATAGTCGAAATATGCCACAAGACCCAGAACGGGAAAGCGACTTGCATACGGTCCGACGGATTAAATCACCGATAGTATATAATTTACTAGCGAACGCACTCCGGAAGAGAAAGTCACTCAGGAAAATTCTCGAATAGAAAAAACGCAAGATTAAAGCGAACACAGACCCTCACTCCAAATCCCAAACAGAACTCTCAGGAGAGACCCACAAAAAATCCACACGGCCGTAAAACTGGCCTTTAACATGGCCCAAAAAAATCACACGCGCTAGAGATAATTCTTGGAAATAAAGCGGCGATTGCGTTTGTTTTAGCCGCGACCCAATAAGAAATCCACAATCAATCTCCCCTACTTTCCCAACCAACCACGAAAATCTACGCAACTTTTACGACCGATTATCCAATCCCTAGAAAACGCAACATCAGAAATGCACTCTCCCTAAAGCTCCTTCCCCTCCCAAAACCGAACTCTCGTGGTTTTTGTACGACGAAGGAGCGTCACTCTGTAATCAGTCTCTGAATAAAAAAGTCGACTTACTCAAATTATACTCTGTCCGCGTAACCGTCTAACATATTTTCCAATCAACTGTACGTGACTTATATTTAACCGATAGATATATACATATAATTCTGTTAATAAACTGTATTTGTGAATTGAAAGAAAGATTCACGAGAGTAAATTATTCGATCAAAGTATCGGGCGAACCTCAACCTCAAACCAAAACACGCACCTTAAATCGTCTAAATCCAATTGTTATTAAATTGTGTTCAGAACTCGCGCGGAAACCAATTAAGACTCACAGCGCAATCCACCTCTCTTTAAAATTCGCGCACAAACTCGGCAACCTCGCGAGTCCATCCTAAATCTTCCTCCGGGACGTAACAATTTAAGGCACAATAAATCTGGTGGCAGCGAAAAACAATTAAAAAAGACACCAGCAATAAAACTGGTGGCAAAAATCATAGACAATTTATCGGTTATAAATTCGATCTCGATGAAATGCGGATCACCGGCGCGGAACAATTAGCGTGAAAAATAAAAATCAAAGACTCTCTTCCGTGTAAAACGAACAAGTGCTCCACACCAACGTCGCACCGAGATCAACCCAAAGGACGCAGAGCCATAAATCAATGACGGACGCAGGCCCAGAGAGAAGCCCCAAGGCAGCTACGCACACCCGGACTGCAGGTCAAAACACTAGCCTCTACCTATTACGAGGGAAACCAAACGCCACCTGACAGCCCACCAACGACAGCATTGGTACGAGCTAGCCACAAGATCATCACCGAGTAAGTCATAAACTCATAATGTCCACACCAATCCAAATGGAGACTTCGGAAGACCATTATCTAACTCAACGGAGTCAAATCTACATACCATCAGCAGCTATTCCACCACCAAACGCGAATAATTATTATCAACCACCCTTCGAAAATAACACTTATCCGTTACACGCTAATTATAGAGAATTCACAAGATACTTACCTGAGCTCGATGGGACCCCCAAAACATGTTCCCTAAATAACTTCCTAAGCTATTGCGACAACGCAAAAGAATTTATCCCAGCTGTAGGCGAACGATTAATCATCACATTGCTAAAAAGTAAATGCAAAGGAATCGCATGTGATAGCTTTGAAAGTTTCGCAATTTCAACTATCGATAAATTCACAAATGTCCTCAAACGAAAATTCATTCCTTCCAAACCCCCTCTTACTTGGATGAATGACATGAGCACAATCCAACAAAAAGACAAAGAGACAGTACTCAGCTTCTATAGCAGACTGAATATTCATTTAAAAAAGACTCACCAAGCTATCGAAACATCCAATCTCAGATCAATCGAAGGATCAAAAATATTCGCGGAAGACGCAGCAACAGATCAATTTAGAAAAGGCCTCAACGCAGCCTATCCACCCCACATAGCATGCAAACGATACGAGTCACTCGAAGACATTTTCAAACACGCAACAGAAGTCGAGAAAATGTTAGGACCAATTGACACAGAAAACACACAATTAATCTGCCTACCAATTCAGCCTTCTAACAGAACGAATAACCAAAACGACAACAAATCTGGAAGCTCAATCAAATTCTGTCCATACTACAAAAAGACAAATCACACGACAAACGATTGCTTCCGCTTAGCGAAAGACAAGCAAACAAAAGACACGACGAACAAAAACAACGTATCGTGCAACTATTGCAAAAAACTAGGTCACACTATCAGTCAATGCCGTAAACGAGCATATAATAATGGTCGAAAAGACGAGGCCCAAGCTGGAAAGCAGCCGGGAAACGAGTCAACGACCCCTCGACCAGGGGTCTCGACGGGCCCCAACATACAAGGACGCCAGGCACCGTAAACCCACCAATGACACAAAAATCCTCCGAGCCTTTTGTAACCTGAGCACCAACACAACAACTACAACTCACCCACGATCAAAATCGAATCCGAAGACCTAAAGAAAACTCATACACGCATACTCGCAGACTCAGGCTCACAATTAAATCTAATAAAAATCGGCAACATTCTTCATCCAAATATTATAGGTAATTCAATAATCTATTAATTATACGGAATTTCGATCACCGACAAACCCAGGACACTCGGACAAATCAACATCGCTATCCATAACGATAATCATAACCAGCAGTATGGATAGTTCCGAAAAAAGCAGACTCAAAGGGCAACAAACGTTGGAGACTCGTAATTGACTTTAGAAAACTCAACGATGTCACCATAGGAGACGCTTATCCCCTGCCGTTAATAACAGACATTCTCGACCAACTCGGCGGCGCGAGGTACTTCTCAATTTTTGACTTAGCATCTGGTTTTCACCAGATAGAAATGGATCCGCAAGACAAACACAAAACGGCCTTCACGACCCCTCACGGTCACTACGAATTCAACAGAATGCCATTCGGTTTGAAAAACGCACCAGCCACATTCCAACGAATAATGGACCTTGTACTAAAAGGATTACAGGGGAATGATTTATTCGTATACTTAGACGATATAATCTACGCGCGATCAATTGAAGAGCATGAACGTAAATTCAGAAAACTCGCCGAAAGATTACGAAACGCGAACTTAACTCTCCAAACGGATAAATGCGAATTTTTACGAACCGAAGTGAGATACCTAGGGCATCAAATTTCGGCAGATGGATTAAAACCAGATCCAAAAAATATCGAAGCCGTAAGAGAATTCAAGAAACCGAAAACTCCAAAAATTGTGAAAGAATTATTGGGTCTAGCCGGATACTACCGCCGATTCATAAAAAACTTCGCGGCGATAGCAAAACCTTTATCGGATCTCACCAGCAAAAACGTCATATTTCATTGGACATCGCAACACCAATTAGCATTCGAAACATCACGAGACAAGCTATGTTCAACACCAATTCTCCAATATCCAAATTTTTTGGAACCATTTATCGTAACGACGGACGCATCTAACTACGCAGTCGGTGCAATCCTTTCACAAGGAAAAATCGGAGAAGACCCGATGGTCGCAGCTGCTTCAAGGGTCCTCAACAAGGCCGCAAGAAATTACTCCACGATGGAGAAAGAGAAGTGGTGTTCGCTGTAAAAACCTTCAGACCCTATCTTTACGGCAGGTCATTCACACTGCTGACCGACCACCTGCCACTTGTCTGGGTAAACTCCATGAATGACCCGACGTCACGTGTACTGCGATGGAGAGAAAGACTCAAGGAGTTCGATTTCAAAATCCAGTACAAACCAGGAAGAGTTAATACCAATGCCGATGCACTCTCTCGAAATCCGATAACTCTTCCCATCAAATTCAAATGGCGAATTAGCGACACCCCATATGGAGGAGAAATCTTCCATCCGCATCCAGGTATCGCAAGGACATATTCATCATCAGAAACTATCGCCAAAAATAAAAGAATGAAAAAATCAAAACCTACTTCGGAAGACGATATCACAGATATCTATCCACTGAATCAAGCATTTCCCTTTCCTCGAGCAAAAGACTTCACAGATACGGCAATTCCGGGAGAAACGTACGTAAGTCCCGTTGCAGAAGGACTTCATTGATGCGGTAGTTCCGAGAGAAACGCACTTGAGTCCGTGCGCCAAGGGATCTTCTCTATCTCAAGGTGGCCGGCCTGATCAACCGATCATCAGCGATCTCAATAAAAAGAGACCGCGTCCTAAATCAAATTCTGCAGAGCATCAAGACACAAGTTCTTCAGAGCATCAAAAATCAAATTCTTCAGAGCATCGAAGATCAAATTCTTCAGAGCTTCAAGAATCAAATTCTTCAGAGCGTCGAAGATTAAATTCTTCAGAGCATCAAAAATCAAATTCTTCAGAGCATCGAAGATCAAATTCTTCAGAGCATCAAAAAAGAAAATTCTTCAGAGCATCGAAGATCAAATTCTTCAGAGCAACAAACTCCGATCTCACCGGAACACCAAGGATCGAATGCATCAGAAAATCAAAAATCGCATTCACCCAAACATCGAAGGGAAAAACGCAAAATCTTAACAAAAAAAAAGAGGCGTCACTCGTCGATAGTTCCTCTCCAGGAATCTTCCAAAATCGGAATCTTCATCGCCGTCAGATGACGACGAAGGATATACCATCCATGTAACACAAAACAGATTTGCCGCATGTAAAACCCCTTCATCCTCAGAACAAAAATCGGACGACAATAGTGAAAGCGACGTTGCCATAAAAATTGTGAAACGCGCCCGCAAGACAGCTGGTCGCACCCCACCATCTAAAGGACGAGCAAAAAACAAACCCTATGTAAATTGCAGCCGTCCAAATAGCCAGGAAAGCGTAAGCGAAGAGGCCTTCGTAGAAAGCGAACCACTTCCCCCACGAAGTGAAAATTCCAAAGATATTAACACGACAGAACCTATGGACACCGGCTCCGCAAACGAAAACAGAGAACCTATAGACGAAATCTGTACAACCGAAATCACAGAACCCCCAAATGTTAACACGGAGCAACAGACAATCAATGCAAAAAACACTACAAAGAAAAGGGAAACCAACCCCTCTGCCGACGCGCAGATCCTCCAGACAAAGGAATCCCAAGAAATGCTTCTGCTGTCCAGACGCGAGTGGTCATGCACAGGCAAGTGCCACCCGCGCTCAAACATAGAAAAAAGAAAACGCACTACCGAAGGGTAATCAACGTGCAAAAACGGCCGGAAACCCTCCCGGCCAGGAACAGCCCCACCCTTCCAGATGTCGCAAACACCGAGAGCTCCGAGAACGAATCTTCACAGCAACAAGAAAAAATCCCATCCCCGATATTGCTAAAAAACCCCTCCTCCAACTCACAAAATAGAGACAACAATAGCAAAACAAACACTACCGAGGAAGAACCAATAAGCAACAACGAGCCACGACCGGAATTCGTCAATGTCATCGAAACAAGAGACAACATCGAAATGACAAAGAACAATTACATTTGTTTCATTTCAGCCGATGCCACAGTCTCGAGCGAAATCGGTAAGCGATTAATCGAGATGGGCTTGCTCAAAAATCTATCTCCGACCAATACCTTCGAAATCGGGCAAGTCCTCATCTCCGGAACACCAAAGAAAAGAGTGGTCGCTCTAGTAACACAGGAAAACGGCACATCGCCTCTAACAAAAGAAAATCTTACTAAAACCCTAAGAAATCTAAAAACATCAATGAAGGAGTTGAACATCAAATCAGCAGCGTTCTCCCAAAAGTGCAGTAATCTCAACGACTCAACGTGGACAAAAATAATAAAACATTCTCCGAGAAATATTCGCGGACACAGAGATCGAAATAAAAATCTGCCGCGACGAAATCATTGTTCCACTTGAACGATACAGGCCCGAAATAATAAAAGAATGCCACGAATCTCCAGTAGCAGGCCATAAAGGCGTCACCAAGACATACAACACAATCAGGCTGCAATATTTCTGGGACAATCTTAAAAAGCAAGTGGAAGACTATACATCCGACAATGCGCCAGTTGCCAGAGGAAAAAATTGGTGAGGATTAAAACCAAAAAACCTATGGTAATCACGGACACCCCGATCAGCGTATTCGACAAAATTGCGATGGACATAGTCGGACCGATAACTCCAGAATCTGAACTTGGTCACCGTTTCATATTAACCATTCAGGACAATCTCTCGAAATTCTCATTTGCCATTCCGCTGAAGAGTGCTACGGCTCAGGAAATAGCCTACGCATTAGTCACGGAATTCATCTGTCTATTCGGATGTACCAAAGTAATACTCACGGACCAAGGTGCAGCCTTCATCGGCCGAGTGATGAAACAATTAACTAAAATCCTGAAAATCAAATAAATGAAAATAACAGCATTCCATCCACGGTCGAACGGATCACTCGAGCGAAGTCATCAAGTGCTCACAGATTACCTGAAACATTACACCAAGAAAACGGATTGGCACAAGTGGCTACGACTGACAACTTTCGCATACAATACGAGCGTACATGAAGGCACAAAATTCACACCCTTCCAGGCAGTCTGCGGTAAAGGAGCCCGACTACCCTCACAATTCTCGTACCTGGACGAACTCCTGACTTATGACGAACATGTCATAAATCTCGCACATAATCTCCAAGAAGTACGAAAATTGGCACGCAATAACCTCGAAAGCGCGAAACAAATATCCAAAGTCCATTACGATAAAAGGATCAACCCAGTAAACTTTCAAATCGGAGATAAAATCTATCTAATAAAAAATCAACGAACGGGTAAATTCGATGACAATTACCTACGCCCATACGAAATTACACAAATCTTCCCAGAACAAAACGACATCGAAATCGCATTAGGAATCAACAAAAAGAAAATAATCCATTGCGATCGGGGAAAATTAGCACACTAATTATCTCCAATAAAAAAAAATACAAACTGTAAACGCCCCACCAGAATCTTAAAGACGCTCGCCCTAACAAGCCCGTGACACTACCCCAAACTCCACCGACTCACCAATAGCAAATTGCACCACTGGCTAGCCATTGGCCAAAAGCAAACGCTTCCCCGAGACCGGGACAACCACCTTCCCCAACAAACCCTTCGACACACCCCATTGAACTCGGCTCTTACAATTTGAATAAACATACGAATATTATGCGAATTTACCTTAACATATAAGATTAATTATACAACTATTAATCAAATACATGTTAATCCTAATATTTTATAAAATCAAAATAAAACTCATACCTACCTATTTCTTATTCACTCACGCTGGCATCTTCACGCCAGAAAAATACAAAAATAATAAGCGAAACATAACGGCTCATAACGTTACGCTACTGTATCAGATTAAAGCGCAAACACCCTCTAATCTGTGTAAATCACGTTGTAAATTGGTAAATGATGATGCCCCACTATCGTGCCTCTATATCATTCGATACAATTCAAAATTGAATCTAATTGAGCAAGACGCTCAATCTCGAAGGAGGGAGGTGTTACCTCCGAGCCTTTAATTTTTACCCCCCCCCCCCCCCCCCGCCACACAAAAATTATCAATGCACACGTGCACGATAGGGGCACCCTCATTTTTCGACAAAACTTATATTTTATAAAGTTTATGGACGCGATAGTCGAAATATGCCACAAGACCCAGAACGGGAAAGCGACGTGTATGCGGTCTCACGCATTAAATCACCGATAGTATATAATTTACTAGCGAACGCGCTCCAGGAGAGAAACTCACTCAGGAAAATTCTCGAATAGAAAAAACGCAAGATCAAAGCGAACACAGACCCTCACTCCAAATCCCAAACAGAACTCTCAAGAGAGACCCACAAAAAATCCACACGGTCGTAAAACTGGCCTTTAACATGGCCCAGGAAAATCACACGCGCTAGAGATAATTCTTGGAAATAAAGCGGCGATTGCGTTTGTTTTAGCCGCGACCCAATAAGAAATCCAAAATCAATCTCCCCTACTTTCCCAACCAACCACGAAAATCTACGTAACTTTTACGACCATTATCCAATCCCTAAAAAACGCATCATCAGAAATGCACTCTCCCTAAAGCTCCTTCCCCTCCCAAAACCGAACTCTCGTCGGTTTTGTACGGCGAAGGAGCGTAACTCTGTAATCAGTCTCCGAATCGAAAAGTCGACATACTCAAATTATACTCTGTCCGCGTAACCGTCTAACATATTTTCCAATCAACTGTACGTGTCTTATATTTAACCGATGTATATATACATATAAGACTGTTAATAAGCTCTATTTGTGAATTGAAAGAAAGACTCACGAGAGTCAATTATTCGATCAAAGTATCGGGCGAACCTCAATCTCAAACCAAAACACGCACCTTAAGGGCGGGGTAAAGTTAATTCGGCGAAAAAAAGGCATGTTTTTAAGATTTTTTTTGGCGTAACGGATAGTGTTCGTTTATTGAAAAATTTACATATAATAAAGTAACATTTGAACAACATTCTCCTAAATTTGCATTGCAAAATATTCAAAATTGAGCGAGTGAAAATTAAACCCCGGAGGCGCCTCGAAAAAAAGTTGGTTTGCGGTGTGCACCATAACTCGCAACAGAATCATCTGAAACAAAAAAATCAAAATGCATTCGTTAAAGGAGATGTTTCTCGAGGTAATTACGGGAGGATTTTTTTTTTCTTCGATTTTTTGATTTTTCGTAGCACTTGGGAGCCAAAAACCCGATTTTCGCTAAAAAAATCGGCTAATTTGTTGTTGAAAAATTAGTAATTATTAAAAAAAACAAAAAAGCTCTCGACAATACCTGGTGAATTATGTGAAGAAGTACTGTGCAAAATTTCAAAGCGATTGGTCCAGTAGATTTTGAGTTATCGTGCACACGGACTTCAAATATGACAAGTCTCAGAAAAACGGTTTGAAAAACGCAGAAGAGTTTGGTCGCTTAGCGCTCATTGCACATAAGTTTGAGAACACTTCTCGATTGCATAAAAATCTGAGAAAATTCATGCATATTAAAGGTACTCAAAAGATTAATTTTGCATAATAATAATTCCAAAATGTTATTAACAAAATGATGAAAAAAAAAAATTAGTCAACAAATTTCCCCGCAACCCAATTTTTTTTCGTGATTCGTTTATTTTTCTGAATACGTATGAATTTTTTCAGATTTTTCAATTATCTTTGAATTTTTAGAAATTCAAAATAAAACTCGATAATTTTCTTATACTCACTTAAACTCGTCGATGCCAGGTCCGTTAGTGTGACTTGCTACTGCTCAGCACGGCATACAGCGGTCAACTGATGTACAGACTAATGTGTATACTAATATACACCATGCCTCGAATATACATAACGGGACCGGAACAGGCTCGTTTATCAAGAAATTTATTCGGGGTCGAAAAATACAATAGCGCGCCGCGCAGCTGCCGCCCAGGTATAAAACCCGGCATGGAGCAATAGACGCTCAAATACTCATAACTTCGTCAATTTTACTCCGATCGACTTGAAATTTTAACACAATATTCTTGAGATATTATGCATTCATTTTAAAAAAAAATTTAAAAATGAAAAAAAAAAAATTTTAATACTTTACCCCGCCCTTAAATCGTTTAAATCCAATTGTTATTAAATTGTATTCGGAACTCGCGCGGAAACCAATTACGACTGACAGCGCAATCCACCTCTCTTCAAAATTCGCGCACAAACTCGGCAACCTCGCGAGTTCATCCTAAATCTCCCTCCGGGACGTAACATATTGAAGAACATATTCAAGATGGACTTCAATATATAGGATATACGGCTATAACTATAATAGTTACCGGCATTCTGTATAATATAGGTCTTTTAAAATGTTTGAAAAGAACAATTTCTTGTTGTTTAAAACCATGCGTAATATTTGATCATTGCAATTTCGGAAATAATTCACAAACTATAGATAGACCGGAACATATATATCTTAGAGAATCATTAAGAGGAAAACATAACGAAAGAACGAGAATTACAGAAATAGAATAAAGTGAAGAATCGCCAAAGTCGATTAAAAAATTATTTAGACCAAAACAATCGCCCAGTCAAATATATGAAATTTATGAAGACCACAACTCTTTAAGGGGGGAGAAATGTAACGATGAAATTTGACACCTTCTGGATAAGTCACTCGGTGACGCGATATATTTTTTTCCCCACCAAGTAGTCGATACATATTGCGTTATTCCCAAGTCATATGTAAGAGCATCCGCGAGCGCTACGAGGAGGTTGTTATCATCATTCTCAACCCAGAGTCTTCAACGAGCGTATCATTAAAATATCGTTGCCGAGCTTGGTGCATTTTGTCCAGCGTAGTTGTAATCCGGAGTATTCATTTGGCCGTCATAAAGAACTTTCTACAAAATTAACTACGCACTTCGATCGACGTCTACATCTTGCCACTATCGTAGAAGAAGAGTCATCAGTCGGCGCATAATATTACAATCGTCAAGGAAGAAGACTTCGAGAATAACACCGACCAGTAGTTCGTCATACGATTGTAATAATAAATTTAAAAAAACTCTTCGATAAGCGATAACGACATTTTTTTTAAACATATATGTTCACCCAACGGTGTAACAGTATATATATATTGCGACGCGTCGCATTGTCCATGCCGGCGGGCGACTGGACTCGACATAGGAAGCGGGGGGGGGGGGGGGGGGGGGGGCGAGGCGCGACGTGAGCTCCGAGGCGTCCAGCGATATAATGGGAGTGATCTAGCCGGGTGGCGGCGGGGATCCCCCGCCAAACTATATGTAATCACCTAGCTTTAAGTTTTCTTTTTATTTTGTTTGAATAAATGTTATTAAATCATATTTGAGTACCAAAAATCATTTCGTGACCCTGTTCGAGTTCAGCGACCGAATCCCCTGGACGATCAGATCGACGACAAAAAATAAGGGAAAAATAGGGGAAATAGTCGGAAATTCATGTGAAACCGTCACAATATATATATATATAAATCAAGCCCGAGCGTGGTCACGCGTATATTGTGGCGTGACGTCACAAGTAGAGAGAAAAAGCCCGCGTGACCACGCTCGGGCTTGATCTCCGCCGCGCCCTTCCGGTCAAATATTGAATTGTTAGAGATAAGAATAGAGTCAAGGCTATTTTTGTATAGAGTCAGCGCCTATTCCTCCCCTCCTGCCCCCCCCCCCCCCCCCTTCGACGACCCATACGCAAGGAACACGCGGACTGTCGGCAAGAGCCACGTCGGCCCGGTGCTCGACACACTGGTCATCGCACGCGCCATCTCGCGGCCTCACGGAGTCTCAACCTCGCCTTCCGGAGCCCCAGTAACGCCATCTCCCGAGTCACCGTTAAAGCGAGCGTCACCCGAGAGTCAGCGTCCTTCACGCGGCCAGGCCGGTTGGCGCGTTTACCGACCGGGGAGCTCATTGACTCGGGAATCGATCGTCGGGGACGGTCGGAAGAGCGAGCCGCGGCTATCGAGCCAAAAATCAATAGGAGGTCCGCGGTCTAGAGAAAAATTTCGGGAACGAGGAGGAAGCCGGCCGGCGTGGTCAGCTCCCGGACACTGGCCGCTGAAATCGGCTCGGGAAATGTAGCTCGGAATTGTCACCGAGTTTTGCCGCTTGTAGCGCTGGCAGGTACAAGACTGCTGTAATGGGATGTGAAGAGGGGATGGGTTTGCCTGTAGGGTGTAGGGGGTGTAGGGCAACACAAAAAATATGAATAATTTACAATATTTAAAACCGCTGTAATGAGAGGAAGGGGGGGCGCGGTAGGGTAGTCACATTACCTGCCTATGACTTTTCGAAGTTTTACAACATATATGGTGATAGTAAGCATGCAAGTTAATACGAAGGTGTCAAAAATAACAAGGGTGCAGGGCAACATGGAAAATCTGAATAAATACCATTGTAATGAACTTGTTTTTCATTCATTTATTTTATTTTTTATTTTTGTATATGTATTTATTATTTGTTATGTATTTATTTTTTATATGTATTTATTTTTTGTTATGTTTAGTATTCAGAAACCAGTCTAAAAGAGGAAAGGCGGATGAAAGAAGACAAAATATACGAAAACAGATAAATATTTATTTAAATATTTATTATATAAAATTATAAATATTTATGTATTCTACTGAATGTGTTAAACAAATGTTTTCTTATCGGTGCTGTGTACAAATGTGGACTTATGTGGTACAAAATTTTGATTTTTTTTTGCTGAGTTGGTTATTCTTTTTTTGCTCAGCGTTTATTCGCGTACAAAATTGCTGCATTCTTTTCGTAACGAAATATTGGATTATTTGGTACAAAATATCATGAGCGTGATCAGGACAAGGGAATGGCAGGCTTCGATAATTAAGAACATCTTCCACAATGTCATCGAAACGCTCAAATGAAACAACAACAATGGCTGTATGACGTATAGCGCCGGAGAAGGGGAAATCTCGGGCAGTCGCGTCAGTGCCAGCGCCACGTACAGGGCGCTAGCAGAATTAAGAAACGGCTACAAAACGCGAATCGTTTCGTCGTATGGGAAAAGCGGGCAGTGTCCAGGGGCTGGGCGTGGTCGCCATTAAGTCTGCGAGCGTGGTCCTGAATACACCGAGCGAATAAGAACGAAAAGTCAAATAGAGATTAAAGACAGAGAAAGAGTGAGAAGACATAGACAAAAAGACACAGGAAAGGAATCGAACGAGAGACGACCTCCGGATCGAGACATCCGGTGTACGTCTCCTTCCTTTTCTTTATTTTTGCGAGAGCGGCGAAAAGCCGACGAATAAAATCGGCGCGTAATAATTCGTGTCGCTCGGTCGACTTTTGAGTCACCTCCTTTCCCTCCCTCGTGTTCGTCCCCGATCGTTGTCCCATCCTCGCGCGTCGCCGAAATATCAAGTGTAAAAGTTAGATTACGAAATTTGTTCGTGTATTGTCGAAGGGTCTCGAGCATTGGTAAAATCACCGAAATAAGAATTAAGGAACATACAAAATTTGTAAGAAGTTGCGTGGTGGATTCCCGCTGTCCCGCGACGAGACCTCCCCCCCCCCCCCCCCCCCCGCCTCGTGAGCGTGTAGCCGTGGCCATCCCCCGTGAGGCTCTGGTCGCCGGCCGAAAAAAGTAATTTTCTTTTTTTCTCTCTTTTGTAAAATAATATTTTTGCGTGTGATAAATTTAATAGTCGTGGTCCCGAATGAAAGAGGCCTTGGCGTTCGGAGAACCCCGTCTTGCCCCGATACCCTGAGGTGTCACCTTTTGTTTTCTTTTCTTTTCTTTTTCTTGGGAGTCTCATGGGGAACGATCCGAGTCGCGTATTTACTTTTTTTTTAGTTGTGTACAAACTTGCGTACTTGGTAAGCCGCCTTGCCTGAGACAGTCTGGCGCCCAACAATTACGGTTATGATGGGTATAGAAATTCGAGTTGGGAATTCGCGTGTACCGAAACCCGATATTATTTCACTAGTACCGTTATCACATATTATTCTTAGTTTTATATCGAGTCACCATTGAAAATTAAATAATTATTGTTAATCCTTTTTCTTTCGTTATATTGAGTCAGTTGTTATTATTGTTCTTAATTAAAATTTTCCTTAACTATTTTTTTTGTGTGAAATAAATATTTTCTTTAATCCTGTAACCCCCCCCCCCCCCCCCCTTCCTCCGCCTACGTTATCGCGCGATACCCGTGACAATATATATTGTATATATATATATATATATATATATTGTGACGTGATTTCTTATAACTCGCGGTCACAAAGAACTCCCCGAATAGGTACCGATCAGTTTTCTTCCCGTATGGTCTGACCCCTCCGATTCGCCTCGGGTACAGATTGAGTTTACGCGCTACCGATATCGAGATTTCGATTTCGTTGAGCTGTTTTGGGGTTTCGGGCGTTCCGAACCGTCGAGGGGAGTATGGCTCAAAGTATCGAGCTGCCCGACGGACAGGAGCGCTCGACGGAGGTCGCCAAGAATCGGCGGAGGTCCGGGCGCAATACCGGCGCCCCACGGATAAGGTGCATATACGCTGGAGAACGGGCGGAGGTTAAGTTTACGGGCGAAGGGTGATGGAACCCGTTCGTACCGATTTTGGGTTGAGGTAGGTGCCATGTTTTCGCTGTGCACCAGGGGATGCGATCTTGGGCGATCTCCATAAGCTACCGCGGGAATATCTCCCCAATAAGTTACCGATAGCGTAACGAGGCGATTCGCATCAGAGGGCAGATGTTATCGTGTTACGTCCCAGCCTCACTTTTTTTTCCCGTTCTCAGAACGCCCAACCTATATGCGCACAAAATAGCATCTCCATATATCGATCAGCGAACTATAAATTATCAATACCAAGCAAGCGTTAGGCAAAATTCTTAGACGACCAAAGGCCAAGAACGTCGCCATCGCCTACCTCCCATAAACACAGCCGATGACAAACGCAATACACTAACACCTCAGAAGAGAAATCATACTCTCGCGACCGCCGAAACAGGAACCCAGAGATAAAGCTCCGCCACAATCCCCCTTTGTCCTACGACCTAAATCCACCCGACAAAGAAAACTCGTGCGAGTCAAATCACGTCATCCGCTCCTATAGAGAAACCTATACGTCCCAAATCTATACGATAGAGAAGAACGACTGCACCAATCACAGCAGCGCTCTAATTAATAAATGAATAAAAATCTCTCTCCCACATCATGCCAACCTATCACCGAAGTCGACCTAATTTCATATCCAATCTCTAAGCTACGTACAACAAAACTGCATTCCCCCAAAAATTAAACCTTCCTAATTTTTCCTTTCACGAAGGAGCACGCACTCTGTTCTAGATCTCTGAATCGAATAGTCGACTTACAAAATAAAACCCTTTTGCTCTCCGTTTCCGTTGAACAATTATACGCGTATCTTTTTTGTACCGAGTTATAAGTTTGTAAGAATAAGAGGTTAATAAACTTAATAATCTGTATTAAGACCAAATCTACGCGTCTAAACCTTTTATTCAATCAACTATCAATCCTTCGGGCGAATCTATCTCTCAATCCAGAAACACGCATCTAAAAATTCTCTAAATCAAAATTGTTATTAAATTGTGTTCGGAACTCACGCGGAAGCCAATCAAAGACTCACTGCGCGAATCTTAATTCAAATTTCGCGCTCTACCTCGGCAACTCCGCGAGTCCATTCTAAATCTCCCTCCGGGACGTGACAATTTAATATACAATAAAACTGGTGGCAGCGGAAAAACATAAATCATCCATCGGTTAATAAAACTGGTGGCAGCGGAAAAACAATTAAAAAGAAGAAACCAACAATAAAGTGGTGGCAAAAAATTATAGACAATTTATCGGTTATAAATTCGATCTCGATGAAACACCGATCACCGGCGCGGAAAAATTAATGCGGAAAATAAAAAATTAAAGACTTCTCCGCGTAAAACAAACAAGTGCTTCACACCAACGCCGCATCGAGATCAACACAAGGGACGCAGAGCCATAAATCGACGACAGACGCAAGGTCGGAGAGCAGACTCAAAGCAGCTACGCACACCCGGAGTGCAGGTCAAAACACCAGCCTCGACCAATTATGAGGAAACCACTTGACTGCACCCAAACAACACCATTGGTACGAGCTAGCTACAAGATCATCATCGAGTACGTCGTAAACTCATAATGTCTACACTAATCCAAATGGAGACTTCGGAAGCCGATCACCCAGCTCAACAGAGTCAACTCTACACACCACAGGCAACAATTCCACCACCAAACGCACATAACTATTACCAAGCGCCTTTCGAAAACAATATCTATCCATTACACGCTAATTATAGGGAATTTACACGATATCTACCCGAGTTCGATGGAACCCCGAAAACCTGCTCGTTAAACAATTTCCTGGGTTATTGCGACATCGCCAAAGAATTCATCCCAGCCGTAGGGGAACGACTAATTGTAACATTACTAAAAAGTAAATGCAAGGGAATCGCTTGCGATAGCCTCGAAAGTTTCACAATAACGACTATTGACGAACTCATTAACATCCTAAAACGAAAATTCATCCCTTCCAAACCTCCCCTCACCTGGATCAATGACATGAGCGCAATCACACAGAAAGGCAAAGAAACGGTACTCAGCTTCTATAGTAGACTGAACATCCATCTGAAAAAGACCCATCAAGCTATCGAGACCTCTAACTTAAGCTCAATCGAAGGAGCGAAAATTTTCGCGGAAGACATAGCAACAGATCAATTCAGAAAAGGTCTTAACGCAGCTTACCGTCCTCATATAGCATGTAAACGATACCCAAAACTCGATGACATATTTAAACACGCAACAGACATCGAGAAAATGTTAGGACCAACAGACACAAAAAACACACAGTCGACGTGCCTACCAATTCAACCTTTCAACAAAGCTAACAACCAAGATGACAAATCCGCCAACTCAACCAAATTCTGTAGCTATTGCAAAAAAACAAATCATACGACAAACGACTGTTTTCTCTTAACAAAAAACAATCAATCAAAAGATACCACAAACAAAAACAGTGTATCGTGCAACGACTGCAAAAAGCCGGGTCACACTATTAATCAATGCCGTAAACGAGCGTACAATGACGGTAGAAAAGTCGAAGCTGAAGCCGGAAAACAGCCGGGAAATGAGTCAACGACCCCTTGACAAGGCGTCACGACGGGCCAGAACACTCAAGGACGCCAGACACAAGAGACTTAAAACCGAAACAGAAAATCCTCCGAGCCACTTGTAATCTGAGCACAAGAACAAATAATTACCACTCTCCCACAATCACCATTGAATCGGAGGATCTCAGAAAAACACACACACTATTTCTCCCAGACTCAGGTTCACAACTAAATCTAATCAAAATCGAAAATATTCCTCATCCAAATCTCATAGACGACTCAATAATATATGAATTATACGGAATTTCGGATATCGACAGACCCAAGACACTCGGACAAATCAACATCGCAATTCACAATCAGTCCGTAAAATTTAATGTTGTCTCGGATAACTTCCCCGTGGAATTCGACGCGATTCTCAGTCGTGAAACAATCGGAGAAAGCAAAGGTAGAATCGACTGGGAAGGGCCTTACGTACGAGTAAACAACGTGGATATTCCGTTCACAAACACAGAATCATTTTTTCTGCGGCCCAGACAGAAAACGATCATGTTTGCTCGGGTAGAAAACCCACTAGAAACAGGCTACGTACCCCGCAACCCTTTCGAGATGGCATTTTTGCAGGAGAAGCATTGGTTAAAAACACTGATGGCAAAGCATACCTGTACGCTATCAATACCTTGAACGAAGATGTCAGAGTAGAGGTTCCCGTAATTTCACTCTATCCTTTCGATATGAGTATAGACGAGAATGATCAAAAGGATGATGACCCCGCGAATACACAGACCCTAGAGCACGAAAAACCTCGGACGCAAGAAAACCGTGGCAACGGAGTAATGAGTCTTTTGCGGCTTAACCATCTTAACGACGAAGAGCGTAATGCGGTATCTACACTTGTAGAAGAATACGCAGACCTCTTTCATCTACCTGGCGAACCCCTTCGATCAACAAGCGAATGCAAACACCGAATTCCCACTGTCGATGATCAACCTGTCAATACGAGGCAATATAGGCACCCACCATTCCAAAAGCCGGAAATAGAGAAACAGATCAACGATCTGCTAGAGCTGAATATCATCGAACCTTCGAAGTCACCGTATAATTCCCCAGTATGGATAGTTCCGAAAAAAGCAGACTCAAAAGGCAATAAGCGATGGAGACTCGTAATCGATTTCAGGAAACTTATTGATGTCACAATAGGAGATGCTTACCCCCTGCCGTTAATAACAGACATCCTTGACCAACTCGGCGGTGCGAAATACTTTTCTATTTTCGACCTAGCATCTGGTTTTCATCAGATAGGAATGGATCCGAAAGACAAACACAAAACAGCCTTCACGACCCCACATCGTCATTACGAATTTAATAGAATGCCATTCGGATTAAAAAACGCACCAGCCACTTTTCAACGGCTAATGGATCTTGTACTAAAAGGATTACAGGGAAACGATTTATTCGTATATCTGGATGACATAGTAATCTACGCACGTTCAATCGAAGAACACGAGAACAAATTTAGGAAACTCGCGGAAAGATTACGTAATGCAAACCTAACTCTTCAAACAGATAAATGCGAATTTTTGAGAACTGCAGTAAGATATCTAGGACACCAAATTTCTGCAGATGGACTGAAGCCAGATCCTAAAAATATCGAAGCCGTAAGAGAATTCAAGACACCAAGCACCCCGAAGAACGTAAAAGAATTTTTGGGTTTAGCCGGATATTATCGGCGTTTCATAAAAAAATTGGCAGCAATAGCAAAACCCCTATCAGATCTCACTAGCAAAAACCTTAAATTCCATTGGATATCTCAACATCAATTGGCATTCGAAACATTACGAGATAAATTGTGCTCAACACCTATCCTACAATACCCAAATTTCTCGGAACCTTTCATCGTAACAACCGACACATCTAACTATGCCGTCGGTGCAATCCTTTCACAAGGAAAAGTCGGAGAAGACCCCATGGTCGCAGCTGTTTCAAGGGTCCTCAACAAGGCCGAAAGAAATTATTCGACCCTGGAAAAAGAAATGGTCGCTGTGGTGTTTGCCTTAAAGACCTTCCGACCCTATCTTTATGGCAGGCCATTCACCCTACTAACCGACCACCGACCACTCGTCTGGGTAAACTCGATGAATGACCCGACGTCACGCGTACTGAGATGGAGAGAGAGACTCAAAGAATTCGATTTCAAAATCCAGTACAAACCAGGAAGAGTTAACACAAACGCTGACGCACTTTCTCGAAATCCAATAACTCTTCCTATCAAATTTAAATGGCGAACTAGCGAAACCCCACACGGAGGAAAAATCCTTCATCCAAATCCAGGTATCGCAAGAACATTCATCATCAGACCCAATCGCCATCAACAAGAAACTCAAAAAATCAAAAACTACTTCGGAGGAGGACATCGCGAATGCTTCCGCACTAAATCAATCAATACCTATCCCTCAAGCAACCGCCTTCACAGATACGGCAGTTCCGAGAGAAACGTACGTGAGACCCGTTGCAGAGCGATGCAAGGAAATCCAAAATCAAAAAATCTCTACTCCTCGAGCAAGCGACCTTACAAGTACGGCAATTCCGAGAGAAACGTTTGTAAGCCCGCGCGCCAAAGGATCTTCACTAACTCAAGGTGACCGGCCTGATCAACCGATCATCAGCGATCTCCAAAATAAGAGACCGCGTAATAAATCTAATTCATCAGAAACTAATTCCTCAGAACTTCAAAAATCAAATCTTCCAAAGCATCAAAAAATAAATCCTCCAGAGCATCGAAGATCAAAATCTTCAACGCAACAAACGCTAAACTCATCAGAATGTCAAAGACCGAATGCGTTAGAAAACCATGAATCGCATTCATCAGAATATCGAAGGGAAGAACGCAAAATCTTAGTCAATAAGAGAAGTGACACTCATCGATATCTCCCCTTCGGGAACCCTTCGAAATCGGAATCTTCATCATCACCAGAAGAAGACGAGGAAAACACAAGCCACATGGCTGTGAGAAAAGCTAGCAAACCTAAGACCCCCTCCTCTTCGGAGCAAGTATCGGACGACGGCAGCCTAAGCAGCACCGCCATAAATTACGAAAAGCGTGCACACGAAACATCGGAGACCACTTCACCACCAACAAGTCGTACTAAAATAAAATCCTTGAAAGATCGCAGTCATCCGGATGGTTACGAAAAGGCAAACGAAGAGGCCCCCACGAAAGACGCATCACATTCTCCTAAAGAGAAACAAAATTTCGAAAACTTTCACACCTCTGAACCAATGGACGTAGGCCTCTCAAACGAAGATAGAAAATCGACAGACGAAAGTCATAAAATTCAAGTTGTAAGATCCTCTATTGGCAACGCGGGACAACGCGCGCCTAGCGTAACAAATACCACGAAGCAGAGCAAACCGATACCTTTAGCGACTCGTAAATCTTCAAGACCAAGAAAACCCAAGAAATGTTTCTGCTGTCCCGATGCAAGTGACCATGTACACATGAATGCCCCACACATACAACTTACGAAAAAAGGGAAAAAGCCACCCAGGAGTAACCCGCAAATAAGTACAATCGGAAACTCCTCTGGCCAGACACAGCTCCCACCCGCTCCCCCCGACATCACAAACGCTAACAATTCCGAAATCGAATCCTCACACCAAACAATGGAAAACTCCCCTCCCACACCACAGACTAATTCCCCCCTATAATCGAAAATAGAGATGACAACGACAAAACAAACACCGCTGACGACGAACCATCAAACAATAACGAACAAGAACAAAAAACCATCAACGTCACTGAAACAAGGGACAATCTCGATATGACCAAAAATCACTACGCTTGTTTCATTTGCGCCGATAGCACAGTCTCAAACGAAATCGGCAAACGTCTAATCGAAGTGGGCTTGTTGAAACATTTATCTCCAAATAACACCTTTGAAATCGGGCAGATCCTCATGTCAGGAACACCAAAGAAACGCGTGGTCGCTCTAGTAACTCAAGAAAATGGTACCTCACCCTTAACAGAGGAAAATCTCGTCAAAACGCTCAGAAATTTAAAAACAAAAATGGAAGATTTAAACATTAAATCAACAGCATTTTGTCAGAAACGCAGTAATCTCAACCACTCAGCATGGACCAAGATAAAAAATATCATCCAAGAAATCTTCGCGGACTCCGAAATCCAAATAACAATCTGCCGCGACGAAATCACTGTTCCACCTGAGCAAGACAGGCTTGAAATAATAAAAGAATGTCACGAATCCCCAACAGCTGGCCATAAAGGTGTGACGAAGACATATAATAGAATCCGTCAACAATATTTCTGGGACAATCTCAAAAAGCAAGTAGAGGACTACATCCGACAATGCGCTAGTTGCCAGAGGAAAAAATTAGTAAGAATTAAAACAAAACAGCCTATGGTAATCACAGATACTCCGATCGGCGTATTCGATAAAATCGTAATGGATATAGTCGGACCGATAACTCCAGAATCCGAACTTGGTCACCGTTTCATATTAACCATTCAGGACAACCTTTCAAAATTTTCATTTGCAATTCCGCTGAAAAGCGCTACGGCTTACGAAATCGCCTACGCATTAGTCACGGAATTTATATGCGTATTCGGATGCCCCAAAGTAATACTCACGGACCAAGGAGCAGCTTTTATCGGCTGAGTAATGAAACAATTAACGAAAATCTTAAAAATTAAACAAATCAAGACAACAGCATTCCATCCTCAGTCCAACGAATCGCTCGAACGGAGTCACCAAGTGCTCACAGACTATTTGAAACATTACACCAATAAAACAGACTGGCATAAATGGCTACGGATGGCAACTTTTGCATACAACACAAGCGTACACGAAGGTACAAAATTCACACCGTTCCAGGTAGTCCTAGGCAAGGAAGCACGACTACCCTCACAATTCTCATACTTGGACGAAATTCTGACATACGACGAACATGTGAAAAATCTTGCGAGTCATTTACAAGAAGTACGCAAATTAGCACACGACAACCTCGAAAATGCGAAACAAAAATCCAAAGCTCACTACGACAAAAAGATCAATCCCGTTAACTTTCAAATTGGAGATCAAATCTATTTGATAAAAAATCAACGAACGGGTAAATTCGATGACAATTACCTAGGTCCTTACGAAATCACACAAGTCTTCCCAGACCAAAACGATATCGAAATTGCATTAGGAAACAACAAAAAGAAAATCATTCACTGCGACCGGGCCAAACTAGCACACAGAATAATCACACAAATACGAAGGCCCGATGCACTCACATACAATACCTTTCAGGCCTACTACGCCTCGCAAGAAGATGCTCGTAGCAATCACCCTACTCTTCTCCGTCCTTCAACCGATCAACGCGCTAATCGCGTATGGCTGCGGAGCCCCTGCGATGAACATTACGACCTTATCACTTCTGGACATCCAAGAATGCGACATACCCATACAACAACCAGAAGTCACCACATCAAGAATCCAATTACTTCAGAGCGTTGAATTCATCCATATTAAAGTAATCCAATGCAAAATAGGAATACACAGGGCAATAACTCAGTGTGGTATGCACTCCCACATATCAAACGTTAAGAACGGATACATGGAATTCGTCCTAGAAACGAACAGGGAGGAATGCAAAAGGATTCACGAAACAAAATCGTACCAAGCCTATCAAACGCTCTTAAACGGCTTGATAATGAATTCAACCAACACCAGACCGGTCACCATAGCAGGATCTTTATTTACCGATGGTTCATGTCGGGGAGCATTATATTCGGACCCATATGGCACTTGGGACAATGTTATCGTCACAGGCTATTTCCACATAACAGTCGCCGACTACCAAGCGAAAATACACATCGAAAACAATGAAGTTATTCTACGCTCAGGTAGCCGCTGCCGTCACAGCACATCTGAATGCGTAGACTGGGAAGGTGGACACACGTACTGGGACCAATTACCAAACGACCAGTGTAATTTCAACGATTACGAAGTAATTTGTGAGGGTATCGCAGAAAAAATAAAAGACACCAAAAAGGAACCCAAGGGGAACCAATCTACTCAATAACATCCGCAGACATTACATTTGCTCTCGCAGTCAAAGGACAAAGCACACTTTGCGGATATAAGTTGATCAAAACGGAACATCCCAAGTTATACATCGTCGACCAAAGAGATGGCGACTTTTTCACGCACTAACGTATATCCGTAATAAATATGGACATCTTCGCATATACAAACGTAAAACTGGTGTATCTTGTAAAACACTTCGGAAACCAAATAACAAATCTCTACAATAACATCGTTAAGCAACAATGCGAAATAGAAAAAAGAGTACTGCGAAATACACTGACTTTCGTAACGTTCGCACCCGCCGAATTCGCGTACCATTACATGGGCGAACCAGGATACATAGCCCACGTCGGAGGAGAAGTCGTCAGAATAGCAAAATGCGTACCAGTTGACGTAACAATCAGACAAACAAAAGAATGTTACCAGGAGTTACCAATTCTCAGAGGAAACTCATCCTTATTTATGATGCCCCGTACACGAATATTAATACAAACGGGTCACGAAATCGAGTGCAACTCATTCCTTGCACCAATGTACCGCATCAATAACGTATGGTACCAAGCGCTATACCAAGTACCCCAACTGGCCGACACCTCTACACCAAACGAAATTCCAACAACGAAAAAACACTCCTGGAAATTCATCTCACCAGCCCACTTAGCCGAGAGCGGAATATACTCGTCGCAAGACCTCGAGAACCTCCGTACCAGCATCATGTTTCCGATCGAACGCACGGCGGTTTTGAACACACTCGCACGTGGAGCAATAGGTCAAAACCCCGCCGATCAAGGCATAACCATAAAACATTGGCTCAATGAGGACGTTATCCAAAAATCGGTCGAGAAAGCATGGGGAAAGTTGTACAATTTTTTCAATACTATCGGAATGTTTAGCGCAACACTATTAGGGGCCTGGGTAACACTGAAAACAATTAAATTCGCTATCGACACCCTCGTACATGGTTACGCATTACACTCCATTTACGGCTGGAGCATCTGGTTGATCGGAGCCATATGGGACTCCCTCACGAATCTCCTTCTCCACCTCGCAAGGAACAAAAAGCCCAACGAAGACGAGCGCAAAAATGAATGAAACAAAAGCTCCAACGATGAAGAACGTACCAACGAACGGAACAAAACCAGCGAAAAATCGGACTTGCCGCCGCAAGAAGGCCCATCAGCGAAGGAAGTGCAAGAACCAAGGGAGCAAACACAACCGAACGTATACCCTACTTATCCAATGCCAATACAGTGTACTGAACCCCGGTTGTGGCACCCCCATCAACACATAAACAAAGTGTTAAGAAAGAAAAATGGAAATCCACAAATACATAAGACACATTTATTCAGAGAACACTCAAACAATTAGCCCCATAAATAAATAAAAAAGTTAAATTCCGGCATCATACGCCGCATAAACGCCCGCGGCAGTCGACCAGGCGGGATGGTCCCAATCATCCTCCGGATGAATTTGGCCCCAACGTCCTTCAAACAGCCAACGAATGGAATAGTAATCGAATCCAGTTCCGAGCTCCAAATAGCACAATTCCCGTCGGAGATCCGCACGAAATTGTCGCCGAGCTCTGGCCAACTCAACGAAGGACATCTGTAACAGACATCGACGTTATTATAAGATATCGGAAAAATAAAACGAAACACTAAACTTTACACACAAACCCTTACCTTACAAGACCAGCAACAGAAAGACTTCTTGGGAGACATCTCTGCCAAGTATAGCTCGCCTCTCAAAAATAATAAAAACGGATTTTCGGGAACTATTCAACGTCGTTCTCACAAACGAAGAGAATGATACGCATCTCGCCCGAGAACACAGCTTTAATACCGAACACCCCACTTCAGATCCTTACAGCCAAAGAAACCCCAACCAATGAACTCCCTTCAAACTCATCTCATCCTACCCCACTAAACTCAACTTTGACAAGAGAGATAGCAATACATGACTCCGACTAGGACAGACTTCCTTTCCAAATTATTATTTTTTTTTCTCTTCAATATGATACAAAATCATATAATCTTATACTTAGAATCCATATTACATGTATGCACTTACCTGTCCTATCCTTATTTACCATGGCGCATATGCACCAAATAGAATGTAAGAACGCGAAATGTAATCAGTCGCAAATATTAAACTATTGTATTAAATAAAAAACCTATTTCTTATATGTTTAATTCATATTGTAAATCGATCAATGACGATGCTACACTATCGCGCCCTTATATCAGTCGATTACAATTCATAGATTGAATCTAATTGAGCGAGACGCTCAATATCGAAGGAGGGAGGTGTTACGTCCCAGCCTCACTTTTTTTCCCGTTCTTCTCAGAACGCCCAACCTATATGCGCACAAAATAGCATCTCCATTTATCGATCAGCGAACTATAAATTATCAATGCCAAGCAAGCGTTAACCAAAACTCTCAGACGACCAAAGGCCAAGAACGTCGCCATCGCCTACCTCCCATAAACACAGCCGATGACAAACGCAATACACTAACACCTCAAAAGAGAAATCATATTCTCGCGACCGCCGAAACAGAAACCCAGAGATAAAGCTCCGCCACAATCCCTCTTTGTCCTACGACCTAAATCCACCCGAGAAAGAAAACTCGTGCGAGTCAAATCACGTCATCCGCTCCTATAGAGAAACCTATACGTCCCAAATCTATACGATAGAGACAGAACGACTGCACAAATTACAGCAGCGCTCTAATTAATAAATGAATAAAAATCTCTCTCCCACATCATGCCAACCTATCACCGAAGTCGACCTAATTTCATATCCAATCCCTAAGCTACGTACAACAAAACTGCATTCCCCCAAAAGCTCCTTCCTCCAAAAATTAAACCTTCCTAATTTTTCCTTTCACGAAGGAGCACGCACTCTGTTCTTGATCTCCGAATCGAATAGTCGACTTACAAAATAAAACCCTTTTGCTCTCCGTTTCCGTTGAACAATTATACGCGTATCTTTTTTGTACCGAGTTATAAGTTTGTAAGAATAAGAGGTTAATAAACTTAATAATCTGTATTAAGACCAAATCTACGCGTCTAAACCTTTTATTCAATCAACGATCAATCCTTCGGGCGAATCCATCTCTCAATCCAGAAACACGCACCTAAAAATTGTCTAAATCAAAATTGTTATTAAATTGTGTTCGGAACTCACGTGGAAGCCAATCAAAGACTCACTGCGCGAATCTTAATTCAAATTTCGCGCTCTAACTCGGCAACTTCGCGAGTCCATTCTAAATCTCCCTCCGGGACGTAACAATCAGTCAAGGGATTTGACGTTTTGATTGTGATTTTGCGAAAATGTCTCGAAGCAATAGTCTGCTTCGAGTCGCCGTCCCGGCAACTCGACTGTGGTCTCGCGCTCCCGTGTTGACAGTTTTTCTATCGACACGCTCGGTTTCGTTCTCGATCGCGCTAGTTAAGCGTGAGTTTTCGAGTGAATTCCGTCTACGTTTCGTGACCTGGTTGTGTTGGCGTGATTGAAGAATTCTCGCACGAGATTCCTCCACCGAGCCTAAGGATTATCAGTGTACTTTTGGTGAGTTCTCGCATTTTCGTTTTACGATGTCGCTCCCGTGTAGCTCTCGAAACAAAATAATAAACGATTCTTTTGCGTTCTCGAAGATTTTGCTATGATTTCCCTATCTGCCAAAAGTAGATCCCGACTCTCTCTACCAAACTTTGCAGCCTGAGCGGCCGTGCATTGCCGTGACCGTTCGCTCACGCGGATGCACCCAGGTGCGGTTTTCTTCCAGTTCCGCGACCCCCAAAAACTGGACGTTCCATTTTTAACCCGTATTTTTGTTTATTTGATTTTTCGGATTTCGTGTTTGTGCCGTTTGCTGGGGATGGGCGTGGTTCCACCCATCCCCCAGGTCATACCAGTTGCTAAACCGGCAATAAAAAATTAGTTGGCGCCCACCGGAGCATTGCAGGTGCATCGGCGAGAGGGAACGGCCGAAGGTGACGCATGAGGATTTTCCCGAGGATCGCAAGATCCGAAGGAAAATATTTTCTCCGTCATAATATATATATTGTTACACCGTTGGGCGAACATATATGTTTTAAAAAAAACGTCGTTATCGCTTATCGAAGAGTTTTCTTTATTTATTAATACAATCGTATGACGAACTACTTGTGTGTTTTATTCTCGGAGTCTTCTTCCAACGATTGTAATATGATTTGCCGACCGATGACTCTTTCACGATAGCGGCAAGATGTTGACGTCGATCGAAGTGCGTAGTTAATTTTGTAAAAAGTTCTTAAGACGACCAATGTATATTCCGGATTATAACTACGCTGGACAAAATGCACCAAGCTCGGCAATGGTATTTTAACAATACGCTCGTTGAAGACTCTAAATTGAGAATGACGATAACAACAACTTCTTAGCGCTCGCGGATGCTCTTATATATGATTTGGGAATACCGCAATATGTATTAATGACTTGGTGGGGAAAAAATATATCGCGTCACCGAGTGACTTATCCAGAAGGTGTCGAATTTTATCGTTACATTCCTCTCTTCTTAAAGAATTTTGGTCTCCATAAATTTCTTATATTTGACTGGTTGATTGTTTTGGTCTAAATAATTTTTAAATTAACTTTGGCGATTGTTCACTTTCTTCTATTTCTGTAATTCTTGTTCCTTCGTTATGTTTTCCTTTTGATGATTCTCTAAGATGCATATGTTCTGATCTATCTGTAGTTTGTGAATTATTTTCGAAAGTGCAATGATCAAATATTACGCATGGCTTTAAACAAGAAATTGTTCTTTTCAAACACTTTAAAATACCTATTTTATACAGAATACCAGTAATTATTATGGTTATAGCCGTATATCCTATAGGGTGAAGTAAAAAGTTCTGAGCGTTTTCCTCTAGATGTCTTTACTGAGCCATATCTCACGATGTATTGAGACGTATTCCGTCTCCAGAGCGAGCAAGCGACTCCGTACAACGTTAAGGCCGTAAATGTTGTGAGGAACGGTCATTGCCTCGAAACCGTCTCACTCGGAGAAAGATGAGAAAAGGCACAAATGGTGCCATCTCTCGGGATAAATCACAAGCATTTAGGAATGGCAAATTAAAGGAAAGAAGGGGATAACATTTATTAAAAATCTATAACAATAGGATGCTCGAGAATGGGTAAGGCTGGTAGGGGTAAATTATGGGTATAAAAAGGATCATCCTGAGCAAGAAAGGGGAAATTCTTCTTGTTCGGTCTTTAGGGCTTAGAGTCAAGAGAGAACAAGGAAGGCACAAGTAAACTGTCACAAGTACGCCCAAATGGAGGGGAAAATGACTGATTGAAAGTGCTGGGTTGATAAAGAAATAAAGCATAAGGAGATACGTCAACGATCCAGTGCCCAGTTGATCGAGGATCACATGTTAGAAATATAATCGATTTAAAATTCGGACGTTTGGCTGTCAGAAATAAGAAACACAGATATCCAACCACAAGAGTGAGTGAGACGAAGGAAAAACAGTCGGGGCAATGCCCGACCAAGGCCAACTCGGCGAAATTCATAACACCACGCCGAAACATACACACACACACACACAAAGCCGAGAAGAACATTCCCGATATGTGACACTCAGCGACGTACACAGACACCGATGTATTGAAAGTGATACATAACTCACACCTGGAAACAAACAGCGGCCATAATAAAATAGGAGGTTCTCGTCTCCCTGGAAACGAAAACCTCGGGAAGCCTGGTAACGATAGAAGCTCCGACTTCGTACCCGGCCAGCGACGTCTGCAAAACAGCTGACCGCGAGCGAGTGATAAAGCCAAGCGATACAGGCCATTTCAAATTTTGTCTGTACGTGAGCACAATCAACGGAATAAATGCCTATTGAATTTTGTTGTGACATAAAAAGGGTTTATATTAATTTACTCCCTTATCATGCCCTTAGGTGTTGGAATTAATTCGTAGCGTTTTACAAGAGATGGCGTAGGTAGTACAGTATTTCGTTGTTACCGACAGTAATGTATTCATTATGAAACAGCTATCATTGAATGTCATGTGCTGTACATAACCTCTTTTTGAATCGTAAATAACAACACTATAATTTATTGACTATGTCAACATTTGTGCCGAATAAAGTGTTTTTGCGGGGAGTTTTACTTCATTACTTTAATATGAACAAAAGTGCTGCTGAAGCTCATCGTATTTTAGTGGAAGTGTATGGTGAACATGCTCTAGCTGAGCAAACGTGTCGGAAGTGGTTTGCACGTTTTAAAGCTGGGGATTTCGACTTGGATGACAAAGAGCGACCTGGCCAGCCGAAAAAATTTGAAGATAATGAGTTGGAGGCATTGCTGAATGAAGACTCATCTCAAACACTTCAAAAATTGTCTACATGATTGGGAGTTGAGTGATCAATGGTAGGAAAACGTCTTAAAACTTTGGGCATAATCCAGAAGAAAGGACATTGGGTCCCATATGAATTGAAACCAAGGGACATTGAGAGGCGTCTTTTGACATGTGAACTGCTGCTTCAACGGGAGAAAAGAAAAGGTTTTTTGCATTGAATTGTTACTGGTGATGAAAAATGGATCCATTACGACAATCCGAAGCGCAGAAAGTCATGGGTTAAGCCCGGCCAACCATCAACATTAGTGGCAAAGCCAAATATCCATGGGTCTAAGCTCCTGCTCTGTATTTAGTGGGATTAGAGGGGTGTGATTTATTATGAACTGCTGAAACCGAATGAAACCATAACTGGGGATTGTTACTGACTGCAATTGATGCGCTTGAGCCGTGAATTGAAAGAAAAATGGCCGGAATACTCAGAAAGACACGACAAAGTCATTTTGCTGCACGACAATGCTCGTCCGCACGCCGCTAAACCGGTACGAACAAATCGGGAACCCGCCGTATTCTCCAGATATCGCTCCTTCTGATTACCATTTGTTTCGTTCGATGGCTCATAGCCTGTCTGAGCAGAAGTTCACTACTTACGAAGATTGTCAAAAATGGGTCGATTCGTGGATTGCATCTAAAGACGAGGCGTTTTTCCGACACGGTTTTCGTACCCTGCCCGAAAGGTGGTCAAAAGTAGTAGAAAGCGATGGGCAATACTTTCATTAATGTATTTTTTTATTTTTATTTAAAATAAATATTTTTTTTTCATTAAAAAACGCTACGAATTTATTCCAAGTCCTAATAATTTACTCCCTTATCGTGCTCTGAATCCTAAAATTTTAATATTAGGTGTAGTAAAAAGAAATCCATTATTTTTGCATGAAATTGAAGGCAAAAATTATGGATTTCTTTTTACTACACCTAACATAAATCGGGGTGCCCCGTTACAGTATACATCGCATCGGGTCATACTATACGGCGATTTAAAGGTGACATTACGCTTCAAAAAATTCTTTGACAGTTTTGTGTTTGGTGAAGCCAGTTGTGTGTTACAGCGTTCCAAAATGAAGGTAAAAAAGAGAAAATTCGATACATTCTTCAGTACCACTACGACCAAGATGAAAAGGCAGAGCAGGCGGCCAAAAAAATGTGTGCTGTTTATGGACCCAATACAGTATCGAATACAACAGCAAAGCGATGGTTCCAACGATTCCGTTCTGGTAATATGGACGTCGAAGATGAGGCACGCTCTGGTAGGCCAATCGTCGAAAATGTCGATAAAATCATGGAAATCGTCGAGCCGGACCGGCATGTGAGCACTTATTCCATTGCCCAGGAACTGAAGATTAGCCAGAAAACCGTTTGGAATCATTTTCATAAGGCTGGTCTCAAGAAGAAGCTCGATGTATGGGTGCCACACAAATTGACGCAAAAGAACCTTTTGGACCGAATTGATGTCTGCGATTCTTTGCTGAAACGTAACGAAATCGACCCACTTTTGAAGCAGATAGTGACTGGCGATGAAAAATGGGCCACACACGAGAAAAACAGCAGCAAAAGATCGTGGTCCAATCGCGGTGAGCCGGCCCAAACGATCGCCAAGCCCGGATTAACGGCCAAGAAGGTTTTGCTGTGTGTTTGGTGGGATTGGAAGAGAATCATCCTCTATGAGCTGCTCCCATCGGGCCAAACACTCAATTCGGACCTCTACTGTCAATAACTGACCAGATTGAAGCAGGCGATCAACCAGAAGCGGCCAGAATTGGCCAATAGGAAGGGTGTTGTGTTCCATCAAGACAACGCCAGGCCGCACACATTTTTAACGACGCGCCAGAAGCTCCGAGAGCTTGGATGGGAGGTTCTATCGCACCCGCTGTATAGTCCAGACCCGGCACCAAGCGATTATCACCTTTTCAAGCATTTGCAAAATGTTCTTGATGGTAGAAAACTGGCCTTAAGAGAGGTTTGTGAAAATGAGCTAGTCAAGTTTTTTTACCAATAGGGACGAGGACTTCTTCAATCGCGGAATTATGAAATTGCCTTCAAAATGGACAAAAGTTATCGAACAAAACGGCGCATATTTGATCTAAATCGGATAATCCTAACTATGTTAATTTCATCGTCGAAATAAAGCGAAAAAATGCTCAGTCAGAACTTTTTACTTCATCTAATATATATTGAAGTCCATCTTGAATACGTTCTTTAATAGCCTTTGATTCTCTTCGCAATGCGGATTCATTTATTTGTTGATTTATTTATTCGATATTTGTTCCGAAAACTTGTAAATTTTTCGAGTCAATATAGTTTTCAGAGATTACACTAATATTTAATTATTTTTCTTCAATCTTATTGATTCGTAGATCTTTTATTTCTGATTTGTTAAAACTTCCTTGTAACATTATATCGGATTCAATTGTTTTAATTACATTAGAGGCTTTTAGTATCGCATGTGTTGCCATTGCTAAACATCCTTTTTCAAGATAAACTTTTACATTTGACTCAAGTTTTATTGTTCTCGGAGCATTATCGGAACATAATACGCGTTATGTCCCGATAGAAATAGCGTTTCTTCTTTTACTGGTATTACAATCCAGTCTTGTCCTGTTTTTAATTGAATAAACAAGGAACTTTCCAACTCTACATATTTTGGTGTACACATATTTTCTTTTCTTGCAAGAATCATTGTTATTACACATGATGTAGAAGACTGTGTCGAATAATCTGGATGTTTTCTTTGAATTAAATACGTGTTCTCTACTCTCTTTAAATATTCAAATTCTACCGCTTGCAACGGGAAGAATCTTGTTTTCTTTTCATTAATCACTATATAATCTGTATCTATATGATATAATATATATCTTGTTATCATTGAATAACTTGGAATCGCGATTGGATACAGTATTTCGTATATTTCTTCCTCTAATATTGGTACTTCCAGAATATATATTAACTTTTCTTGTGCTACCGCAATTGTTAAATGACTTATTTCAATTAGTGTCGAAAAATGCTCTTCCATCAGCCGAACTGGGAAGAAATGAGGATAATTCGTATGATTCCTTAAATTTTCAAATATAAGTTGTGGAGGAAGAGTTTGAGGATGCGCCATTCCATGTTTTTCATCAATTATAGCCAGTGGCGTAGCTACACTTTCAGCGCCCTGGATTCAGCAATATTCTTCAAGCGCCCCCTCATGTGGGCGCTTGAAGAATCATGCACAAACCTCCAGATGAATCATCTGGAGGTTTGAGTATGATTTTTTTCTTATAATCATCTGAGATGATTATAAATTATAGTTACTGAAAAAAAAATCGGCAACGATGACATGTACGCATAACTTTAACCTGGTACACAATGAAAATAGGCTTTCCGGTAACTTTTTATTGCACGGTCTACGGTTTATAAATCAAGGGGAATACAGTTGCTGTTTGTTGTTTAAAAGTTGGATCTTCTTGCTTTAACTTCCACGAATTCGTCGATCAGAGTATCTAAGTCGAGTTGTTTGGCTCTTTGTCGTTCGATGGAGATTGTCGCCAGCGCAGTCAAACGACTTTGCGACATAAAGGTTCTCAGGTATGTTTTGATAAGGTTGAGTTTCGAAAAACTTCTCTCAGCTGTCGAAACGCTTACCCTCAGAGTGAGAAATATGAAGCAGGCTGTCATAATATCCGGGAAACTGCTCGACGCTTGACAATCAACAAGAAGGAACTGTGTGAGTTCTTGGATTGACCTGATCTTTTCGAACTGGTTAGAAAAGCATGTCTTTAGACGCAGCAACTGTGCTCCGACGTTCAGAGAGAGATCTTCTGGATAGGCATTAACCGCACTAGCGATTATTTCTTGGTCCGATGTTTCGAGCAAATTACGCGGTGATATACAGCTGAACATCTTCCAGATCTCCTCCAGCGCCTCGAAACGAATCTTCAATCGAGTGGTTACGATGTCGAGGTTACGGTTGAAGACTTGGGTTTCAAACCTTTTTTCCGCGTCTTGCAGTCGTTCATCCGAATGGAGTTCGTCAAATATTTTACGGGCATGGCGGATTCTCTTGTTCGGAAAGCTTGGATCAATCTTCCACTCTTCACTCACCTTTTTCGCATCGTTCTTCAAGATGTGCCAGTTACTCCGCATTTCGCTGAATTCTGTGACAAGCGACGATAGCATTGCAGTTGCTTTTCCTATATCCTCTTGTTTCGCCTGGAGCGATTTTGATACGACATCGACGGCACCGAGAATTTTGTTTTGTAGTACGATCAACACTACCGTCGAAAACTCCCCGAAATATTTCATCAACCCATTGGCTTGCGTCTTTTCGGCATTATTTTTCCCTTGGAGCGATAGGTACGACAAGATTTTCATGACGTCAACATATCGACATCGTAGCGAATCGATAGCTTGAATGTGCGATGAACATCTCGTAGGGCAGACTCTTTTCAGAGTTTGTTTCATCGGCCCCTCCATGAGCATGCTTCGATTCTGCCGGCGTCCTCGTTACTTGTACATTGTACAAGTACATTGTACTTTTGTACACTGTACAGCGTGTCTACGTGTGCACAAAAGACTCAAGTAACGAATTTTCATCGTTAAATGAAAAAAATATAATTAATACATAAAAAAATAACAGAAAAAACTTCAACGAAAGTCTCATAACTTTGATTTGCATGAGAAAGAATTATCACCGAAAAAAAATCCAGTTAATTGCGGACATTGATTAATCGCAAAGGATTTTCTGTCGCAGTAGATATTATAACGCAGTATAAGACTAAGACGCTTACAGTGTTGCACGGTTGCACCGGTTTAGCGTAAGATTCGATTTTCTTTAGAACAACTAATCGTAAAACCGACCCTATTCCCAATCATAATGAATCTATCGCACATTAGATATGACATTGTAATACGCTTTTTTGCTTCGAAATTGATTCTAGTTCCGTTTTCCGATACCTTTTCTAGAGTACATTTAGTCACCTGCCATTTGTTTCATTTATAGATTCCTGTGCAAGACTAAAATGTTCTAAAATATATTTATTTGATGATGATATTTATAATTTGGTAGAGATTGTCGATCGGCTATTGACAGAAATTCAGAAAAAAAATCATCTCCGAGGCGCCCCCTAGACCCCGGCGCTCTGGAGCAACTGCTCCCTCCGCTCCCCGACGCTACGCCACTGATTATAGCATCTAATGAATCTGTTATGCTTGTTTTTGAATCTTGATATAATGTAACATATCCAGATAATATTTCGTTGATTTGTATATTAATCGTATTTCTTTTTGTTTCCTCATGTAAATTTTTTATATTTCCACTCAATAATTTGAATTGCATAATCATATCTTCAAAAGTTTTATCATTGTTTTTAAGTTGATTCATCATTAAGGTCGTCTGATTTTTTACAAAATGCGCTATCAGCAAATTATCATTTCTTAATTTATCAATCTCATTATTAAAGTACGTGGCTTCAGAGGATGATAATGTTCCAAAAAGTAATTTTATTCCTTCTCCAACTATGTTAAAGAGACCTCTTCTTATTCTTCGACCAATTAAGGGCGGGGTAAAGTATTTAAATTTTTTTTTTTTCATTTTTTTTTCATTTTTTAAATGAATGCATAATATCTCAAGAATATTGTGTTAAAATTTCAAGTCGATCGGAGTAAAATTGACGAAGTTATGAGTATTTGAGCGTTTATTGCTCCATGCCGGGTTTTATACCTGGGTGTCAGCTGCGCGGCGCGCTATTGTATTTTTCGACCCCGAATAAATTTCTTGATAAACGGGCCTGTTCCGGTCCCGTTATGTATATTTGAGGCATGGTGTCTATTAGTATACACATTAGTCTGTACATCATTTGACCGCTGTATGCCGTGCTGAGCAGTAGCAAGTCACACTAACAGTTTGAGTCCGTTTTCGTTCGTGTTCGTGCCTCGAAAAATAAGCAGATAAGATCGTGAGAACGGTATTGGGCAATTGTGCCGACCGAAAAAAAAAGTGCCTCCTCAAAAGCGTAAAAACAACGAACCGTTAGCTAATAGCGCGTCAGCGAAAAAAATTAAAAATAATCCCGCTGGGGTGGTAGAAGACATCCAAAAACATTATCGAATGATAGATTTCGTTCTTGTTTTTTCGACTATTGCTACTGTAGTCAAATGTGTGAAGTGTGATGGAAAAGTTACATTCCAAACATGCAAAAAAGAAGGTCTTGGTTTCAAGATCAAGGTTACATGTGAAAAGTGTAAACAGCCTCACTACATTCCATCAAGTGAAAGAATAGACAGTGGTGTATACGATGTCAATTATCGATTTGCTTTCGTAATGCGAGTGTTAGGCTTAGGTTTAGCCGGATGCAATAAGTTCTGCGGACTAATGGATTTGGCGAGTGCTTTCTTATCGAAACCAGCCTATAATTTATATATCAAAAAACATTGTGAAGCGATACAAAATGTCGCCAAGAAGTTCTTCGCATCGGCTGCACAAGAAGAGAAAAAAGCAATGTCTGAAGCAAATAATGTAGAAGAAACGTCAGAATTGACTGTATCAGGCGACGGCACTTGGAAAAAAAGAGGATTCTCTTCGTTATTTGGCGTTGCTTCTCTAATTGGATATTGTACTGGAAAGGTACTTGACATTTTTGTAAAAAGCAGTTACTGCCACGGTTGTAAGACTTGGAAAAACAAATTGGATTCTGCCGAATACGAAGCGTGGTACGAAGAGCATGTGGATAGCGGTGATTGCAAAGCCAACCATGAGGGACCCTCTGGAAACATGGAGGTATCAGCAATTATAGAAATGTTCGAACGATCGGTGGAAAATCTTGGGGTGAAATATCGTAACTACATCGGAGACGGTGACTCAAAGACGTACAGCGGCGTTGTCAATGCAAAACCTTATGGTGAAGATTTTGTGATAAACAAAAAAGAATGCATAGGGCATGTCCAAAAGAGAATGGGAACACGTCTGCGTGGACTAGTAAAAACAAGCGTAGTTGACACAAAAACCAAGGCCGGAAAGATCGTAAAAAGAAAAAGCCTTTCTGGCAAAGGAAAGCTCACTGCTAAAATGATTGATAAATTGACTGTTTACTATGGACTAGCTATTCGACGTAATTATGATTCAGTTGAGAAGATGAAAAATGCCATATGGGCAACTTATCATCACTACAGTTCAACCGACGAGAACCCACAGCACGAGAAATGCCCAAGCGGCGAAGACTCCTGGTGCGAATGGCAGCAAGCTGCAGCTGCAGATGCTCTAGAATCATTCAAACACAGCTACACAGCCCTTCCTACTGACGTTCTGGAAGCCATTGAGCCCATTTATAGTGACTTGAGCAACGACGCACTTTTGCAGCGATGTCTTGGAGGTTTCACGCAAAATAATAATGAGAGTCTCAATCAACTTATTTGGAAAATCTCTCCAAAGTCAGTCAGTGGCACCTCTACAATTGTGGAAATTGCAGCTTATGTAGCTGCATGTACTTACAATGAAGGTTCTTTCGCTTTGTTGGCCTTTATGGAAGAGATGCAAATCAGTACAGGGCCAAGTTCTCACGAATGGGCCCGACAAGTTGACGATTTGCGAATTAGTAGAGCAGAGGAGCAAGCGGCGCACGACAGTAAAAAAGAAAGAGTTTTGCGTAGACAAACGCAAAAAGATGCTCTCGATCATCTTGATGGAAGCCTTTTGCTCTACGGACCTGGCATCGACGACTTTGAGTGAGTATAAGAAAATTATCGAGTTTTATTTTGAATTTCTAAAAATTCAAAGATAATTGAAAAATCTGAAAAAATTCATACGTATTCAGAAAAATGAACGAATCACGAAAAAAAATTGGGTTGCGGGGAAATTTGTTGACTAATTTTTTTTTTCATCATTTTGTTAATAACCTTTTGGAATTATTATTATGCAAAATTAATCTTTTGAGTACCTTTAATATGCATGAATTTTCTCAGATTTTTATGCAATCGAGAAGTGTTCTCAAACTTATGTGCAATGAGCGCTAGGCGACTAAACTCTTCTGCGTTTTTCAAACCGTTTTTCTGAGACTTTTCATATTTGAAGTCCGTGTGCACGATAACTCAAAATCTACTGGACCAATCGCTTTGAAATTTTGCACAGTACTTCTTCACATAATTCACCAGGTATTGTCGAGAGCTTTTTTGTTTTTTTTAATAATTACTAATTTTTCAACAACAAATTAGCCGATTTTTTTTAGCGAAAATCGGGTTTTTGGCTCCCAAGTGCTACGAAAAATCGAAAAATCGAAAAAAAAAAATCCTCCCGTCATTACCTCGAGAAACATCTCCTTTAACAAATGCATTTTGATTTTTTTGTTTCAGATGATTCCGTTGCGAGTTATGGTGCACACCGCAAACCAACTTTTTTTCGAGGCGCCTCCGGGGTTTAATTTTCACTCGCTCAATTTTGAATATTTTGCAATGCAAATTTAGGAGAATGTTGTTCAAATGTTACTTTATTATATGTAAATTTTTCAATAAACGAACACTATCCGTTACGCCAAAAAAAAATCTTAAAAACATGCCTTTTTTTCGCCGAATTAACTTTACCCCGCCCTTAAATGATATACCGTCTTTAATTGACTTTCTAATATTTCATTTCGTTTAATTTGCGCTTCGATCTGTTTTATACTTTGACATATGAATCGTGGTTTATGTTGTAAACATATATTATATAATTCTTTAGGCTTATTCTTTAATAAGAATATCTCTTCTGGTAAGTGGCTAAATTCTATTCCGATGATTAATTTCCAAGTTTCGTGATAAACATGTATTTTTCCCATGCTTTCTAAATAAACTGATTTCTCATTCCCAATGTTGCTTACTTGTACCTGGTTACGGGTCATTGGGATTAGTAGCGTCGTCATCAGTATCAGTACTGTTAATTGTGTCCTCGGATTCATTTTCATCTGTAAAATAGGGTTTTACATTTATTTTATTATATGTTACGAGGTCATTGCCTCTTCTTATCACTATACTTTGCTCATTGAAGATTCTTTCTATAATATAGGGTCCTTCCCATGAACTACGTAATTTTGATAAACCCGGTTGTTTTCTCTTAACTAATACTTCTTGTCCTACTCTCAAGGATTTAGGAATTCTTTGGGAGCTTAATCTTTCGCGAGGTTTTTCTTGGGATTTTTGTATCTTTTCTCTTGCCTTTTCACGGACCTTTTCCCGATATTCTCGTAATAAATCATATTTTTCTTTTATACTCATTTCGAGTTCTTCGGCATCGAAAGGGATATTTGGGACATAACCAAATAAAAATTCAAAAGGTGACCCTCGGTCCTTTCATTCCTTGTCAAATTATAAGAGATCATAGCCCTTGACAATTGATTTATCCAATTGGTACTTTCCCCCATGTTGCTCCGTACGTAATTGAGGATTTCCCGATGTGCTCTTTCATTTTTACCATTTGACTGTGGGTGATACACAGAAGTAGCAGTATATTTGACCTTTAATTTCTCACACATTACTTCGTAAAATTTCCCTTTAAATTCGACGCCATTGTCCGTTAAAACTTCTTTAGAAATCCCAAGTATTTTACAATAATTCTCCCAAAATTTTCCAAGTACTTCTTGCGAATTTTTTGTCTTGAGCGGAGTTATTACCAAATATCGCGTTAGGTAGTCTTGTTTAACCAATATGTATTTACGACCTTGATTTGGGGGTAATGGTCCCATTACATCTAAGGACACTTTATCGTTAGGATTCATAGGGATGTCAGGATTTCCTGGATTAGGTCTCGTTACTTGTGAAGTTAATTTTTCCTTTTGACATATTTGACATCGTTGAATTACTTTGTCTACCTCTTTAGTCATTCCATTGTCTGTTATTATTAGACCATTTTTGGTTGTTCTTCCTTCTTTGAAAAATATGCTTTCGGATTTCTCAAATGAGTCTTTTTCTTCCAAATAATTATCGTAACTTGGGTATGTATCGTTTATGAATTCATCTAAAGCGTTAGGGATTCCATCGTCCAAGATATTTATCCGAGACAAAGCATCTACTTTTGCATGAGATTTCCCTTTTCTATGAATAATTTCGAAATCATATTCTTCTAATTTCCATTTCCATCTCATTAATCGCGAAGAAGGATCTTTAAGATTCATTAGCCAGATTAGTGGTTTATGATCCGTAATAATCTTGAATTTTCGTCCATACAAAAAGTATCTATAATGTTTTACTGCCCAAACAATTGCCAATAATTCTTTTTCTATAGTAGAGTAATTTTGTTCCGCTGGATTCAATGTTCTTGAAGCATAAGAAATGGGTTTCTCCTTTCCTAGATCGCCTTGTGATAATATTGCATCTATTGCCTTTCCACTAGCATCTGTTTATAATATGAACGGTTTATTGCAGTCAGGATATGTTAAAATAGGTTCCATACATAATGCGTTTCTTAATGTTTTCAATTAATTTTCTTCTTCGGATGTCCATTGCCAGATCGCTTTTTCTTTTAATAAATGTGTCAAAAGTTTTGTTGAAAAGTCTTTAATAAATTTCCGATAATAGCCAACAAGTCCTACAAATTGTTTGATTTCTTTTTGATTTTTCGGTCTTGAATAATTTATAATTTTTTCTATTCGTTCCGGATTTGGTTTGATACCTTCTTTTGAAATTACATGACCCAAATAAGTTAATTCCGGTTTTAAGTATTCGCATTTATCAGGTTGCAATTTTAATTTAACATCTCAAAATCTTAAAAAAAGTGTCTCTAGATTTTTGTTATTTTTTTTAAATCTTTCCAAATACAATGACATCATCCATGTATACGAACCAATTATTGCCAATTAATCCTTGTAATCCTTTATTCATCATTCGTTGAAATGTTGGTGGTGCATTTTTTAATCCAAAAGGCATTCTATTATATTCATAGTGTTCATCTTTTTTTGAAAATGCGGTTTTTTGTTTATCTTTTTCTTTTATTCCAATTTGATGGAAACCAGACGCGAGATTAAAAGCAGAAAAATGTTTAGCATTTCCCAAATTGTCTAAACTTTCGTCAATGTTTGGTAGAGGATAAGCGTCTTGTTTTATTTTCTCATTAATTTTTCGATAATCAATCACTATTCGCCATTTCTTTTTACCGGATGAATCCGATTTTTTGGGCACAATCCATAAAGGTGAATTAAATGGCGAGTCACTTTCTTTAATTATTCCTTTTTCAAGGATTTCTTTAATTTGTTTTTTAATTTCTTCTTGATGAATAGGTGGATATTTATATTGTTTCGTATGAATTGGTTTTTCGTCAGTCAAATCTATTGAATGTTCTGTTATTCGAGTCATTGGAAGTGGATCTCCCGGTAGGATGAAAATATCATGGTATCTTTTAATAATTTTCCAAATTTATTCTTTTTCTTCTTTAATGTGATTCAATCGGGTATTTTCTGCAAGTAAGTTTTCTCTTTCATTTGTTAATTCTGGTATTTCATAGTTTTTAACAACCAAATGATTTATAGGTTCAGCTTTTAATTTTCTTGTGCAACCGTCTTTGTTTGTCCAATTAGCATTATGAAATGTGGATTGACTGTTTTGAACATTTACTAATACATCATAGTCTTTTAATTCTATTCTTGCATATCCATTTAGAATTCCTTCAATATCAAAAGTGCGTAGGCAATCAGTTCGTGCAGGCATATTTGTTTCTTTTTTGGGTGGATCTTTTGTATATACTCTTGATCTAAATTGAAAAATATGTTTACCCATGTCGCATTTTGCTTCAAATTGTTGAAGTATATTTAATCCAATTAATCCATCTTTTTTCATTGATAAATGTGAAGGGATTACATGAAATTCAACTGGTTGTGAAAATAATCGGGTTTCAATTATACCTTCTGTTTTTAGGGTTTCAATTGTTGCAAACATTACAATTGTTGTAATGTTTTTTTCCTTTTTTAAATTATCTTTGTCGGATCATTTATCAATTTCCTTTTTACCAATGATATTGTCGAACCTGGATCAATCAAAAATATTCCTTCTTTAGTATCATCTAATTTTAGAAAAATGTGAGCAAGTTTACATTTCTTGTTTCTTATACTACAGATTCTTGTAATGTTTGTTCGTTCTCTTGGACATGATGTGTTTGAGGAGGAGGATCTTTGGAATTGTGAGGAGCATTTAGAAACACCCGGTTGTTAAATGGTCTTTTATCAAATTGTCTATTATCAAATTGTCTTTTTGTACATTCTGAAAGTACGTGTCCTGGCTTTTTACAATTGTAACACACCCTTTGAAAACTTTTTATGAAAGTTTTGTCGCTTTTGTTTTTGTTTTTGTGACTGAGATAACGATTTGGACCCTGATAAGTTTTTTCTGACCAATTATTCATTGTTCGCGTTTTCAAAGTTATTTCAGCTTTAATTGCAGAAGTAATCGCTTCCTTGATATTGTTTGGATGTTCTGTTATTACTTCTAAACCAATTTTTTTTTAGACCTTCTAAGAAATCACTGAGACCCTTTTTCTTTTCTTCATCTATTAGGACTGTTTTGTGACTTTGTGGAAATGACGTTTTATTTAAGATTGCTTTTATCGGCAGATCATGAATTTTCATAAATCTTTGAGACTATTCATTAATTGATTCTTTTGATTTTTGTCTACAATTCATTCTTTGGAGTTGGAAAATTGTCAAATCATTAGGACTACCATAGTTTATACGCAAAATATTTTTTGGTTCGGTAAAATTATCGATATTATCCGCTCTAATTTCTACCTTAGCTCTTCCTTTTAATTTCGATCCTAAAATCATTGCGAGTAGAAGACCTTGTTTGTTTCGATCTGTATTCTTCTTTGCACTTTCTATTTGGTAAATAAACGTTTCTACAGGCATATTTTCGCCATCAAATTCAGATATCGTAATTAATAATTCTTTAAGCGTTGTTGTATGGTTAACGTCACCTTCGTCTTCAGATATTTCAGAATCATATTCATTCGTCTTCATTTCAATTTTCGGTTCTGTATTTTCCATTCTTTTGAAAAGGCCTTGAGGAGATTCTCTATTTTCTCAATTTCTTACCTCGGCACAATATTGGTCGTCCTTACAATAACGAGCGTTTTTCCTCTTCCTTGACGATGAATTCTTCTTTTCTTCACGAAGATGGGCTGTCAATCACTCTGTATCACCCCCTTTTCTTGATTGGTTGCCGATGTCGTTCTTCGATGACTGTCGCGTAGTGATTCCTTCGAGATTTTCCCTCAGGATGATCCTCTCGGATCCTCGTTGGTTTCACACGTGACCTTCGATTCGACAAGTCGTCGTTGGATGTCCCTTTGGTGTTCCGTTGACGATCAATCGTTGAATCGGATTTGTGAATAAAGGTGCCTTGAAGCCAACTTTTTGATGATAACTTGGGTAACCCGTTGAATTTTCATACTATGTGTTTTTCTTTTTTGGGATCCTTGACTTTCACCAATTTACGTCGGTCTTCTTATTGACATCTCACTGTTTCACCAATTTATATGTTGATTGGGATGCCTCTATTATTTTGGTATTCCAGCCGCTGCCACCAATTTATATGTTACACCGTTGGGCGAACATATATGTTAAAAAAAAGTCGTTATCGCTTATCGAAGAGTTTTCTTTATTTATTATTACAATCGTATGGCGAACTACTGGTATGTATTATTCTCGAAGTCTTCTTCCAACGATTGTAATAGGATGCGCCGACCCATGACTTCTTCTCTCTTCTTTCACGATAGCGGCAAGATGTAGACGTCGAACGAAGTGCGTAGTTAATTTTGTAGAAAGTTCTTATGACGACCAATGAATATTCCGGATTACAACTACGCTGGACAAAATCTACCAAGCTCGGCGACGATACTTTAACGATACGCTCGTTGAAGACTCTAAATTGAGAATGATGAAAACAACAACTTCTTAGCGCTCGCGGATGCTCTTATATATGATTTGGGAATAACGCAATATGTATCGATTACTCGGTGGAGAAAAAATATATCGCGTCACCGAGTAACTTATCCAGAAAGTGTCAAATTTCATCGTTACAATATATATATATATATATATATATATATATATATATACAGGGTGAGGCACATAAAGTGTTACAGAGCAATAGCACTCAAACTATTGACCATATCTAAAAATGTTTCCGACAAAAGTTTCAGTGTTCGAGAAGGCCGTCATACTGGACCAGCCTATTTTTTTATCGGTGGAGCCGCTGAAGCTACGTCAAGGTCAACTCCACTTTTTAAAATGGAACCATGTATTTTTTTTCGATGACATTATTACCAATTTTAAGACGAATTCAGCGACACAAGGTCATTCTAGTCACGCAAAGTATGAAAATAGTCGAAAAATCGAAAAATATCGGAATAATCACTTTCAAAGGATCCACTAACCTTGGTTTGGGTCTACCTACAGAAGATGCTCGAAGTGATGACTTTTGACTTGTAAGCACTTGTTAATTCGCTGATGAAAAGACCGTCTAACTTCAGCCAACATTTCGACGGCAGTATGGAAGAACGTGCTATCTCAAATTGTGATAGAAAAACGTGCTATCCCAAATTGTGATAGAAGAACGTGCTATCTCAAATTGTGATAGAAGAACGTGCTATCTCAAATTGTGATAGAAGAACGTGCTATCTCAAATTATGAGAGAAGAACGTGCTATCTCAAATTGTGATAGAAGAACGTGCTATCTCAAATTGTGATAGAAGCACGTGCTATCTCAAATTGTGATAGAAGAACGTGCTATTTCGAATTGTGATAGAAGAACGTGCTATCTCGATCAGTCAACATACATATTTTCATTGATACAGCACTGGTATTTGGGGCACCTCAGTATACAGAGCACTTTTTCTGTAAGGTTATTTAATTTTCTAATATTATTTAGCTCGATAATAGAAAAAAATTAAGATATGTTTGAATAAACAACTTTTTCTTAATCATCAATATATTTATTTATATGGAATTTTTAGAACCTACAGTTACTGTAGGTTCTAAAAATTCCATATAAATAAATATATTGATCATTAAAAAAAAGTTTCTAATATGATTTAGCTCGATAATAAAAATTAAGATATGTTTGAATAAACAACTTTTTTTTAATCATCAATATATTTATTTATATGGAATTTTTAGAACCTACAGTTACTGTAGGTAACTGGTAAATTCCATATAAATAAATATATTGATGATAAAAAAAAAGTTGTTTATTCAAACATATCTTAATTTTTTTCTGTTATCGAGCTAAATCATATTAGAAAATTAAATAACTTAACAAAAAAAGTGCTCTGTATACTGAGGTGCCCCAAATACCAGCGCTGTATCAATGAAAATATGTCGCCTGATCGAGATAGCACGTTCTTCAATCACAATTCGAGATAGCACGTTATTCTATCACAATTTGAGATAGCACGTTCTTCTATCACAATTTGACATAGCACGTTCTTCTCTCATAATACGAGATAGCACGTTCTTCTATCACAATTTGAGATAGCACGTTCTTCTATCACAATTTGAGATAGCACGTTCTTCTCTCATAATTTGAGAGAGTACGTTCTTCTATCACAGTTTGAGATAGCACGTTCTTCTATCACAATTTGAGATAGCACGTTCTTCTATCACAATTTGGGACAGCACGTTCTTCTATCACAATTTGAGATAGCACGTTCTTCCATACTGCCGTCGATTTGTGGTGTAATTTCGGTACATGCTCGGCGTTTTGTTTCTTTTATGTCGTCAGGCGTGGTAGGTGCTACCGCCATTGCGCGTTCTTTGACAAAACCCCATAAAAAGTAATCTGATGATGTTAGATCTGGCGAACGAGGTGGCCAAGCTACTGGGCCGCCTCGTCCTATGCACTTTTCACCAAAAATCTCATTCATCACTTGCCTTGAACACAGAGCATAATCGAGTGGTGCACCGTCATGTTGCATCCACATGTCCATGCGAACATGCAAGGGCACGTTTTCCAGTAATTGAGGCAGTACGTTTTGCAGAAAGCTTGCGTAAACTTGCCCAGCCAAGCGACCTTAAAAAAAATATGGACCAATGACGTGATCGCCGACAATGCCGCACCAACAATTAACGGACCACGGATGTTGAAATGGTACAGTTCTCATCCATCGAGGATTCTCATTTGCCCAATAATGCATGTTATGCCTATTCACATTTCCCGTATTTGTGAAGTTAGATTCGTCAGAAAAAAGCACATGACTCAAAAATGAGACAATCTTCGCACATCTTCTGTAGGTAGACCCAAACCAAGGTTAGTGGCTCCTTTGAAAGTGATTATTCCGATATTTTTCGATTTTTCGACTATTTTCATACTTTGCGTGACTAGAATGACCTTGTGTTGTAGGTCGCTGAATAGGATGGTCCAGTATGACGGCCTTCTCAAACACTGAAACTTTTCTCTGAAACATTTTTGGATATGATCAATAGTTTCAGTGCTATTGCTCTGTAACACTTTATGTGCCTCACCTTGTATATATACAGGGTGTTTCATAATAAGTGGCCCACCCGGAACTGGCGGGTTCAGGGGGGTACCCCGAGTAAAACTGCCAAGGCGTTTTTTTTTGCGTCAAATAGATTTCAAATGAGAGCGATTAAAATTTTGGCGTACGAATGATTGTTGTAGGGCGGCAGTCTGCCCTTAGCGACGACGCCACTCGAGCGCCGAGTCTAAGCGCGAGACGCGTAGCAGGCAGCGAGCAAGGTAGCTAGGGATTTGTCTCGCTTGCCCGGCCAGTTTGACGTTTCGTGTATCGTCTGCTATTATTTTCTGTCATCTTGGGTACGAAAGTTCAGAGCGCGGGTTCGACAGGTAACTCGCGCTTTGAACTTGCAAGGTTTGAGGAACACAACGTTTGACAGATGACGGCGCGGATGATTTGACGTTTTGCGTATCATTCGCTTAGGCTGCCTGTTAACCAATCGGGTCCGAGACTCGTGATAGGCCGGCCGATGTGACATTTCCCGCTTCGTCTTCTGTCGCTCCGTGAATTCTGGGCCGAAGCGTGAAGGTTGCCGACATTCATAAGACTTGTAATTCTACCCCGCGAGCGATGATGATAAAAAATCAGATTATTCAATGCATTTGTAATCTTTATTTTCTAGAGAAATAAAGCACAGAATGATCAATAATTTAGTGTTTTTCAAATTTGAAGGCACCGAGCAATTGTTTTTTTTACGTATTGCCGTTATCGTGAGGATTCGACCTGGACACTTCCATATTGAATGACGAATAAATTATTTAATTTTCATTACAACTTCAATCAAATTTTTTATTCTTAGTTGTTGCGGCGGTGATAAAAATTATCATGCCCCATGATATTATCCAATAAGAGTTTCTGTTATCTTTGTTATCTCAAGAAATAAATATTAACAGAGTCGACAACAACCGAATATGTCTGGAATTTCACGTACAGAGGAACAGCAGGTTTTTTTGTTTTGGTTTGTTTACAAGCTTTTATTTAACTTGACTTGGTGTTAGATGCGAAACGGAAAATCGATATTTCACCCACTTCCGAACTACTTAGAACTCTGAAATGTTGCAAACATGCATCTGAGAGGTGAGAACGCACGACTCAACGTTAAAAAAATGAATCAATAAAAAACGACGTTCTGTGACAGCGCATGATTCGATTACAAAAAACAATAAATACTTTTTTTTTAAATAACGACTTGCTGTTGACTGCAAAATGGAAAATCGATATTTCATCCACTTCTTAACTACTTAGAGCTCTGAAATTTTGCAAACATGCAACTAAGAAGTGACACAAGCTTTCAGTTACAGACACATATGGGTGACTTGGTAAAAAAATTATTTTCTACTTTTTAGCATATTTAATAAAAGCTTGATAAAAATTTTTTTTTTATATAGAAATTATTTATATTCATGTTATCGGTACTCTGAATATCCGAATAATCCAGCTGGCGAGTACTCCAATGTTGCGAAAAACGGATTTACATACTTATACAAATAGCAAAGATTAAATGCGTGTAGCCACTGCTGATTCATCCGACTGCGAGCTGTTACGTGAGCAAAGATGCAACCAGTGCTCCGTATAATCCCTGGTCGCTCTATCCAACATTTCTGGAATCGTTCGTCGATTTTTACATTTAATTTCAGCCCAGTTCCTCTCAGAGCGAGAGGATACCTTTGGCTACGCTGCAAGCAACAAAACTGAAAGTAACATCGACGTTCATGTCGCGAAGATGAAATCGACGACCGGCGTGATGGTTCTAGCCGTTGTAGGCTAGGACGATTGGCACCCAGTCCCTAGGGAACAGAGATGAAATCGATTATCTCAATCATTTTCCTAGCATCCATAGGACATACTCGAAACCGTCCCATCGAGTTTCTCGTTGATTTCATCTCGTTCTCGATCGGGAGTGTGGATCATGTAAGCAGAGGTAAAAGCTGCGAATACAACGATAGCTCCTTTGAGTACGTGTTAAAGATGAAATCAAGGGCTCGATTGGTACATTCGGATAGTTTTCACCCTAACCCCGTCATACTCATCATAAACTGCATCGATTTCATCTCTGGTTCAGTAAACGATGCTGAAGACGTGCATGGTCTAGACGTGCACGATAGCTCCTTTGAGTACGTGTTAAAGATGAAATCAACGGCTCGATTGGTACATTCGGATAGTTTTCACCATAACCCCGTCATACTCGTCATAAACTGCATCGATTTCATCTCTGGTTTCAGTAAACGATGCTGAAGACGGGCATGGTCTATCGCCGAAACGGAGCTCGGACGATTGCCACTTAGTGCCTGGCGAACAGAGATGAAATCGATTCTCTCAATCATTTTCCTAGCATCCACAGGACATACTCGAAACCGTCCCGTCGAGTTTCTCGTTGATTTCATCTCGTTCTCGATCGGGAGTGTATCATGTAAGCAGAGGTAAAAGCGGCGAATACAACGATAGCTCCTTTGAGTACGTGTTAAAGATGAAATCAAGGGTTCGATTGGTACATTCGGATAGTTTTCACCCTAACCCCGTCAAACTCGTCATAAACTGCATCGATTTCATCTCTGGTTCAGTAAACGATGCTGAAGACGTGCATGGTCTATCGCCGAAACGGAGCTCGGACGATTGGCACCCAGTGCCTAGGGAACAGAGATGAAATCGATTCTCTCAATCATTTTTCAAGCATCCATAGGACATACTCGAAACCGTCCCGTCGAGTTTGAGTTTGATTTCATCTCATTCTCGATCGGGAGAGTGGATCATGTAAGCAGAGGTAAAAGCTGCGAATGCAACGATAGCTCCTTTGTGTAGGTGTTAAAGATGAAATCAACGGCTCGATTGATACTTTCAAATAGTTGTCAACATAACCCCGTCATACTCGTCGTAAACTCCATCCGTTTCATCTCTGGTTCAGTAAACGATGTTCAAAACGTGGATGGTCCATCACTGAAACGGAACTCGGACGATTGCCACCCAGTGCCTAGCGAACAGAGATGAAATTGATTCTCTCAATCATTTTCCTAGCATCCATAGGACATACTCGAAACCGTCCAGTCGAGTTTGTCGTGGATTTCATCTCGTTCTCGATTGGGAGAGTGGATCATGTACGCAGAGGTACAAGCTGCGAATACAACGATCGCTCCTTTGAGTACGTGTTAAAGATGAAATCAACGACTCGATTGGTACATTCGGATAGTGTTCACCATAACCCCGTCATACTCGTCATAAACTGCATCGATTTCATCTCTGGTTCAGTAAACGATGCTGAAGACGTGCATGGTCTATCGCCGAAACGGAGCTCGGACGATTGCCACCCAGTGCCTAGCGAACAGAGATGAAATCGATTCTCTTAATCATTGTCGTAGCATCCAGAGGTCATACTCGAAACCGTCACGTCGGGTTTCTCGTTGATTTCATCTCGTTCTCGATCGGGAGTGTGGATCATGTAAGCAGAGGTTAAAGCTGCGAATACAACGATAGCTCTTGAATACGTGTTAAAGATGAAATCACCGGCTATCGCCGAAACGGAGCTCGGACGATGCAGTTTATGACGAGTATGACGGGTTATGGTGAAAACTATCCGAATGTACCAATCGCGCCGTTGATTTCATCTTTAACACGTACTGAAAGGAGCTATCGTTGTATTCGCAGCTTTTACCTCTGCTTACATGATCCACACTTCCGATCGAGAACGAGATGAAATCAAAGAGAAACTCGACGGGACGGTTTCGAGTATGTCCTGTGGATGCTAGGAAAATGATTGAGAGAATCGATTTCATCTTTGTTCGATAAGCACTGGGTAGCAATCGTCCGAGCTCAGTTTCGGCGATAGACTATGCCCGTCTTCAGCATCGTTTACTGAACCAGAGATGAAATCGATGCAGTTTAAGACGAGTATGACGGGGTTATGGTGAAGACTATCCGAATGTACCAATCGAGCCGTTGATTTCATCTTTAACACGTACTCAAAGGAGCTAGCGTTGTATTCGCAGCTTTTACCTCTGCCTACATGATCCACACTGCCGATCGAGATCGAGATGAAATTAACGAGAAACTCGACGGGACGGTTTCGAGTATGTCCTGTGGATGCTAGGAAAATGATTGAGAGAATCGATTTCATCTCTGTTTGCTAGGCACTGGGTGGCAATCGTCCGAGCTCCGTTTCGGCGATAGACCATGCCCGTCTTCAGCATCGTTTACTGAACCAGAGATGAAATCGATGCAGTTTATGACGAGTATGACGGGGTTATGGTGAAAACTATCGGAATGTACCAATACAGCCGTTGATTTCATCTTTAACACGTACTCAAAGGAGCTATCGTTGTATTCGCAGCTTTTACCTCTGCTTACATGGTCCACACTCCCGATCGAGAACGAGATAAAATCAACGAGAAACTCGACGGGACGGTTTCGAGTATGTCCTGTGGATGCTAGGAAAATAATTGAGAGAATCGATTTCATCTCGGTTCACTAGGCACTGGGTGGCAATCGTCCGAGCTCAGTTTCGGCGATAGACTATGCCCGTCTTCAGCATCGTTTACTGAACCAGAGATGAAATCGATGCAGTTTATGACGAGTATGACGGGGTTATGATGAAAACTATCCGAATGTACCAATCGAGCCGATGATTTCATCTTTAACACGTACTCAAAGGAGCCATCGTTGTATTCGCAGCTTTTACCTCTACTTACATGATCCACTCTCCCGATCGAGAATGAGATGAAATCAACGACAAACTCGACGGGACGGTTTCGAGTATGTCCTATGGATGCTAGGAAAATGATTGATAGAATCGATTTCATCTCTGTACCCTAGGCACTGGGTGCCAATCGTCCGAGCCTACAACGCCTAGAACCATCACGCAGGTCGTCGATTTCATCTTCGCGACATGAACGTCGATGTTACTGTCATTTTTGTTGCTTGCAGCGCAGCCAAAGGTATCCCCTCGCTTTGAGAGGAATTGGGCTGAAATTTAATGTAAAAATCGACGAACGATTCCAGAAATGTTGGATAGAGCGACACAGGGATTATACGGAGCACTGGTTGCTCACGTAACAGCTCGCAGTCGGATGAACCAGCAGTGGCTACATGCATCTAATCTTTGTTATTTGTATTAGTATGTAAATCCGTTTTTCGCAAAATTGGGGTACTCGCCAGCTGGATTATTCGGATATTCAGAGTACCGATAACATGAATATAAATAATTTCTATATAAAAAAACATTTTTTATCAAGCTTTTATTAAATATGCTAAAAAGTAGAAAATAATTTTCTTACCAAGTCACCCGTATGCGACTGTAACTGAAAGCTTGTGTCACTTCTTAGTTGCATGTTTGCAAAATTTCAGAGCTCTAAGTAGTTGAGAAGTGGATGAAATATCGATTTTCCATTTTGCAGTCAACAGCAAGTCGTTATTAAAAAAAAAAGTATTTATTGTTTTTTTTAAATTCGAATCATGCGCTGTCACAGAAAGTCGTTTTTTATTGATTTATTTATTGATTCATTTTTTTAACGTTGAATCGTGCTTTCTCACCTCTCAGATGCATGTTCGCAACATTTCAGAGCTCTAAGTAGTTGGGAAATGGGTGAAATATCGATTTTCCGTTTCGCATCTAACACCAAGTCAAGTTAAATGAAAGCTTGTAAACAAACCAAAACAAAAAAACCTGCTGTTCCTCTGTACTTGAAAGTCCAGACATATTCGGTTTTTGCCGACTCTGTTAATATTTATTTCTTGAGATAACAAAGACAACAGAAACTCTTATTGGATAATATCATGGGGCGTTATAAGTTTTATCACCGCCGCAACAACTAAGAATAAAAATTTTTATTGAAGTTGTAATGAAAATTAAATAATTTTTTCGTCATTAAATATGGAAGCGTCCAGGTCGAATCCTCACGATAACGGCAATACGTAAAAAAAACAATCGCTCGGTGCCTCAAAATTTGAAAAACACTAAATTATTGATCATTGTGTGCTTTATTTCTCTAGAAAATAAAGATTACGAATGCATTGAATAATCTGATTTTTTATCATCATCGCTCGCGGGTAGAATTACAAGTCTTTATGAATGTCGGCAACCTTCACGCTTCGGCCCGGAATTCATGGAGCGACAGAAAACGAAGCGGGAAATGTCACATCGGCCGGCCTGTCACGAGTCTCGGACCCGATTGGTTAACAGGCAGGCTAAGCGAATGATACGCAAAATGTCAAATCATCCGCGCCGTCATCTGTCAAACGTTGTGTTCCTCAAACCTTGCAAGTTCAGAGCGCGCGTTACCTGTCGAACCCGCGCTCTGAACTTTCGTACCCAAGATGACAGAAAATAATAGCAGACGATACACGAAACGTCAAACTGCCGGGCAAGCGAGACAGATGCCTAGCTACCTTGCTCGCTGCCTGCTACGCGTCTCGCGCTCAGACTCGGCGCTCGAGTGGCGTCGTCGCTAAGGGCAGACCGCAGCCCTCCAACAATCATTTGTACGCCAAAATTCTAATCGCTCTCATTTGAAATCTATTTGACGGAAAACAAAACGCCTTGGCAGTTTTACTCGGGGTACACCCCTGAACCCGCCAGTTCCGAGTGGGTCACTTATTATGAAACACCCTGTATATTGTAACGGTGAAATTTGACACCTCTAGCCTTGAGATAAGAACTCCTCACAAACAACTTGCTCTTTCTCGAAAACCAAGCGAAGCGACCGAGTGTTCCAAAATGCGCAATCGAGATCTCGAACATTTCTGAAGACGCAATCGTGACCATATGAATAGACGCGTTTAGTCAGTCACAGTCAGTCACTCATCCGCAATCAATCAGACACCGTCACTCTGTCGCTCGATATTCCATTTTCCAACAATCAACATTTCTCGAAACGGTCGTCAAAGTCTTCGGTCTATCAAATAATCGACAATATTCTAACAAAGTCTCTAGATTGTAATTGATCATTAAATAAATAAATAATCTTCAGAGTCTTAGTTTCGTCCGAGTTTTTAAAAATATAGTGTTCGCCGCGAGCGGTGTAACATTATAAATTGGTGGCAGCGTTGGGATGCCAAAACAATAAAGGCATCCTAATCAACAAATAAACTGGTGAACGGTGTGATTTCAAGAGGAAGATCAACATAATTTGGTTGACTTCAAGATTGCATCCGTACCTATATTTCCGAGGAGCAAAATAAGAACTCTGAAGGAAAATCGAATTCGTCGTGGGATATCATCGAAGATCCGAGAGTATTTTTTTGATGAAATAACTCGAGGTATTACTACATTCCTGGAAGTCGTCTATTCTAAATCGGGATCAATACGTAGTGATTGAAGCCCATCCATACGACGACACATCGCTGTATTACTACAAACTCGGGTGCAATACGGAGCGATTGGTACCCATTTTCGTCAGCAACTCGATCATCGTTTAATTCCGGGCAACGTCGACGAACGACCCATTTCAAATCGATCGAGAAACATCGATATCTACGCATCTAAATCTTCGAGAAACATCGACATCTGCATCTGAATCTTCGAGAGAAACATCAACATCTACGCATCGGAATCTTCCAGAACATCGACGGCGGGCATCCAAATCTTCTAGATCTTTACGTCAATCGATACCGTAAACCCGGTAAGAAAATGGAAAATATCGAGCAACTTCTTCAAAATCTGTTCAAACGCCTAGAAAGTCTAGAAACAAAAATCTTGCATACGCGTGACTCTGAAATTTCCGAAGACGAAAATGAAATCAGTTCTGGCTCTACAATTTCAATTAAAGAATTACTTCTTACAATTTCTGAATTCGATGGAGAAAATATGCCCGTAGAAACATTCATTTATCAAATCGAAAGTGCGAAAAGAAATGTAGATCAAAGTAAACAAAGACTCTTATTGGCCATGGTACTAGGATCAAAATTGAGAGGAAGAGCAAAAGTGGACATTCGTGCCGACAACATTGACAGTTTTAGCGAATTAAAAAACATATTAAGAATCAATTACGGTAGCCATGACGATCTAACAATCTTTCAACTACAGAGAATGAATTGTAAACAAAAACCGAAAGAATCTATTCACAATTATTCACAAAGATTTATGGAAATTCATGATTTAGCAATAAAATCGATTCTAAACAACACATCAATTCCACAAATCAACAAAACAATTCTTGTAGAAGAGGAAAAGAAAAGAGGACGAACAGATTTCTTAGAAGGATTAGAAAGAGAAATACGATTAGATGTTAAAACAGAACATCCAAACACTATTCGCGATGCAATTACTTCCGCAATGAAAGCTGAAATAACATTCAAAACTCGTTCAATGAACAATTGGCCAGAAAACTCGAATCCAAGTACGGGCTTCAAGGTTAAAAATAAAAACGAAAACTCTCGACCATTCCAAAAGAACTTTCAAAAAACATGCAATTATTGCAAAAAACCAGGGCATGTAATTTCAGAATGTAGAAAAAAGCAATTTAACGATCAAAACAGACAATTTCATAAACGGGATTTTCGAAATGTTCCTCAACCTACCAAAGACCCACCACAAAACAATCATATTCAAGAAACATCAGAAGAATCTGTAGCATCCGAAACGAAGGATGTAAACTTGCTCACATTTTTCTAAATTTCGAAAACGCAAAACAAGGAATTTTTCTATTTGACCCAGGTTCAACCTTATCTTTAATTAAAGAAAACTTAATTAATGATGTCAAACAAATCCTTCCAAAAAGCAAAAAGATAAATACCATCGCAAGCGATATCCTAAGTACAAGAGGAACCTTTGAAACAAAACTTTTTTCCCAACCAGTCACCCTTCACGTAATTCCATCCAACTTGCCAATGAAAGAAGATGGACTAATTGGATTTGACATACTGCAACAATTTGAAGGTAATTGGGATATGGGAAATCATATATTAAAATTTGGACCAAAAATTTATTCTAAAAACCCACCTAAAAGAGAAACAAATATGCCAGCAAGAACGGTTGTTTAAGGACATTTGATATTGAAGGAGTTCAAAACGGACCAGCAAAAATTCCATTAAAATATTATGACGTATTAGTAAATATCACAAACGGACAAGCCACATTCCCTATTCCGAATTGGACAAATCAGGACGGATGTATAAGCGTTTTAAAAGCCGAACCAATAAATCATCTCGACCTCAAAGAATATGAAGTCCCAGAATTAACTAGTAAAAGAGAAAAACTCCTCACACAAAATACCAGACTCGATCACATAAAAGAAGAAAAGGTTGAAATTTGGAAAATCATAAAAAGATACCACGATATTTTCGTTTTACCTGGAGATCCTCTTCCAGTCACACATTTAACAGAGCAGCCAATTGATTTAATTGACGAAAAACCAATTCACGTAAAACAATACCGATACCCTCCAATACATCAGGAAGAAATAAAAAGACAAATTAAGGAAATGCTTGAAAAAGGAATAATCAGAGAAAGTGAATCCCCATTTAATTCTCCATTATGGATAGTTCCAAAGAAAACAGATGCATCTACCAAAAAGAAATGGCGTATCGTAATCGACTATAGAAAACTTAATGAAAAAACAAAACAAGACGCCTACCCTCTTCCAAATATTGATGAAATTTTGGACAATCTTGGAAATTCCAAATATTTCTCCGCTTTTGATCTTGCCTCAGGATTCCACCAAATTGCAGTAAGAGAAAAAGATAAACCTAAAACAGCATTTTCCACAAAGGACGGACATTTTGAATATAATAGATTGCTATTTGGATTAAAAAACGCTCCTCCAACATTCCAACGAATGATGAACAAGGGACTGCAAGGGTTAATTGGCAATAATTGTTTTGTATATATGGATGATATAATTGTTTACGGAAAAACTCTCAACGAACACAATCGAAATCTCGAGACACTCCAAGTGTCTCGAGAAGTCTGGTTGTAATTTGAGTTCTACTTCACGAAGTCTCCAAAGACTTCGTGAAGTAGAACTCAAATTGCAACCAGACAAATGTGAATACTTAAAACCAGAATCAGCATATTTGGGACACATCATATCTGATAACGGAATAAAACCAAATCCTGAAATAATTGAAAAAATAGTAAATTATCCAAGGCCGAAAAATAAGAAAGAAATCAAACAATTCTTGGGACTTGTTGGTTATTACAGGAAATTTATCAAAGATTCCTCAAAGAAGGCTTTACCGTTAACAAATTTATTAAAGGAAAAAACACAATGGCAATGGACATCCGATGAAGAAAACTCATTTATAGCACTACGAAATTCATTATGTACGGAACCCGTTCTAGCATATCCGGATTGGAATAAACCCTTCATTTTATCAACAGACGCTAGTGGCAAAGCAATCGGAGCAATTCTTTCACAAGGTGAATTAGGAAAAGATAAACCAATTTCATATGCCTCAAGAACTTTGAATCGGACTGAAGAAAATTATTCAACAACAGAAAAAGAATTACTTGCAATTGTTTGGGCCGTAAAACACTATCGACATTTTCTCTTTGGAAGAAAATTCAAAATTGTTACAGATCACAAACCACTAACTCGGCTAATGAACCTAAAAGATCCTTCTTCCCGACTAATGCGATGGAAATGGAAATTGGGCGAATACAATTTTGAAATAATTCATAGAAAAGGAAAATCTCACAGTAACGCAGATACCCTGTCTCGAACGAATGCACTTGAAGATGAAGTCCTAGAAGAATTCGAAAATGAAACGTTTCCAAGTTACGACGATTATCAGGAAGAAAAAGACTCATATGACAAATCCGAAAATATCTTTATGAAGGAAGGTCGCACAAGCAGAAAAGGTCTTATTATAACGGATGACGAAAAAGGAGAAGGAATCATAATTGATCCAACGGAAGATGAAATTATCTGGTACGCAGAATTAAGAACAAAAATACCAAATCGCGAATCTATTGAAGTCAGAATCAAAGATCCTCGAATACGAGAAATAATAATTGAAATGATTGAATATATCCACACTAAATTAAATTCAGAAAAAGATTTAATAATTCTCGTAAATCAAATAAAGGATCCCATTTCTCAGAACGAAAAAGACATAATTATAAAAGAACTTCATGAATCTACAATCGGTGGACATTATGGACCTCAGAAAACTATCGAAAAACTAAGACAAAAATATAACTGGCCCGGCATAACAAAAAACGTAGAAAACATCATTAAAAAGTGTCAAATCTGTCAAAAAGAAAGAATAACGTCACAAATAACTCGACCTCCACCAGGAAATCCAGATATTCCAATAAACCCAAATGACAAAATTTCACTGGACGTCATGGAACCCCTTCCTCCCAGTCGTAATCATAAATATATCTTGGCAATTCAAGACTATTTAACTCGCTACATAGTACTGGCCCCACTAAAAACAGAAATCTCTCAAGAAGTCCTAGAAAAATACTGGGAAAATCATTGTAAAATTGTCGGTATACAAAAAGAAATATTAACAGATAATGGAGTCGAATTCAAGGGCAAATTCTCCGAAATTATGAAAGAAAAATTAAAGGTTAAATGGACATCAACTTCAATATATCATCCGCAATCCAATGGAAAAAATGAACGCGCACATCGAAAAATCCTCAACTATGTACGAAGTTACACGATGGAAAGTACCGAATGGATCGATCACTTATCAGGAGCAATGATTCCTATAACTCGACTAGCAATGAAATGACCAGAGTGTCGCCATTCGAGTTTTTATTCGAATATCCTCCAAATATTCCTATTGATGTCCAAGAGTTTGAAATGACTACAAAACAAAAATATGATTCTCTGAAAAGATACCGAGATAAAATACGAGAAAAGGCGAAAAACAAAATACAACACTCACAAGAAAGAACACATAAACGAATGTCCTCCTCAAAAACTCCCAGCTTTTTACGCATAGGACAAAAGGTCTTAATAAAATGGAAACAACCCGGCTCCTCAAAACTTCACTGTCCTTGGGATGGACCATATATTATAGAACATATACCTAATGAACAAAGCGTCATTATCAAAAGAGGCAATGATCTCATCACATATAATAAAGTAGATGTTAAACCATATTTTTCAGACAAAAATGATGCGGACAACGACGATTCTGACAATTCTCTTGATCCAGATGACCTACGGCCAAGTACAAGTTACCAACATTGGAAATGAAAAATCAGTATACTTGGAAAACATGGAATCGCTCACACTCAAACTTTACCTCCCTCATTAATTTTCCAAAGCTTGCGAAATCATACTCATGCGCATTATCATTCCTATTTTCCCGTTCCCCTAAAGGAGGAACATTTTTCAACGCTTATTGACATAAGCCATTCAACAATAGCAGTTATTCAAGAAAAGCTAATCTACATTCTGGAAGTATCGATACTCGAAGAAGAAATTTATGGAATATTACATCCAATTCCAATTCCAAGCTATTCAATAATAAAAGGATATATTCTATATCATATAGATACCGACCATATAGTCATTAACGAGAATCAAACAAAAAATTTTCCGGTACAAACAACTGAATTCGAGAAACTAAAGAAAACAGTAAATACATATTTAATCCAAAGAAGGCATCCTGATTATCCGACAGACTCAACAACATCCTGTATAATAACAATGATATTAGCAAAGAAAGAAAATCAATGTATGCCAAAGTATATCCAATTAGAAACAACTCTTTATGTTCAATTAGAAACTGGTCAAGATTGGATTATAATTCCAGTAAAAACCGAAATATTAAATATTCTATGCCCAGACAATATTCCACGAACAATACAAATCGAATCAAATGTACTAGTCCATCTTGAACAAGGATGCATAGCAATGGGCACACATGCAATATTAAAAGCATTAAATGTAATTAAAACTATCAAATATGATACAACACTCCCCAGTCTGTTCAATGAAATAAAAATCAAAAATCTATTACAAAACAATAAAATTGAAAAAGGCGAATTAAATATCAGCACAGTTTATGGAAGTGATATAAATCCTAAAAATCTACAACAATTAGGAACAAACCTCGAAGAAATAAATCAACAGATACATGAATTAGCCATACAAAAAAGAGCAAAAACATTTACAGAACATGTCCAAGACGGATTCCGATATTTAGGATATATAGCAATAACGATAATCACCATTTATACAGCTTATAAAATTAGACTTTGTGAATGTATATGAAAATGTATTTCATGCTGTATAAAACCATGTATAATATTTGACCATTGCAATTTTGGACATGATTCGCAAACAATAGATAGGCCAGAAACAAATGCATCTAAGAGAAAGACGAAGAGAACATTCAAATATCTCAGAAATCGAAATGACAGAAGAAACACCAAAATTTATTCAAAAACTATTCTGACCAAAACATCCTACAAGTCGAATTTAATTTATGGAGACCAAAATCTTTTAGGAGGGGAGGAGTGTAACGGTGAAATTTGACACCTCTAGCCTTGAGATAAGAACTCCTCACAAACAACTTGCTCTTTCCCGAAAACCAAGCGAAGCGACCGAGTATTCCAAAATGCGCAATCGAGATCTCGAACATTTCTGAAGACGCAATCGTGACCATATAAATAGACGCGTTTAGTCAGTCACAGTCAGTCACTCATCAGCAATTAATCAGACGCCGTCACTCTGTTGCTCGATATTCCATTTTCCAACGATCGACATTTCTCGAAACGGTCGTCAAAGTCTTCGGTCTATCAAATAATCGACAATATTCTAACAAAGTCTCAAGATTGTAATTAATCATTAAATAAATAAATAATCTTCAGAGTCTTAGTTTCGTCGGAGTTTTTAAAAATATAGTGTTCGCCGCGAGCGGTGTAACAATATATATATATATATGAACCATGGAGGACCATTTAACGTGACCACCCCAAACATCTCCGTTGACTTTAGAGTGACGAAAAAAATGTCAGGAGGTAATTTGATTGATTTCGAAGGGCTGATAGAGTGGTGAAAAATTAATTTTTGTCATGGTCATAATTTTTGCGTTCTCAAGGTCATCAATGGTTTTTCAAATGGGAACATTGTAGTGCCGCTAATTTTCCGCCAACATGATTGTGCCCTTGAAGTTACGTCTTCGAAGAGACTGGTGGCGGGATTCGGGCGATCGAGGACGGGTAGCTGGGTGCTTCCAATTATGAGTAAATCTCCAACTCGAGAATTGTGAACTTACAAATATTCAACTTTATTATAACTAAGCAACATTTGTCGTGCAAGATGTTCAGTTGCCTTGAGACCGACCTCTTCGGTTACCACCCGAAGACTGACTTTTACCTTTCGGTTCCTCTAATTGTTAGCTCGGTTATTGGCGATTGAACGTTCTAGAACGTTCGAATCGTACGATGTCAACTCAGCGATTCGTGTCGCCAAAGTCACCTCTGGAGGTGCTTCATTCGCCAAAACTGCTGTCGTTGCACAGGGGTCTATGGCCTCTCGACTTCGCAAGTCGAATATGCTCGTTGCTATGCGCCTTAATCCAAGTGGGCGTTGATACGTGGAGGTTTTTGGGGTCGCTGAATTCTATGTTGATACTGAATTTTGAGAACTCAAAATGGCGGGTTCAATATGGCGCACTGAAAGAAAAAGTGTGATTTTATTTTAATCAAACCTGACACTGGAGGTTTTTAAAGGTCACTTGACCTTAACTTCATGTACAAAAAACAAATTAGAAAAAGCGAATCCGATGTGGCCGCGATTCGTGTTTTCATATCGAATTAAGAAGTTATAGTGTCCCGACAGTGTCCATTCCGTATAAAACTTAGGTGTGCAGCTTATGGTCTCAGGTGTCCTCATGCACCGCTACGTGGCTACGCACGTATTACATTTTCGAATATGGTTACTCGTCTATACTTATCCATAATAACCTGTACACCCTGATCTGACACGTTGAGAGAGGCATCCTAAGTCTAACTGTCAAGGCTTTTTAAAAAATGTTTAACTGTCAAGGCTGTGTAACAAGCGTACAAGATAATGTATAGGGATAGCCAAGGGCTAAATAAACAATGATTAATCAATCTCCCCCTCTCTCTCTGTCTCCCCCCTCCTCCCTCCCTCCCCCGCCCCCCGCCACTGACCCGTCCTACCCCGGCGCGTAGACCCGCACGTTTCGCATACATACCAAGATTTTGAGCGATGCCTCTTGCACTTTGTATAGGATTTATTTCGATCGCTTCGATGACCGGACCTCTAACTTCGTCCGCGACCGGCTTCGCACGCGGTCGACGTGGTGCTTTTAAAACGCCGTGTGCAGCAATGGTCTCCGCTAGCCTTTTGAAAAAATATTCTATCGTGAACAAAAAAATAGGGTAGGGTAAGGTGGTGCTTCCATTCGGCCCTATTCTAGAATTATTTCAGCCTTGAGGTGTTCATATTTGCACTCCGTACGTTTTATAATGTTATAATACACTAAGAGCGAAAATTAAAAGAGCAGAAAAATTTCAGAATTTTGTTCAGTGATTTTTGAAAGGCTGTTACTTCGCGAATAGGGGGGGGGGGGGGGGCAAAGGCATTTTGAAGTTCGAAATATCTAGTTCAAGAATCTTGCGAAAAAAAATTTTTCGAGCGTCACGCGCGGCGCTGACATAGGAAGTAGCTCGAGTAAAAAATTTGCGAAATTTTTTAATTCAAAGTTGTCCATATACTCGAAAAAAATTGTCCTCACTGAATCAATGCTGGGGTTTTTTAGTCAGATTCTTTAGCTTCAATTTGGTTTTTTGGCTCTCCATACGACCATTTGATTGAATAAAAAGTCCGCTTTTTGCTTTGATCATCGATATCTCATGTACTAATGGTCGTATAGCGAACGGAAGTTGGGTTTCCGAAACTTAAATAAGTCGTCCGTAAGTTCATTTTGGTATTTAACATAATTATTTTAAAGTAAATTCCACCACAACTTTGCAAATATTTCGAAAATTACCAATGTTTCCAGGTTTTTGAAGCTCAATACATGTCCAAAGACCCTGTAAATTCTTGAACCGATAGGTTGAACCGCTTTTTCACCCGAACCGTCAAAGTTTTATAAAAAATGAAGGGACACTTTTATTTCTCTTTAAGGATGTATGGGCTACAACTGAAAATCATAGTAAACTGTTCAAAATTTGACATATCATTCTGAAATCCAAGTTCAGTTCGTGTGCAAAATTTGAAGACGATTGACTAAACACATGAAAAGTTATACAATAAGTAATTTAACATGCGGTCTTATGACAAATAGGACTTTCTCCGATATTTATACTATGAAAATATACACTCAACAAAACAATTAAAGGAGCAGAAAAATTTCACCATTTTTTCAGTGGTTTTTGAAAGGCTGTAACTTCGTGAAAAATGGTGGTATCGGGGAAAATAAAAAAGCATTTTGAAGCTTGAAATCTCTAGTTTAAGAATTTCGTGGATAATTTTTTTAGGGTCACATTCGGTGCTCACATAAAAAATAGCGCGACAAAAAAAAATTCGATTTTTTTTTGTTTTTCAACATCATCCACGGGCTGAAAAAAAATTCTCTGGCTGAATGAATACGTTGGTCTATCAGCCTGATTCTTTAGCTTCAATTTGGTATTTTTTCGCTCTTCATACGACCACTTGGCGCTGAGATATCGCCGATGGAATGAAAATCCAGCTTTTTTCCTTGATCAGCGATATCTCATGAACTAATGATCGTACAGCAAACGGAAGGTGGGTTTCGGAAAATTGAATAACTCATCTATAAGATCCTGTTTGTATTTGACAGGAAACATTTTTTTTCAAGCTGAATATGGACTTGAAAAAGTACAAAAAAATGACGTTTTCCGCTGTTTTGGAAAATCCACCACAACTTTGCAAATATAGCGAAAATTATCAATGTTTTCAGGTATTTATCAAGCTCAATACATGCCCAAAAACCCTGTAAGTTTTTAAATGGATCCGTCGAACCGTTTTTTTTACCCGAATCTTCAAAATTTCATGAAAAATTAAAGCAAGCACATTTCTTGCTCCTTTACACGTCATTGACGATGGTTAAGATGAAATAAAAAATCGTTATTTTTCTCACTACTTTTTATTTCTTGTAATTTTACATGAACTACTCATCAAATCTCGAAAAAAAAGAATTTCAAAGTTTTGAATTTTTTTTTTTAATTCGTTATTGATTGAAAAATCGTATAGCGATGCGTATAAAAAGGTGTATGAATATTTGCTTGGTAGTATCAACTTAATTTAATGCAATTAATTTGAACTCGATAAATTATGCCATGCAATAAAAAAATCGCGTCAACACTGATTTTATAAAATTTTCTATAGATTTTTTAATGAAAAAAAAATTAAAATATTGATTTTTTTAAATTTCAAAATGTGTAAAAAATTTTATGAAATCAGTCTTGACGCAATTTTTTTGTTTGCATGCTATAATTTATCGAGTTAAAATTAACTGCATTAAATTAACTTGATACCCCCAAGCGAATTTTCATACACCTTTTTACACGCTTCATTGAAGGATTTTTCAATGAATAAAGAATGAAAAAAAAAAACAATTTCAAAACTTCGAAATTTGTTTTTTGTTGCGAGATTTGATGAGTAGTTAATGCAAAATTACATGAAAATAAAAGCAGTGAGAAAAAGAACGAATTTTTCTTTTTCATCTTAACCATCGTCAATTGACGTTAAAGGAGCAAGAAATGTGCTCCTTTAATTTTTCAAGAAACTTTGACGATTCGGGTAAAAACCGGTTCGACCGATCCATTTGAAAATTCACGGGGTCTTCAGGCATGTATTGAGCTCAAAAAATACCTTGAAATATTGATCATTTTCGCAATATTTGCAAGGTTGTATTGGATTTTTCAAAACGACGGAAAAGGTCATTTTTTTGTACTTTTTCAAATCCATATTCAGCTTGAAAAAAGAATGTTTCCTCTCAAGTACTGAAAGGAACTTATAGATGAGTTATACAAGTTTCCGAAACCCCCCTTTTGTTCGCTGTAGGATCATTAGTTCATGAGATATCAATGATGAAGGAAAAAAGCTGGATTTTCTTGGCGATATCTCAGCGACAAATGGTCGTACGAAGAGCAAAAAAATACCAAATTAAAGCTAAAGAATCAGGCTGAAAGACCCATGTATTCATTCAGCCAGATAATTTTTTTTCAGTCCGTGGACGATGTGGAAAAACGACAAAAAAATCGAATTTTTTTTGTCGCGCTATTTTTTATATCAGAACTAAGTGTGACCCTAAAAAAAAAATCTCCGCGAGATTCTTAAACTAGAGATTTCAAGCTTCAAAATGCTTTTTCAGTTTCCACGATATTACCATTTTTCAAGAAGTTACGGCCTTGCAAAAATCACTGCAAAAATGGTGAAGTTTTTCTGCTCCTCTAATTGTTTTGATGAGTGTAAGAATGATAAAATCATAGGATCAAGATAAAATCACAGGAATGGGTTGTAAATTTTCCCACTTGTATAGAATACATTCAAGAATCTATTCTTAAAATTTTGTATCCGTGGTCAAAGGAATTTCGGCGATTTTCAATTAACATACATCCTTAAACGTCAATTGATGATAGTTAAGATGAAAAAAGATCGTTATTTTTGTAATACTTTTCTATTAAGTACTCATGGAATGAAGAGAAAAAAAAATTTACAAATAAAAAATTCAAAATTTCGAGAAAAAAATTCAAAATGTTGAACAAAAAATATCACAATTTCCAAAAAAAAATCTAGTTATCTTTTTCACAATTTCTCATCAACTATTAATGAGATGTCCCGAAAGAAAATTCAAAATTTTTATTAAATTTCTTGGCTTTTTTTAATTTCAAAAATAACTTAAAAATTGTGAAATGTTTCTGTTCCTTGAATTTTTTTGTGTGCATAGAGGCCTTAAATCAAATGTGGTGAGATTTTTCCGAAACAATGCCCCGCTTCCCATTTGGAGCTCACGTAATTAATAGACTTCTCCTAACATGTAATTACCGTCGAAAACTTTGCCGCGAAGGAGGAGGTGGTCCAAATTCCTGCACGTACTCTCGCACACACCGTGAAAAATTATTTTCAAATCGCACGAGAAGCGCGTGCATCCGGAGTCTTTGGGCGTCATCCATGATGTTTATGCCCACAACAAACGATCGCGAGGAGACGAACGGCAAACAAATGCCGAACGTCGCGCTCGTCCGTCGATGAAACACATACATATACACACCAATGATACAACTTACCTCCGAAATTGGCGAGCTTGTTATCAATCTATAGACATACGCTCGTAAGATGGTAGGTTTTAAAACAAATACGCAGGCAAAACTGTTCATGCTATTATCGTGTTACTACCGCCTTTAGAAGGGCAGGCTCTCAAGTGTCAAATTCAGGTTCGATTAATACTGCCTGTAAATAAAAGCTCATAGCCAGAGGTGTAATATATGGAAACGCAGTAAGATGCGCGTCTTTGTCGTTATTTTTGATAGAAGATGTTTAAGGCCGTCTTCTAGTCTAGAATTTTGAAAAAATCGATTTTTTTTTGCATATTTTCAATGTTTAGTATTTCAAGAATATACCCTCCAAAGGAAATTTGGAAATTCCAAATATTAACGGAGTTACAGCCGTAATTAGTGAGGTGGAAAATTAACCGGCGCTGCCGGACCGAATCGAACAATAGACGGTTCCGTCTGCTCGACTAACTTCTCATCATCAAAAAACATCAAAAGACTTCGATTTTGAAGAAGGAGTATTTTATGGACCAGGAATCGCTGATTAACGAAATGTAAGCATATGTACCATTATATGACTTAGACTGCCTGAAACTGTACTCGAATCTTTAAACGCGTTTTTCTGGAAACTACTTTTTTCGAGACGGTTGACATGATATCTCAAGTTGTAATGAACCGATTTACTTGAAATTTTTTGTGGACCTTCTCTATACACCCCTCTATCGCCCCTACCAGATTTATCGCGAAATTTTGTTAATAATTATTTTAAAAAAATCAACAATCGTGAAAAAAACGGCAAAAAATGACCTTTTTTTTAAACAGCCGCCATTTTGCGATTTTTTTTTTGCCTGAGGTAGGGGCTATAACGACATCCTTACTAATTAAGAATCTATTTTTTTTTTTCAGATGACCAGGAGGGTTGGAATCATGTCAACCAGGAGAGGCCGTTTTTTTTCCACCCCCACTTTACCAGCCTGCATCTACCAGAATTATGGATTTTTTTTTTTGCCAATTTTTTTATACAATGTCAAAGGATGAATAAATATGTGGTAAAAAGATAGATACGGAAATATTTTTTGTTTTTTTTTTAATCGCATGTTGAAAAATCCCCAAATTTTGGCCCTCTAGACTAGAAGACGGCCTTAATACAACAATCTAGCGTTGTTCCATTTCACTCTTCGCTGATTTATCAAGACTATTTTTTCCCAAATAATAGAGTCTTCTAGTACACATAAAAACACGTATCAGTATGAGCCAGAAGCTTCAGAAATGCAAAATGAATTTTTTTTAGAAAAGTGTAGTGTCGAACACTCTGAAGTGGCATCTTTCATCGCTGGCCGATTTTCTTCGCCCCGAGATTTTTTTTAACACCTAGAGAGTTCGAGTACACATGCAATTACGTGTAAGTAGGAGCCAGAAGATTCAGACACACGCACCTTATTTTTTTTTTCGAAAGTAGGTATTTAATACAAAAATCGAGTCTTGTTCTCTTTCACTCTCCGCTGATTTATCAAGATTATTTTTTTTTCAACTACTAGAGACATCTAACACAAATAAAAACATGTGTGAGAATCAGCCCGAAGCGTCTGAAATTGAAAATAATTTTTTTTCAGAAAAGTGTAGCGTAGAACAGTCAAGTAGTGTCATGTTATATACCTAAGGGATTTTCTGTTCCCCGAGATTTTTTTTAGCACCTGGAGAGTTCGAGTATACATACAAACATGTGTAAAGAGTAGAGAGAAGATCCAGACACGCGCACGACTTTTCTTTTAGATAGAAGGTGTTTAATACAACCATCGCATGTTGTTCTGTTTCAATCTCCCCTGATTTAACGAGATTGTTTTTTTCCAACTAATAGAGACTCCTAGTACGCATAAAAACATGTATGAGAATCAGCCAGAAGCTTCAGAAATTCAAAATAAATTTTTTTCAGAAAAGTGTAGCGTAGAACAGTCAAGAAGTATCATCGTTTATCCCTGGCCGATTTTCTGTTCCCCGAGACTTTTTTTTAGCACCTGGAGAGTTCGAGTACACATACAAAAACGTGTAAAGAGTAGCCAGAAGATTCAGACAGCCACACGATTTTTCTTTTTGATAGAAGGTGTTTAATACAATAATCGAGAATTGTTCTATTTCACTGTCCGCTGACTTATTAAGATTATTTTTTTCCAACTACTAGAGACTTGTAGTACACATAAAAACACGCATGAGTATCAGCCGGAAGCTTCAGAAACGTAAAATGAATTTATTTTATTTTAGAAAAGTGTAGTGTAGAACAGTCTGAAATGTCATCTTTCATCCCTGGCCGATTTTCTTTCCCCCGAAATTTTTTTAAAAACCTGAAGAGTTCGAGGACACATACGACAACGTGTAAAGAGTAGCCAGAAGATTCAAACACCCGCACGTTCTTTTTTTTTGATAGCAGGTGTTTTATACAACAATCAAGTGTTGTTCTCTTTTACTCTCCGCTGATTTATCAAGACTATTTTTTTTCAACTACTAGAGACTTCTTGTACACACAAAGACATGTGAGAGAAGCAGCCAAAAGCTTCTGAAATTCAAAATGAATTTTTTTCAGAAAAGTTTACCGTAGTACAGTCAAGTGGTGTCATCGTTTATACCTGGCCGATTTTCTGTTCCTCGAGATTTTCTTTTAGCACCTGGAGAGTTCAAGTACACATACAAACACGTGTAAAGAGTAGCCAGAAGATTCAGACACCTGCAGGATTTTTCGTTTTCATAGAAGGTGTTTAATACAACAATCGAGTGTTGTTCTATTCACGCTCCGCTGATTTATCAAAACTACTTTTTTCCAACTACTAGAGACTTCTAGTACACATAAAAATACGTGTAAGAATCAGCCAGAAGCTCCAGAAACGCAAAGTGAATTTTTTCAGCAGTATGGCATAGAACCGTCGAGCAGTGTCATCTTTCAGCACTTGCCGATTTTCTGCTGCCCGAAATTTTTTTGTCTTTGAATACCTGGATAGTTCGAGTACACATACAAATACTTGTAAACAGTAGCCAAAAGTTTCAGTCACCCGCACATTTTTTTTTAGCAGGTGTTTAATACTACAATCGAGTGTTCTCCTGTTTCACTCTCCGCAGTTTTCACAAGTCAATTTTTTTCACCTACTGGAGACCTGTAGAACACATAAAAAACGTGTGAGAATATTCCAGAAGCTTCAGAAAGTACTAGCAAGTTTCATGACACTTCAGACTGTTCTACCCAACAGTTTTCTAAAAAAAAATCATTTTGCGTTTCTGAAGCTCCTGGTTGAGACTCAGGCGTTTTTTAAATATGTGTAGTAGAAGTCTCTAGTAGTTGGGAGAAAATAGTCTTGATATATCAAGGGAGAGTGAAATAGAACAACACTCGATTCTTGTATTAAATACCTTTTATCAGAAAGAAAATCGTGCAGGTGTCTGAATCTTCTGGCTACTGTTCACAAGTTCTTTTATGTGTACTTGAACTCTCGAGGTATTAAAAAACAATCTCGGTCAACAGAACATCGGCAAGTGACGAAAGATGACAATGCACGACTGTTCTATGCCACACTTTGCTGAAAAAACTTCATTTTGAATTTCTGAAGCGTCTGGCTGATTGTCACACGAGTTTTTATGTGTACCGAAAGTCTCTAGTAGCTTGAAATAAATAACCTTGATAAATGAGCGGAGAGTGAAATAGAAGAACGCTCGATTGTTGTATTAAACACCTTCTATCAAAAAGAAAAACCGTGCGGGTGTCTGAATCTTCTGGCTACTCTTTACACGTATTTGTATGTGTACTTGAACTCTCCAGGTGCTAAAAAGAAAATCTCGGGGAACAGAAAATCGGCCAGGGATAAACGATGACAATACTTGACTGTTCTACGCGACACTTTTTGGCAAAAATTCATTTTCAATTTCTGAACATTCTGGCTGATTCATACACGTGTTTTTATGTGTACTGGATGTCTCTAGTAGTTGGAAAAAAATAATCTTTATAAATCAGCGAAGAATGAAATAGAACGACTCTCCATTGTTGTATTAAATACCTTCTATCAAAAAAATAATCGTGCGGGTGTCTGGATCTTTTGGCTATTCTTCACAAGTATTTTTATGTGTACTCGAACTCTCCAGGTCTTCAAAAAAAAAATAATGAACGACAGAAAATCGCCAAGGGATGAAAGATCACACTGCTCGACTGGTCTATGTTACACTTTACTGAAAAAAAAATCATTTTCATTTTCTGAAGCTTCTGGCTGATTTTCACGTGCTCTTATGTGTTCTAGTAGTCTCTGGTAGTTGGAATAAAAGTCTTGATAAAACAGCGGAGAGTGAAGTAGAACAACACTCGATTGTTGTATTAAACACCTGCTATCAAGTAGAAAAATCGTGCAGGAGTGTGAATCATCCGGCTACTCTTTACAGATGTTTGTATGTGTACTCGAGCTCTCCAGGTGTTAAAAAAAAATCTCGGGGAACAGAACATCTACCATCGATGAGAAATGACACGGCATTAATGTTCTACACTACACTTGTCTAAAAAAAATCATTTTGCGTTTCTGAAGCTTCTGGCTGATACTCACGCGTGTTTTTATGTGTACTGGAAATCTCTAGTAGTTTGAAAAGAAATATTCTTGATAAATCAGCGGAGAGTGAAATAGAACAACGCTCGAATGTTGTACCAAACACTTTATATCAAAAAGAAAAATCATGCGGGTGTCTGAATATTCTGGCTACTCTTTACACGTGTTTGGATGTGTACTCGAACTCTCCAGGTGCTAAAAAAATCTCGGGAAACAGAAAATCGGCAGGGATAAACGATGACACTACTTGACTGTTCTACGCTACACGTTTCTGATGAAAATTCATTTTCAATTTCTGAATCTTCTGGCCACTCTTTACACGTATTTGTATGTGTACTCGAACTTTCCAGCCGTTAAAAAAAAAATCTGGGGGAACAGAAAATCTGCCAGCGATGAAAGATGACCCTACTTGACTGTTCTACGCTACATTTTTCTGAAAAAAATTCATTTTGAATTTCTGAAGCTTCTGGCTGATTCTCACACATGTTTTTATGTTGATTAGATGCTTGTAGCAGTTGAAAAAAATAGTCTTGATAAATCAGCGGAGAGTGAAATAGAACAACACTCGATTGTTGTATTAAACACCTGCTATCAAGTAGAAAAATCGTGCGGGTGTCTGAATCTTCTGGCTACGCTTTACAGGTGTTTGTATGTGTACTCGAACTCTCCAGGTGTTAAAAAACAATCTTGGGGAAGAGAAAATCGGCCAGGGATATACGATGACAATACTTGACTGTTCTACGTTACAGTTTTCTGAAAAAAAAATTCATTTGCAATTTCTGAAGCTTCTGGCCGATTCTTCCATGTGTTTTTTATTTGTACTAGAAGTCTCTAGTAGTTGTAAAAAAATAATCTTGATAAATCAGCGGAAAGTGAAATAGAACAACTCTCGATTGTTGTATTAAACAGCTTCTATCAAAAAGATAAATCCTGCGGTTGTCTGGATCTTCTGTCTACTCTTTACAGACACTCTTTACTCTTTACTGTTCTATGCCACACTTTGCATGAAAAAACTTCATTTCGAATTTCTTAAGCTTCTGGTTGGTTCTCACACGTGTTTTTTGTGTACCAGAAGTTTCTAGTAGTTTGAAAAAAAATAATCTTGATAAATCAGCGGCGAGTGAATTAGAACAACGCTCGATTGTTGTATTAAACACCTTATATCAAAAAGAAAAATCGTGCGTATGTCCGAGTCTTCTGGCTACTCTTCACACGTTTTTGTATGTGTACTCGAACTCTCCAGGTGCTAAAAAAATCTCGGGGAATAGAAAATCGGCCAGGGATAAACGATGACACTACTTAACTGTTCTACGCTACACTTTTCTGAAAAAAATTCATTTTCAATTTCAGAAGCTTCTGGCTGACTGTCACATATGTATTTATGTGTATTAGTAGTCTCTAGTAGTTGAAAAAAAATAGTCTTGATAAATCAGCGGAGAGTGAAATGGAACAACGTTCGATTGTTGTATCAAATACCTTCTATGAAAAAAAAAAATCGTGGTGGTGTCTAAATTTTCTGGCTACTCCTTACACGTGTTTATATGTGTACTCGAACTCTCCAGGTCTTAAAAAATATCTCGAGCAACATAAAATCGCTAAGGGATGAAAGATTGCACAGATGGGCTGTACAATGCTACACTTTCCTGAAAAAAAAAAATCATTTTTTATTTCTGAGACTTCTGGCTACTTCCTTCATGTGTTCTTATGTGTACTCAAACTCTCTAGCACTACAAAAAAAATCATTAAACAACAATCTGTCATCAAGAGCTGAACGGTAATACTGATAGACCGTTGTATGTTGCACTTCCGATAAAAAAAAAAGATTACGTGCGTCCGAAGGTCCCGGCTACTTCTCAGACCTGTTTTTAGGTATCCTACAAGTCTCTAGTAGTTGAAAAAAACACCAGACTGAATAAATCATCAGTGGGTGACATAGAACAGCATCCGACTATTGTGTTGTACACCTTGTACAAAAAAAAATGCGTATGTCTGAATCTTTTGGCTTCTTCTCGAGAACGCGTTTGAGTGGATCATTTCAGGCATGTCCGATTGCGGCCCCAAATATCGCTCTGAGCATCAATATCATTTTCGATCATTCGATGCGAGTCGGTAGCCGTTTGAGCTACGTTTCACCGATGCACCATTATTCGCACTCGTTTACTGGATATACGATGAAATCGACGTCCGCTATGCCGGGCATAGTCGAACGACGTTCAACGTCGTGCGGAAACTTCAAGGGGAACGCCTATTTCATCTTTATCATGTAAATAACGATATTATTGTTGGCGACTTGCGACACCGCACGACTTGTCCAGTCGCTCTGGCCGAAAATAAGATGCTAATTCGCCAACGGATGCCCGATTTAAGCTCCAAAAACCATTCCGAGCATCGGTTTCATCTGTGATCGCTTGGTGCGAGCCGGTATTCGCTCGAGCCGCGTTGCAGCGACACAGCATGCGCAAACGAGGTTGAAATTCGCGCGGACACATCAAGTGGAACAGTGATTTTATATTTATCACGTAAATAATGCCTCGTACTCGCAGCTCGCTGTACTGCCCGAATTGTCTACTCGCTATGACCACAAGTAAAATGAATAGATAAGTTAAGTTTTTTTAATACGTCGCGCAAATTTCGACGTCTTAAACGACGCTGATATTCTCATATTCTTAAGCGGAACCACACGCGAAGCCGCAACCCTTTTCGAATTCCGGAATCCATCGGCGAGAAAAGTGAAAATCGCACCGATCTCACGCGCTGAAGATATCATTTTTTTTCAAATCCTTGAAAAACGTCATATTGTATCTGAACGTATTCCGTTCAAAATCGCCAAAGTCCTAAAATTTCAAACAGCCGTAGTAGGCGGTTCTTTTTTCGACCACGAAGACTCATTGGGGGTTGTCCAAAAATGACTTTAGTAAACTTATATTAATCCAGATAGCTCAATTGATTCACCCGAAAAGTGCAGTCGAAAAACGACCAAAAATTATCCAGTCTTAAATTATGGCAGCACGATGATTCAAAGGGCATTTCAAACTACGAACGCTTACGAAAAGAATGAGCGCTGAGTGAAGGTTTTAATAAAAGCACAGAGCACATGTTCGGCTTTTGAATGAAGTCACCAATTTTCTGCCAAACTTCGAGAAAAAATTTGATTTTGAATATTTTTTATAAGTCCATGTCGTTGTACTCCCCTCTCCGCCGCCATTACAAAACACCATTCATTCATCAAAAAGCCCTTACTATTGAAAAAAAATTGGTGATATATGGAATTTGGTGCACCCCCTTAAGCTTGGTATCCGGCAAAAATAAAAAAACACCTAAACTTTCAATGTATCCGTCTTTCAAAGCGCTACACGTTTTATTTAATTTTAAGCGGACCTTTTGAGTGTGCAGCGAGAGGAAGAAAACTGAAGGGTTGCTCCGTCAGCTGCGTCAGTTATTTTCATCCTCGTTTTTATCCTCGACTCTCGTTTTTCTTTCTTGCCAAACAAACACAGGTATCGAAGCAAATGATTTTGCTTCGCGACAAGTGGAAGTTGGATGAGAATGGTATTTGCCTACGCTTCTTGATGGCACATCAGCTCGAGCGGAGTTGCATATGACACTTTTCCCACATTGCAGTGCTCCTATTTGGCTCATCGGTCAACGATTTTGATAAACGCAGCTGCGATTTTGATTTCATCCTTAGCCTCGAAAACGACAAAATTATTCGTAACAACCGATAATCGAATGATTTTTAAACGTTTTCTCGCATCTCGTTGATACGCTTTTCGTATTTGCCGCGTACAGGAAAGATCATCCAGTCGCTTGGGTTTTCACACCAAGTCGCAATTAAATGACAGCAAAGCCCAGTCGAAAAAGCTCATGGAGAGCACCGCCGATCCGATGCAATTTTTCGATCCGGGTGTGTCAAAAATCGAATGTGGATTTTGGAGGCGGCGGCTGATGCGAGTACGGCTCAAAGCGGCGTACTCTCGATATTCAAGCAAAGACTCGACATTGTCGGTTGCGTGGGTGTCAAACCTATTGGAAAACTCGCAGCGTCAAAAGCGGGCGCGATGACTCCGAATTATGGGTTGAAACTGTGCACGCTTCAACGAGCTTACGCTTTCCACAATTCGAACTGTTCGGATCGGCATTATTATTATCAAGATGGGGAGCACAGCGGGAACTTTGGTTCTTTTAAAATTATTGACGCGTTGTTTGAAATAATTAACAATGAACAAAAATGATAGTGATGAAGATTACGCTCTAATAGAGAATAATAGCGATAAAGAGATGAATGGGGAACATTTTTCGTCATTTCCGGATATCTCTTTTAAAAGAAATCCCCTACCTCGGCTTGAAAACTACGATAAAGGGGTTATTTTATTAGAAGTACGGCCCTCAAATCAACTGAAAACCCTTTTTGTCAAGCAATTGTAGACATTTTTCAGACATTCTCATTAACAACTGGTAACCGGAGTTGCAGTTTTCAAAAAGACGGCCAAAGGTTAAAGACAACTCTTTGGCAATTGCTACCTTGCTTCAAGAAGCGTTTGTGAAAAAAAACACAGTCACAGAGAAATATCAAGCAGCAGCTAACGTCTTTTTGAAACGTCAGCTGTGGCTTGACATTTCTCGGTGACGCTTGCGGCCTCATGACAGCCGCGACGCGAAGATAGCAGCGGAAGCTCCGGCGCCTACTCCGTTCGCCGAATCCTCTCGCGCTTTCCGCCGTTCCCGAGGTACTGCGGAAGTCAAATTCAACGCCTGAATTTTCGTTCGATTTCGAGTTTTTTATATTTTTTCTCTCTATCATAACATTTTTTCAACAATATCTATCCCGGTCTTCCGTGTTCGAAATCGAATCGACTTTGCTTCTGTCAGCGAGGAATGCCATTTTTTTTTTTTTTTAATCTTTTTTTCTATTAAATCTATTTTTTTCACATGGGCGCCATATTTTTTTTCGAAGAGGGCTCGAAAACCTATTTCAAAAACGCACCTCAATTTTCCAAAAATTGCCGCCCAAACGAATTTAAAAAGGGGTGGCGACCTTAAAATTGTCACCCTGTATTTATATATATATATATACAGGGTGTATCTCAACTACTAGTTTTCCGTTCGTGGGCATACAGGGTGTCTCTTTCCGAGCAAAACCCTTTTTTTAAAAATGTCGTGCGACAAAAATTGGCCGAGATATTCACGAGTAAAACTCGACGCGAGTAAACAATGGCACAGTAGTTTCGGCGTCGGAGCTATCGCCAGCGCGGGTTCGAAGCCACGTTCGGGCAGGTGAATTTGAACCCGAACATTCCCGTTCTGCGGCAGGCAACCTACCAATTCGACCAACGTTTTCTGTTTCTGATTGATCGTTGTACGTCGAACGGATTGGTGCACGGTCCCAGCGCCTGGCTACTTTAAAAGTGAACCTTTTAATTAATTCGTAATTAAATACGTTTCATCATAATCATAGCGAGAAATTTACCAACCCGACTATCTTTTCTTCGTAGCAATGATATGCCAAATGTGTTTCTTATCGTTGTAGCATCTGGCAGACTGAAAAAAGTATCTTTCAATGTTATAAACAAAAATGATTTAACAATAAATTCACTTGCATATTAATTAATCGTGGTCATTATCCGACAAGAAAAAAAAAAAAAATTGAAAAAAATTCACCTGCCCGAACGTGGCTTCGAACCCGCGCTGGCGATAGCTCCGACGCCGAAACTACTGTGCCATTGTTTACTCGCGTCGAGTTTTACTCGTGAATATCTCGGCCAATTTTTGTCGCACGACATTTTTAAAAAAAGGGTTTTGCTCGGAAAGAGACACCCTGTATGCCCACGAACGGAAAACTAGTAGTTGAGATACACCCTGTATATATATATATATATATATATATTATGACGGAGGAAATCTTTTCCTTCGGAGCTTTCGATCGTCGGGAAAATCCTTATGCGTCACCTTCGGCCGTTCTCTTTCGCCGATGCACCCGCAATGCTTCGGTGGGCGCCAGCTAATTTTTTATCGCCGGTTTAGCAACCGGTATGACCCGGCGGATGGGTGGAACCACGCCCATCCCCACCAAACGGCACAAATACGAAATCCGAAAAATCAAATCAACAAAAACACGGGTTAAAAATGGAACGTTCCAGTTTTTGGGGGTCGCGGAACTGGAAGAAAACCGCACCTGGGTGCATCCGCGTGAGCGAACGGTCACGGCAATGCACGGCCGCTCAGGCTGCAAAGTTTGGTAGAGAGAGTCGGGATCTACTTTTGGCAGATAGGGAAATCATAATAAAATCTTCGAGAACGCAAACGAATCGTTTGTTATTTTGTTTTGAGAGCTACACGGGAGCGGTATCGTAAAACGAAAATGCGAGAACTCACCAAAAGTGCACTCATAATCCTCAGGCTCGGTGGAGGAATCTCGTGCGAGAATTATTCAATCACGCTAAGACAACCACGTCCCAAAACGTAGACGGAATTCACTCGAAAACTCAAGCTTAACTAGCGCGATCGGGAACGAAACCGAGCGTGTCGACAGAAAAACTGTCAACACGGGAGCGCAAGACCAAAGTCGAGTTGCCGGGACGGCGACTCGAGGCAGACTATTGCTTCGAGACCTTTTCGCAAAATCACAATCAAAACGTCAAATCCCTTGACCGATAACATCTGCCCTCTGACGCGATTCGCCTCGTTACGCTATCGGTAAATTATCGGGGAGATATTCCCGCGGTAGCCTATGGAGATAACCCAAGATCGCATCCCCGGGTGCACAGCGAAAACAGGGCACCTACCTCAACCCAAAATCGGCACGAAGGGGTTCCATCACCCTTCGCCCGTAAGCTTAACCTCCGCCCGTTCTCCAGCGTACATGCACCTTATCCGTGGGGCGCCGGTATTGCGCCCGGATCTCCGCCGATTCTTGGCGGCGTCCGTCGACCGCTCCTCTCCGTCGGGCAGCTCGATACCTTGAGTCATACTCCCCTCGACGGTTCGGAACGCCCGAAACCCCAACAAACCTCAACGAAATCGAAATCTCGATATCGGTAGCGCGTAAACTCAATCTGTACCCGAGGCGAATCGGAGGGGTCAGACCATACGGGAACAAAACTGATCGGTACCTAGTCGGGGAGTTCTTTGTGACCGTGAGTTACAAAAAATCACGTCACAATATATATAAATATATATATATATACATATATATATATATTGTGACGTGACATTTTGGAAGTCACGCCATTCTGCCCAAAGGTGTCGACCAGGGGGTCGGGTTTACGACCCTGGGGCGGCATAGGTCGACTCAGGGGTCTCACAGATACAGCGGCTCACCACGCGTCGAGTACCTATCCATCGTCGGAAATTACCTAACACGGAGCGCCGCGTTGTTTTCTCCTTCCTACCTGCTGGCGACCGTCCACGGGACGAGGTCCCCAATGTATCGAAAGGGGACGGCCGACCCCTGAGCACGAGCGAAGACCCTTGTACCTGAGTGAATCCGGATAAATTTTGAGTTTCAGATTAAACAATTTAACTCCGGCGGTTCAGGACCGGATGATTTTGAGGAGATAGCGGGTTCGCGTGGGTCGCTTCCCCTTCAATTTCGGACCTAAGGGTTCGCGGTTCTCGGCTCTGCGGGTCGCGTCGCGGCGCGCGCGATGGTCCAAGGGGGACACATCTGCGCCTCCACTCTTCACGCAGGCGAGCGTCGTAAATCCGTGCTCGCGGCGTTGGATGCCAGGAGGGACGCTGGAATAAGGCCAAAATAACGTGTCGCCCGTCCCTCCGGACTTCGCAACCCGGTGTTGCACCATCCCTGCGGCAATCTCGGGCCTCGTGGACCGCGAATAACGGCGCCTCGTCGAAGGGGGTCGGGGCGGTGGATCAGCGACCGGGGGTGTCGTTCGCCTGGTGGTAAATTTCGCGTGGGCCCACCGCTCCTCCTGGGACGCCAGGATCGGGCGAGGGAGGCCTCCCCCCCGGGTTCGGGTCCCGTCCCGGCTCTTAGAGGAAGAGGACCCGGATGCCGCCCCTGAAATGCTGCGAGAGGAGGTGCGGGCGCGCGGGATGGCGCGGCGAAGCGGGGCCGTGGCCGTGAACTCGGCCGTAACTATTAGGAGCTCGTGGAGGGGAGACGAACGGCCCCACGTGACTATGCTCAGTATTAAGAGAGGGGGAGGGGCGCATGCGCGAAGCCCGCGTGAGTCGGAGCACCGCGGGAGCGTCGCAAATTTAGGCAGTCGCTGATTGGGAGTCCCCGAGACCGGCCGTAATTGATAATTAGAAAGTTTAGTGCCTGGCCCGGCGAGGAGCACGTGTTATCGGCTGCGACGACTCCGGCGGTGAGCCCGACCATCTCTTCGTCTCAATATTGCCGCAAGTAGGAGCTCCAATCCAATTTTATTTCTTTTGTGTTTCACGGGTACGCCATAAGGCGGAATCGGCCCCCCTCTGGGGATATAGTGGCCCCAGGGAAAGCGAGGGGCCGCCGGAATTTGTTTTGGGCGATGTAGCCATACTGTGGGTCCGGGTACCGATTTCCCTGGGGAAAAGTTCATGTTTTTTTATTTTGAGTTGGAGCTCACACTTCTTTGTCTGCCCGTTCTGCATAATTCGAGCCACTTTTCCGTATGTTCCCCAATGGAACTAGTTAAAATAATGTCTGCGAATTACCTGCCCAAACTTTGTCCGAAAGCCCGCGCACTATTTCCTTTGTACGCGTAATACATTTGTACGTAAATTGTACGCGTAATACATTTGTACGTAAATTGTACGCGTAATATTACAGGGAAAATTCGTTGCCTATGAAATATCGTTAGGGCTCTCGTTGCGGGCTCAGGGTCACGCGCGCCGGCGGTCTCTCGTGTTTTGTTTACCTTCGAGCGTCTTCCTTTGTTCTACCTTTGTTTTGCGTTTTCGCGAGCGATACTCGCCTTCCCTCGAACTCAGGACCACTCGAACATGGTACTCCTTCCTACATTCGAGACGATATTTTGGTCCGTTGCCACTCCACGTTGTGGCGATGGTATACTCGAGGTACCCGGTGTCCGGAAAGCCGGCCATCCACCTCGGCAAATTCGTTACCTCGGGTGTCCAGAGGGTCACCCGGGTATTCTTAGGCTGTCTACTCGGTTACCTAGAGAATTGAGCTTACCTACGGTATTTTCCGGTATTCTTAGGCCGCCTACTCCATTGTGGAGGTAATGGAGCTTACATACGGTATTTTCCGGCATTCCTAGGCTGCCTACTCGGTTATCCAGAGAATTGAGCTTACCTACCGTATTTTCCGGTATTCTTAGGCTGCCTACTCGGTTATCTAGAGAATTGAGCTTACCTACGGTATTTTCCGGTATTCTTAGGCTGCCTACTCGGTTATCTAGAGATTTGAGCTTACCTACGGTATTTTCCGGTATTCTTAGGCTGCCTACTCGGTTATCCAGAGAATTGAGCTTACCTACGGTATTTTCCGGTATTCTTAGGCTGCCTACTCGGTTATCTAGAGAATTGAGCTTACCTACGGTATTTTCCGGTATTCTTAGGCTGCCTACTTCATTGTGGAGATAATTGAGCTTACCTACGGTATTTTTCCGGTATTCTTAGGCTGTCTACTCAGTTATCCAGAGAATTGAGCTTACCTACGGTATTTTCCGGTATTCTTAGGCTACCTACTCGGTTATCCAGATAATGGAGGTTACCTACGGTATTTTCCGGTATTCTTAGGCTGCCTACTCCATTGGGCAGATGATTGAGCTTACCTACGGTATTTTCCGGTATTCTTAGGCTACCTATTCGGTTATTCAGGTAATTGGGCTTACCTACGGTATTTTCCGGTATTTTTAGGCTACCTACTCGGTTATCCAGGTAATTGGGCTTACCTACGGTATTTTCCGGTATTTTTAGGCCGCCTACTCAATTGTGGAGATAATTGAGCTTACCTACGGTAGTTTATTGTGTGCCTACTCAAGTACGGGGATAATTGAGCTTGCCTACGTTGTGCGCCGATCTTATTAGGGTGCCTACTCAATTACCGTAAGAACTAGGTGTAACTGAGTACCGCCTATCGGGATTAGGTGACCGACCCTAGGTTGCCGAGACTCTCTGGTGAGCCCTGACCTTATGCGCTCCCGCGAGCCGACCTGCGGCCTTCGGGGAAGTGAATTAAGCGGGCGCATGGTGAGCGTCACCTCCGCCGTATCCACCGCGCATTATGCGTTACTCGTTGTTATGCGAAACCTCGATTGTACGGAGGAGTTGGTCTTCGGACCGAATAAATCGTTGTTAAGGGACAACACCACTGTGACGGCTTCAAAAAATTGATTTTTTGAAAACCATCTAGAAAAATCTAAAATACATTTAAGATTAAGATGCCGTTGGACCCAGGTCGAAAAAATAATTATTTTCGGAGATATTGAATATTTTGTGGAGCGGTGCAGCGCTCCGTGACGCTCGGGGTCCCGCGCAGCTGCGCGCCTCAGGGTCGGCAGGTATACCGGGCCTTTCCCAGGTCCTGCGGGTCTTTCCCAGGTATTCTTTTGTCTCTCTTCACAAAAACCGGCTATTGTTATAAATATAGTTTCGAAAAAAAGCCATAGGTGGCGATAATTGAAAAATTTTCAAGGCAGGTATAGGGATAGCGTCATAGCGTCAGTTTGCGAATAGAAGCGACGCTACTCGTGTCTAAACGCTCCGAATCGTTTCGTTTATAAATATCGAACGCTCAGAATTATTCTTTGCACATCGAAATGGATAATCCGAAAGTGTACGCGGGGAAAAAGGGAACAAAACGGAGCTATGTGACGAGGAGTCGAACGAAAATTTCGAATCGAAAACCTCCGAACCGTTATAGCTCCGAAAATAGTTCTGCAGAGTATGTGAGCACGTCGGCGAAAAAGTTAAAATCTTCGGACGATTTAGAGGTCGTTGTTACTAACGATTTCGGTTATCGTATAGTACACCTCGTCAATGCATTAAACATTATATCGACGTTAGTGAAGTGCAAAGTGTGTGATCGCGATATAAAGTTTACTGAAAAAAGTTTGCGCGGACTCGGATTCAAAATCGAGGTCGATTGCGGCCATTGTGAAAAAGTGCAAATCAATTCGTGTCCTATGATTGACAATGCATACGAAATAAATCGTCGGATCGTATTCAGTATGCGTCTTCTTGGCGTCGGTTTGAATGGCCTGATGAAGTTTTGTGCATTTATGGACCTACCGCGCCCCATATTTCAGTCTTTCTACGATCGAATCTTAAATTCGATTTCGATTGCCACTAAAGCTGTGAGCACAGTGAGCAAACAAAAGGCTGCACTTGAGGAGGAGACAATTTCGTTGGAAAATGGGGTGGAGGACGGAATTATCGTTTCAGGCGACGGATCGTGGCGTAAGCGCGGTTTCAGCTCGCTTTTCGGCATAACATCGCTAATCGGCTGGTACACTAAAAAAGTGATCGACGTTATGGTGAAATCGAAATATTGCAAAGCTTGCGAGCATTGGGAAAAAAAAGAAAGCACCGCGGAGTACTGGGAATGCAAAAGTACCCACGACGATGAGTGCCAGGCGAACCATAGAGGCTCCTCCGGAAAAATGGAAGTCGACTCAGCTATCGAAATGTTCCAACGGTCTGAAGAGCTCTATAGCATAAAATATAAATATTATATTGGTGACGGCGATTCTAAAACGTTTCTGGGCATATCGAATAGCGATCCATACGACGGTTTCGAGATAAAAAAAAAAAGAGTGCATCGATCATGTCCAAAAACGGATGGGGACGCGCCTCCGCGAAATCGTGAAAAAACAAAAAGGATTGTCTGGCAGAGGAAAGCTCACCGGAAAATTGATTGACGAGTTGAGCACATATTACGGCTTGGCTATTCGGAGGAACAGCGATGATGTTGAAAAAATGAGGAAGGCAATTTGGGCAACTATCAAACATAAAATATCCACAGATAGTGAGCCACAACATGACGGTTGCCCAGAGGGAGCCGAGTCGTGGTGTTCGTGGCAGCGAACGGTCGCAAGCGGTAATATTTCTGAATATCGCCATAAGCCGCCTCTTCCTGAGGAAGTATTGGAGGCAATTACGCCAGTCTTCGAAAATTTGAGCAGAGACGATTTGCTGCAGCGTTGTTTGGGCGGCTTCATGCAAAACAACAACGAAAGCTACAACAAATCAGTTTGGGCAATAGCCCCCAAGTGTCAGTTCGGGAGCAAAAAAATCGTCGATATTGCAGCTGATATCGCGGTATTATTATTCAATGATGGCCTGAGAAGCCTCATGAAAGTTTTGGAGGCGTTGGGGATAATTATCGGCCCAAATTGTTTTAATTTTTGCGTTGAAACCGACGCAGCGCGGATCGAGATGGCGGAGCGCTTGCTCACAGACGCTGCAAAAGAGGCAAGAAGAGCCTCTACAAGTTCGAGAAAAGATGCTAGGGATAATCATTTGCTTCTTGAAGGCCAGCTATATGGTGCCGGCATCGCTGATTAAAGGGAAAACATTTTTTTTTCCAATTTATCGCATAAATTAACAAACCTAAAACTTTGAACGCGTTTTTCTCAAAACCACTTTTTTGAGTGCGGCACGCAGCAGAACTCGAGCAATTTTTATCCGATCGATTTCAAATTTGGACTGCATCAATAAAACTAGATTATCTAAAGAAGTACATAGGATTTTTTCGATATTCAATAATAAAAAAAGTTATAGCCTATTTTCGACGAGAAATTTTGCTCGAAAATCGTCCTTTAATTTCAAAAGCGTGCCTATTTTTTAAAAATCAATATTTCTTCAAATCCCTGTGTACTTCTCTTCAAAATATCATATTATTAACGAAAACACTCGGTATTTTTTTTCAGATCGACTTTGAAGAGAGTTCTGCTGCGTGCCGCGAACCACTGCAGAGGCAACAGTACCTGACGCGGGAGCTTCCCCAGCGTCACCATGGGGCGTGAAAAATTTGAAATTTTTTTTTATGTATCTTCAATAAACAACGAACAAAAGAAAAAAAAAATTTCGAATATCTCTTTTTTTTCCCACAAAAAAAAATTCTTGAAAAATGGCAAAAAAACAGGGGGTCACAGTGGTGTTCTGCCTTAATTGTTACCTAAGCGAGGGAGTTTCATTTATTTAATCAGGCCCTTTTATCGTCCCTATTTTGATACCACATCGCTGGCACTCGTCCTCCAACCCTGCCCCTCTACCGTCTCCGCCGTCGTGCCGAGCTAGCCGGACCGCCTCGGCCGTGCGTCGGCGCCCCGGGTGTCCTACCACCGAGGGCCCGTGCAGGGTGGACAAAGTTCAAGTCGGCCGATGGTCGACGGTATTCCGATACCTGGCGCCCAGGTCCACCCGGCGGGCCGGCGATCACCCGATGGGGTTGTCGCCGCACCGGCTGAGAAGTGTGCGGAGTCAAGAAAACCCGTTACAAAATGGCGCCCTACGTGGGGCCACGAGTGTCAAGCCCTAGTTAGAGAAGAGCCAGAAACATTGAGCCAGACAATTTTAAAATTTGCTATGCTAGGACCTTTGGGTATCGCAGAGACCGTCGCGCGCGACAAGCCCTGGGGTGTTGTTTATTTAGCGTGGCGTATTCGTCGAAGCGAGAATGGTAAGCAGGTCGGATTATCGTTTCCGTGGACGTTATTATTCTCCGAATTGTTGCCATTTGTTTCATTGGACACGTACTCCCTTTTGTTCTGCGACTCTGTCGAAGATCGCGTGTTTTTGCTTTGTTTACCGTGTTTCCCTACTGAGTACAAGTCCCTGGTCCGAGGAGCGTTAAGCCGCTGTGTTTATTTTCTTCCAAAGGGTTATCGATTATCTACTGACGGGCGTCAGTTCCCTTTTCCTCGAATAGTCGTGGTAATAAATTTTGTTTTGTTGTTTTTTTTTCTATTTGCCCTAATATGGTCCGTCTACCGGTGACGGGACCTTAATTCCTATAATACACCTTTGTTACGGGGGTAAATATTCGGACTAGTTGATAGCGAAGTCGTTGACAACAAAGGATTAACGGAACGCGTCGCGAACGACCATGTTTTGCTCGTACCCGGGAAGTACGATGCGTAGCTAGAATAACGTGAGTTCCCGTATTCAGATGGGTACCGAATCACAACAGAGCGGTAATCCCTCGGCAGTTAATTTCCTTTGGTCGAATGTAAATACCCGGAATAACAACGGATGACCTCGCCTGGATCAGGCCTCCTAAACTCATTTTCTTTTCTTCCCTGTTTACCTTTCGTGTTTAATTTTTGTTTGTGGTTGCCACGTCTCTTCAGTCCTTGTTCCTTCTTCCCCTCTCAAGCCGCAGGAATAAGACGGCAGGGTAATACGGTTCGTCTCCGATAGGCTATACGCCCCCCACTTCACCCGCCACAGAGGGGGGCAGTCCTCCCCCTCTAGGGGCCGTCGAAAGAGAGTAAAAGCTCGTCTCTGGGCGCAGGAGGACAGTTACCGGTAGGCACCCGTGGTGTAAAGTAACCCAAGCCCGCTTGTAGTTTACTGCCTGTGTCAGTTAGTCGAAGTAACTTCGAAGTAGTCGTGCCCGATTTTGCGTTTGGTTCGAGTTGGTCAGTTTAATACGAGGCCCGGTTTACTTAACGATAGGCTCGTATCGACACATAGAGTATTTATCTTCCCGTGCCCAAACTACCTACGGGCAGCGCCCCAACAATGGTCCATGAGGAGGATGAGGGCGTGAACCGCGAGGAAGGGGCGACTGGTGGAGAACTCTCCCCAGGGTTCGCTTCGGCCGTGCGCCAGGGTCCTGCCCGCGATGTAATGGGTCCTCCGCCCGTAGTCCCTTGCTCTCCCCCAGGAGTCGGGGTTTGGGACTCTCGGTTGGACCCGATGGGCCCCCGTGGGTGGGAGTTTACCTCGCGGGATGCCCAGGAATTTTCCCGCCCACCTGGTCCTGCGACGACCACCCTTAGCGATGGAAGCCCGAGTGGTCATCCGCGGCTGGAGTCGGCGCCTCGAGGTATGGGTGAGTACCCCAATTTACCTATGATGGGCTGGAATAACGGCCTGGGTCATTCGTCCCTGCAGCCTGGGGGCGAACCCCTCGGCCTCTAAGCCAGCGGACCCGGGCCAACACGGTTCATTGGGCCGGCGCGCGACAAGGGCCAACCACCACGGTCTTTTCCCCGAATGTTCGGGAATTACCAACGCGGGGGGGTCTATTGCCTCACGGCGTTAACGCAGCTCACTTCCGCCCAGCCACCTCAGAAGGCTACCGCGTACCTCCTCCGCCACATTCGTTTGTTTCGAACTTCCCGGAAGGACCGGGTATCGCCCCGTGTGGTTCCGGGCACCCAGTGCGCCTTAACACCTCCGCGTCGTCCGTGCTCCACCTCATGCGCAAGTGGAATATTTCCTTCGCGGGGAGGCGTGGCGAGGACGTCGATACCTTCTTAACGCGAATATCTGAGGGACGGGCGCTGATCTCGGTAACCGATACGGACCCCATCCGGTGTATTCCCTTTTTCTTGACGGGAGTGGCCTTGCAGTGGTTCCGCAATGATCGGGACCGCTGGACCACCTGGCAGCACTTCGAGTCCGCTTGTCGTTTGCGCTTCGGGGACCCCGATTATCAGTACACCCTCCGAGAGGAACTCATGCGGCGTACCCAAGGGATTGAGGAATCCGTGACCGACTACCTAACCTGTCTTCGCGGCCTGTTTAACCACCTCACTCCCCCTTGAAGTGAGTCCGATAAAATCCAGTACGCGCATCGCAATCTGCTGCCTAAACTCCAGATCGCAATCCATCGCGATGACCTCTTTGACTCCTTCGAACATATAGCCGTACGGCTGGAGAAAAGTTATCTCTCCGCTCGATCGTACCGTGCTCCTCCGACCCCCGACCGGTCCTTATGCCCTGAGCTAGCGTACAGGGGGACTCGGGCTCCTTCTAACCCGGCCCCCAGGAATGTGTACGCGGTGTTTGAGGCCGGAATCGAGGGTTCGGACTTTTCAGGCAAGGTCGTTGGTACGGACCGACAGATCTTAGATCCGGCGCCTTCCACGGAGGCGTTGAACGCAGTGCAGGGCAAACCCAAGGCGCCGCGACGAACCCGGCCGGCCCGACCCTTACCTAAGGAGAAATCCTCAATATTACCTCCCGACCCGTTGCACGAGCCCCTTAACTCATTGAATCCCTTTCGGCAACCTGAGAAGCCCGTTAGAGTGGAGGGTAAACGGAGTTTTACCCGAACCGGTCCAGAAGGAGCCCGCCAGCCTACGACTTGTTGGAACTGCAACAAGCCGGGACATCGCTTTAGTGGTTGCGCGGAGCCACGTCGCCTCTTTTGCTTCCGCTGTGGTCGAGAGGGTTTAAAAGTGACGGAGTGCCCGTGCTCGGGAAACCGCTAAGGGCGGGGTCGGCGAACCCCGCCAACAAGCGCCCCTGTCCGTCCCCTACCTCATCGGTGGCACCGCCACCTAGACTCTTCAACCCCAGTACTTCAACCAAGGACAAGACCCCTTTTGTGGGAACCGTACCCGCGTTTTGGATCCACTGAACCCGAGGTTGGACCATTGTGGTGCGGCAACCTTCAGACCGAGGAAAGCGCCACGGCCTTCTTCGTAACCTTTACGGTGCGGGGTTGGCCGATACGCGCTCTGTTCGACTCGGGGTCAAGCCGTACCTTCTTCGGGCCCTTGGCTATCCGCTGGATGGGCGAGCTACGGGTCCCGCGGGAGCCGTGCCGTCCGCGGGGGGTAGAAATGGCGGGAGGCCAGAAGGCCGTTGCGGACGAATTACTCCGACTCACTATCGACCTGGACGGGCACGTTTTTCCTTTAACCGCCTACCTTCTGCCCATTTTGATTCTGCCTTGTATCTTGGGACTGGACTTCTTTCGGGCCGCCCACTGGGTGGTCGACTTCGCGGTGGCCAGTTGGTCGAGCAAGCTAAACCCGGGAGTCGTGCATGCATTCGATGTACAGTCAGGGGCAGGACCCGTAAATTATTTGTGCCACGGTTTGCGTGACCTAACCGAGGTCCAGGTCTCGGAGATTCGAAGAGTCGTGGAGGAAGAGGTACCTCCAGCCCCAGATAAACCCGGCTGCACCAACCTGGCAATTCACAGCATTGATGTGGGGGAGCATCCGGCGATCAAGCAACGCTATTACGCGGTGTCCCCAGCCATCGAAAAGGCCATTCACGAGTCCGTGCAACAGATGCTCTCTGACGGAGTCATCAAGCCATCTAAAAGTGACTTGTCCAGCCCAATAGTTATGGTCAAGAAACCCAACGGTAAACTCCGGTTTTGCCTAGATTTCCGTAGGGTCAATAGCATCACTAAAAAGGACGCGCATCCCATACCTTTAATGAACAGTATCCTAGATCGCCTGAGACAGGCTAACTATATCTCCACCTTAGACCTGAGTCAGGCCTACTTCCAGGTACCTCTGGAAGAACGCAGCCGGGAAATTACCGCTTTCACCGTGCCCGGCATGGGGTTGTTCCAGTTCCGCCGCATGCCCTTTGGCCTCACAAATGCCCCCGCGACGTTCCAACGACTTCTAGACCGTTTATTAGGGCCCGAGATGCAACCCCACGTGTATGTGTATCTCGATGATATCATCATTGTAACAGCTACCTTTAAGGACCACGTCACTTGGCTACGCAAGGTCCTACGGAAAATCCACGGGGCAGGGCTGACCATTAACCCCGAGAAAAGCGAGTTCTGTTGTGCCGAGGTGCGTTACCTGGGGTTTGTGGTGAACCGCCACGGGTTACAGGTCGATCCCGAAAAGGTCGCCCCTGTGCTGAACTACCCAGCACCCCGGAACGTGAAACAATTGCCCCGCTTCTTAGGGATGGCGTCTTGGTACCGCCGTTTTGTACCCGACTTCGCGTCACAGGCTAGCCCCCTTACCGGACTGCTGAAGAAAAACATCCCCTGGTCTTGGGGCCAGCCCCAGAAGGAGGCCTTCGATTTCCTCCGCCGGCACCTTTCCGCGCCGCCTACCTTGATCTGCCCGAATTTCGACCTTCCTTTCGCATTACAGACCGACGCCAGTAGCGTTGGGCTCGGTGCGGTTTTGACGCAAACCGTGGATGGCGTAGAACACGTTATCGCCTATGCTAGTTGCTCCCTGAATCCCGCAGAGAAAAATTATACCACTACTGAGCAAGAGTGCCTAGCAGTGGTCTGGGCGATCCGTAAGTTCTGGTGCTACTTGGAAGGATACCACTTCACAGTCATTACGGACCATTCCAGCTTACGTTGGCTACACAACTTAAAATCCCACCGGCCGACTAGTGTCAACCGATAATCGAATGATTAAAAATCATTCGATTATCGGTTGTTACGAATGATTTTGTCGTTTTCGAGGCTCAGGACGAAATCAAAATCGCATTTTTTTTAATGCATTTATCAAAACCGTTGACCGATGAGCCAAATAGCAGCATCGCAATGTGGGAAAAGTGTCGTATGCAACTCCGCTCGAGCTGATTTGCCATCAAGAAGCGTAGGCAAATGCCATTCTCATCCAACTTCCACTTGTCGCGAAGCAAAATCATTTGCCTTAATACCTATGTTTGTTTGGCAAGAAAGAAAAACGAGATTCGAGGATAAAAACGAGGATGAAAAAAACTGACGAAGCTGACGAAGCAACCCTTCAGTTTTTTTCCTCTCACTGCACATTCAAAAGGTCCGCTTAAAATTAAATAAAACCTGTAACCCTTTGAAAGACGGATACATTGAAAGTTTAGGTGTTTTTGAATTTTTGCCGGATACCAAGCTTAAGGGGGTGCACCACATTCGATATATCGGCAATTTTTTTTCAATAGTAAGAGCTTTTTGATGAATGAATGGTGGTTTTGTAATGGCGGCGGAGGGGGGGAGTACAACGACATGGACTTATAAAAAATATTCAAAATCGAATTTTTTCTCGAAGTTTGGCAGAAAATTGGTGACTTCATTGAAAAGCCGAACATTTGCTCTGTGTTTTTATTAAAAACTTCACTCAGCGCTCATTCTTTTCGTAAGCGTTCGTAGTTTGAAATGCCCTTTGAATCATCGTGCTGCCATAATTTAAGACTGGCTAATTTTTGTTCGTTTTTCGACTGCACTTTTCGGGTGAATCAATTGAGCTATCTGGATTAATATAAGTTTACTAAAGTCATTTTTTGACAACCCCCAATGAGTCTTCGTGGTCGAAAAGAAGAACTGCCTACTACGGCTGTTTGAAATTTTAGGACTTTGGCGATTTTGAACGGAATACGTTCAGATACAGTATAACGTTTTTTAAGGATTTGAAAAAAAAAGATATCTTCAGCGCGTGAGATAGGTACGATTTTCACTTTTCTCGCCGATGGATTCCGGAATTCGAAAAGGGTTGCGGCTTCGCGTGTGATTCCGTTCAAGAATATGAGAATATCAACGTCGTTTAAGACGTCGAAATTTGCGCGACGTATTAAAAAAACTTAACATCTATTCATTTTACTTATGCTCATAGCGAGTAGACAATTCGGGCAGTACAGCGAGCTGCGAGTACGACGCATTATTTACGTGATAAATATAAAATCATTGTTCCACTTGATGTGTCCGCGCGAATTTCAACCTCGTTTGTGCATGCTGCGTCGCTGCAAGCGATCAAAGATAAAACCGATGATCGGAATGGTTTTTGGAGCTTAAATCGGGCATCCGTTGGCGAATTAGCATCTTATTTTCGGCCAGAGCGACTGGACAAGTCGTGCGGTGTCACAAGTCGCCAACAACAATATCGTTATTCACACGATAAAGATGAAATAGGCGTTCCCCTTGACATTTCCGGACGACGTTGAACGTCGTTCAACCATGCCCGGCATAGCGGACGTCGATTTCATCGTATATCCAGCAAACGAGTGCGAATAATGGTGCATCGGTGAAACGTAGCTCAAACGGCTACCGACTCGCATCAAATGATCAAAAATGATATTGACGCTCAGAGCGATATTTGGGGCCGCAATCGGATATGCCTGAGATGATCCACTCGAACGCGTTCTCGAGAAGAAGCCAAAAGATTCAGACAGACGCATTTTTTTTTGTACAAGGGGTACAACACAATAGCCGGATGCCGTTCTATGTCACCCACTGATGATCTATTCAGTCTGGTGTTTTTTTTTCAAGTACTAGAGACTTGTAGGGCACCTAAAAACACGTCTGACAAGTAGCCGGGACCTTCGGACGCACGTAATAATTTTTTTTTGATCGGAAGTGTAACATACAACGGTCTATCAGTATTACCGCTCAGCTCTTGATGACAGATTGTTGTTTAATAATTTTTTTTGTAGTGCGAGAGAGTTTTAGTACACATAAGAACACATGGAGGAAGTAGCCCGATGTCTCAGAAATAAAAAATGATTTTTTTTCTTCAGGAAAGTGTAGCATTGTACAGTCCATCTGTGCAATCGTTCATCCCTTAGCGATTTTATGTTGCTCGAGATTTTTTTTTAAGACCTGGAGAGTTCGAGTACACATACAAACACGTGTAAGGAGTAGCCAAAAAATTCAGACACCACCACGATTTTTCTTTTTCATACAAAGTATTTGATAAAGCAATCGAAAGTTGTTCCATTTCACTCTCCGCTGATTTATCAAGATTATTTTTTTCCAACTACTAGAGACTTCTAGTACACATAAAAACATGTGTGAGGATCAGCCAGAAGCTTCAGGAATTCAAAATGAATTTTTTTCATAAAAATAGAGCGTAGAACAGTCAAGTAGTGTCATCGTTTATCCCTGCCGATTTTCTGTTCCCCGAGATTTTTTTTTAGCACCTGGAGAGTTCGTCGAGTACACATACAAAAACGTATAAAGAGTAGCCAGAAGATTCGGACATCAGCACGATTTTTCTTTTTGTATAAGCTGTTTAATACAACAATCGAGCGTTGTTCTAATTCACTCGCCGCTGATTTATCAAGATTATTTTTTTTAAACTACTAGAGACTTCTGGTACACCAAAAAACACGTGTGAGAATCAGCCAGAAGCTTAAGAAATTCGAAATGAAGTTTTTTCAGCCAAGTGTGGCATAGAACAGTCGAGCAGTGTCATATTTCGTCATTTGCCGATTTTATTTTATCCGAGATTTTTTTTTTTCAACACTAGAAGAGTTCTTGTATACATACAAATACGTGTAAAGAGTAGCCAGAAGATCCAGACACCCGCACGATTTCTCTTTTTGATAGAAGGTGTTTAATACAACAATCGAGAGTTGTTCTATTTCACTCTCCGCTGATTTATCAAGATTATTTTTTTACAACTACTAGAGACTTCTAGTACACATAAAACACGTGGAAAAATCGGCCAGAAGCTTCACAAATTACAAATGAATTTTTTTTCAGAAAAGTGTAACGTAGAACAGTCAAGTATTGCCATCGTTTATCCCTGGCCGATTTTCTCTTCCCCAAGATTTCGTTTAACACCTGGAGAGTTCGAGTACACCTACAAACACCTGTAAAGCTTAGCCAGAAGATTCAGACACCCGCACGATTTTTCTACTTGATAGCAGGTGTTTAATACAACAATCGAGTGTTGTTCTATTTCACTCTCCGCTGATTTATCGAGACTATTTTTTTTCAACTACTAGAAACTTCTAATAAACATAAAAACATGTGTGAAAATCAGCCATAAGCTTTAGAAATTCAGAATGCATTTTTTTCAGAAAAGTGTTACGTAGAACAGTCAAGTAATATCACCGTTTACCCCTGGCCAATTTTCTGCTTCCCGAGATTTCTTTTTAGCACCTGGAGAGGTCGAGTACACATCCAAATACGTGTAAAGAGTAGCCAGAATATTCAGACACACGCACGATTTTTCTTTTTGATAGAAATTGTTTAATACGACATTCGAGCGTTATTCTATTCCACTCTCCGCTGATTTATCAAGACTATTTTTTTCCAAACTACTAAAGATTTCCAGTACACATAAAAACACACGTGAGTATCAGCCAGAAGTTTCAGAAACGCAAAATGATTTTTTTTTAGAAAAGTGTAGTGTAGAACATTAATGCAGTGTCATTTCTCGGTGATGGCAGATTTTCTGTTCCCCGAGATTTTTTTTTAACACCTGGAGAGCTCGAGTACACATACAAACATCTGTAAAGAGTAACCGGAAGATTCAGACACCCGCACGATTTTTCTACTTGATAGCAGGTGTTTAATACAACAATCGAGTGTTGTTCTACTTCACTCTCCGCTGTTTTATCAAGACTTTTATTCCAACTACCAGGGGCTTCTAGAACACATAAGAACACGTGAGAATCAGCCAGAAGCTTCAGAAAATGGGAATGATTTTTTTTTTTCAGAAAAGTGTAACTTAGACCAGTCGGGCAGTGTGATCTTTCATCCCTTGGCGATTTTCTGTCGTCCATTATTTTTTTTTGAAGACCTGGAGAGTTCGAGTACACATACAAATACTTGTGAAGAGTAGCCAGAAGATCCAGACACCCACACGATTATTTTTTTGATAGAAGGTGTTTAATACAACAATGGAGAGTCGTTCTATTTCATTCTTCGCTGATTTATATAAAAAAAATTTTTCCAACTACTAGAGACATCCAGTACACACAAAAACACGTGTAAGAATCAGCCAGAATGTTCAGAAATTGAAAACGATTTTTTTCCAAAAAAGTGTCGCGTAGAACAGTCAAGTATTGTCATCGTTTATCCCTGGCCGATTTTCTATTCCCCGAGATTTTTTTTTAGTACCTGGAGAGTTCAAGTGTACATCCAGTACACATACAAGCACGTGTAAAGAATAGCTAGAAGATCCAGACACCCGCACGGTTTTTCTTTTTGATAGAAAGTGATTAATACAACAATCGAGCGTTCTTCTATTTCATTCTCCGCTCATTTATAAAGGTTATTTAGTTCAAACTACTACAGACTTTCGGTACACATAAAAACTCGTGTGAGAATTAGCCAGACGCTTCAAAAAATCCAAAATGAAGTTTTTTCAGCAAAGTGTGGCATAGAACAGTCGTGCATTGTGATCTTTCGTCACTCGCCGATGTTCTGTTGACCGAGATTTTTTTTTAGCACCTGGAGAGTTCGAGTACACATACAAAAACGTGTGAACAGTAACCAGAAGATTCAGACACCTGCACGATTTTCTATCTTATAAAAGGTGTTTAATACAAGAATCGAGTGTTGTTCTATTTCACTCTCCCTTGATTTATCAAGACTATTTTCTCCCAACTACTAGAGACTTCTACTACATATATTTGAAACACGCCTGAGTATCAGCCAGGAGCTTCAGAAACGCAAAATGATTTTTTTTAGAAAACTGTTCGGTAGAACAGTCTGAAGTGTCATGAAACTTACTCGTACTTTCTGAAGCTTCTGGAATATTCTCACACGTTTTTTATGTGTTCTACAGGTCTCTAGTAGGTGAAAAAAATTGACTTGATAAATCAGCGGAGAGTAAAAGAGAACAACACTCGATTGTTGTATAAAACACCTGCTATCCAAAAAAAAAGAACGTGCGGGTGTCTGAATCTTCTGGCTACTCTGTATACGTTTTCGTACGTGTACTCGAACTCTCCGGGTTTTTAAAAAAATCTCGGGGAAAAGACAATCGGCTAGGGATGAAAGATGACATTTCAGACTATTCTACACTACACTTTTCTAAAATATAATAAATTCATTTTACGTTTCTGAAGCTTCTGGCTGATACTCGTGCGTGTTTTTATATGTACTACAAGTCTCTAGTAGTTGTGAAAAAATAGTTTTTATAAATCAGCGGAGAGTGAAATAGAACAACTCTTGATTGTTGTATTAAAAACCATTTATCACAAAGAATAATCGTGCCGGTATCTGAATCTCCTGGCTACTCTTCACACGTGTATGTATGTGTACTCGAACTCTCCAGGTGTTAAAACAAATCTCGGGGAAGAGGAAATCGGCCAGGGATTAACGATGACACTACTGTTCTACGCTACACTTTTCTGAAAAAAAATCATTTTGAATTTCTAAAGCTTCTGGCTGATTCTCACACATGTTTTTATGCGTACTATAAGTCTCTATTAGTTGGAAAAAAACAATCTCGATAAATCAGGGGAGAGTGAAACAGAACAACGTTCGATGGTTGTATTAAACACCTCCTATTAAAAAGAAAAATCGTGCGCGTGTCTGGATCTTCTGTCTACTCTTTACACATGTTTATATGTGTACTCGAACTCTCCAGGTGCTAAAAAAAATCTCGAGGAACAGAAAATCGCTCAGGTATAAAACATGACGCTTCTTGACTGTTCTACGCTACACTTTTCTGAAAAAAAATTATTTTCAATTTCTGAAGCTTCGGGCTAATTCTCACACATGTTTTTATGTGTGTTAGAAGTCTCTAGTAGTTAAAAAAAAATAATCTTGATAAATCAAGGGAGAGTGAAAGAGAACAAGACTCGATTGTTGTATTAAATACCTGCTGTCGAATCAAAAAAAAATTAGGTGCGGGTGTCTGAATCTTCTGGCTCCTCCTTACACGGGATTGTATGTGTACTCGAACTCTCCAGGTATTAAAAAAAAACTCGGGGCTAAGAAAATCGGCCAGCGATGAAAGATGCTACTTCAGAGTATTCTACACTACACTTTTCTAAAAAAAATTCATTTTGCATTTCTGAAGCTTCTGGCTCATACTGATACGTGTTTTTATGTGTACTAGAAGACTCTATTATTTGAGAAAAAATAGTCTTGATAAATCAGCGAAGAATGAAATAGAACAACGCTCGATTGTTGTATTAAACACCTTCTATCAAAAATAACGGCAAAGACGCGCATCTTACTGCTTTTCCATATATTACACCTCTGGCCATGAGCTTTTATTTACAGGCAGTATTAATCGAACCTGAATTTGACACTTGAGAGCCTGCCCTTCTAAAGGCGGCAGTAACACGATAATAGCATGCACAGTTTTGCCTGCGTATTTGTTTTAAAACCTACCATCTTACGAGAGTATATCTATAGATTGATAACAGGGTCGCCAATTTCGGAGGTAAGTTGTATTATTGGTGTGTATATGTATGTGTTTCATCGACGGACGAGCACGACGATCGGCATTTGTTTGCCGTTCGTCTCCTCGCGATCGTTTGTTGTGGGCATAAACATCATGGATGACGCCTAAAGACTCCGGATGCACGCGCTTCTCGTGCGATTTGAAAATAATTTTTCACGGTGTGTGCGAGAGTACGAGCAGGAATTTGGACCACCTCCTCCTTCGCGGCAGAGTTTTCGACGGTAAGTACATGTTAGGAGACGTATATTAATTACGTGAGCTCCAAATGGGAAGCGGGACATTGTTTTGGAAAAATCTCACCACATTTGACTTAAGGCCTCTATGCACACAAAAAAAATTCAAGGAGCAGAAACATTTCACAATTTTTAAGTTATTTTTTAAATAAACAAAAGCTAAGAAATTTAATAAAAATTTTGAAATTTCTTTCGGGACATCTCATTAATAGTTGATGAGAAATTGTGAAAAAGATAACTAGATTTTTTTTGGAAATTGTGATATTTTTTGTTCAAAATTTTGGATTTTTTTCTCGAAATTTTGAATTTTTTATTTGTAAATTTTTTTTTCTTTACATTCCATGAGTACTTAACCCTAGGACCCTACACTATCTGTATGAAACAAATAACCTACACTGGGGTTACGCGCACCCCAGCCCTTCAAATCAACGCTGCTAACGAACCGTTTGTCGCAGTTTTTTTTTTTTTAATCGAACGCTGAGAAACTGAAGAATGGAATAGGATTTGCGAGAATAACCTAATATGACTTTTTCAACATGAAAAATGGGATCGAACAAAGCAAGAAAAATGTTTTAGCATATCTCACTAAAAATAATTTTAAAAATTATCACACTTTTTTTACGCGTATGTTGGAAAATTTTTTCATTGATTCTTGAAAAAGACCGTATGGACCAAGCTTAAAAAATATGCCAACACAAAATTCGAAGTTCTTGGAGAATTTCACAAGGGGTAAAGATGGCACTTTTTTCAAACATTTGAATATGTTTCGGCGTAGTTTCTTGAGGGGAAAAGTGTAAATAAATGTTTAAAAAATGATTTTATGTCAAAACATAGTGTTTTCTATTTCAAAAACATATTCTTTGAACTTTTTTGTTTTGTGGTATCAAACAAAAAACATATAAAAGCAGGGTTGACAAAAAATTCTGAAAAAATCGCAACATGTACTTTGATATGACATATTAGCAATGAAAACAAAATAAATTGTATATCGTATTAATAAATAGATTAATGTACATGTGTTCGGTGTAATTTTAGTTCAGTGTGCATTGAAAGCACTGCATCGAGCGATGGTCTTGGCAACGCGGCAGTCGGCATTTCGGACCGGTGTATCCACATTGTTTAGTTCCTATAGCTTCATTTGTATAGACGACTATTTTCTCCAAAGTTTCGTCAGGTAGCAAAAGAGACCACGCTGCAAATTCGCTCCTCACACTGGTTCCGGCCCCGATGCCACACGGCTTTATCTTATGAGTAGATGTAATGCGCGAGCGGGGAGCAGGAGGGTCGAGTGACCACTTGTAACGGTTTTTCCTGTAAATAAATTTATTTCGAGTACGGCTGAGAGTACATTCGGATGTACGACGCCTTTTTATTTTCTCCACCTGTCGTGTGACCATTTCATCGTCTCTGTCTGTACCGTCACTGGCAGAATCCCATCCCCCTTCTAAAGAGTCTTCATCGGAACCCTCCAATTCTTCTTCGTGGTCTGACTCACTACCCGTGGAATTGTTGTCCTGCGGCTCCTCTTCATTATTTGTCGCCTGCAGCATCCTCCGGACCTCCTCCGCCTTCCATACTCGCGACCTAAGCTCCATGGCTTTATGCTAATAAAAACATTTAGAATAGTATAAAAATGTTTATAATGTAATTTTTGTACACAACACACTGATTTTATAAAGGCAAATGATAAGAAACAATATAAATAATAATATACTTACATAGAGGAAAATATCGCAAAAAGTGTGGGGTTACGCTAACCCCAGGCTCTTGAAAAATGTTAACTGCGTCACTTCCAAACTATAATTGAAAATTATTCCTTTACGAACCTGCTCTAGAGAGTCCCCTCTCCTAATGCGTTCGATATTTTTACGTGACTACCGAAACTGCCGAAATGCCAGAACCGTAAAAATTACGTGGGGTGTGGCGTACCCATGTGTAGGGTCCTAGGGTTAATAGAAAAGTATTACAAAAATAACGATTTTTTTTCATCTTAACTATCATCAATTGACGTTTAAGGATGTATGTTAATTGAAAATCGCCGAAATTCCTTTGACCACGAATACAAAATTTTAAGAATAGATTCTTGAATGTATTCTATGCACGTGGGAAAATTTATAACTCATTCCTGTGATTTTATCTTCATGTTATGATTTTATCATTCTTACACTCATCAAAACAATTAGAGGAGCAGAAAAACTTCCATTTTTGCAGTGATTTTTGCAAGGCCGTAACTTCTTGAAAGATGGTAATATCGGGGAAACTGAAAAAGCATTTTGAAGGTTGAAATCTCTAGTTTAAGAATCTCGCGGAGAATTTTTTTTTTTAGGGTCACACTTACAATTAGTTCTGATATAAAAAAATAGCGCGACAAAAAAAAATTCGATTTTTTTGTCGTTTTTCCACATCGTGCACGGGCTGAAAATAAATTATCTGGCTGAATGAATACGAGAGTCCTTCAGCCTGATTCTTTAGCTTCAATTTGGTATTTTTTCGCTCTTCATACGACCACTTGGCGCTGAGATATCGCCGATGGAATGAAAATCCAGCTTTTTTGCTTCATCAGCGATATCTCATGAACTAAGGATCGTACAGCAAACGGAAGGTGGGTTTCGGAAAATTGAATAACTCATGTATAAGATCCTTTTGGTATTTGACAGGGAACATTTTTTTTCAAGCTGAATATGGACTTGAAAAAGAACAAAAGAATGACGTTTTCCGCCGTTTTGGAAAATCCACCACAACTTTGCAAATATAGCGAAAATGATCAATGTTTCCAGGTATTTATCGAGCTCAATACATGTCCAAAGACCCTGTAAATTTTCAAATGGATCGGCCGAACCGTTTTTTTTACCCGAATCGTCAAAATTTCATGAAAAATTAAAGCAAGCACATTTCTTGCTCCTTTACACGTCATTGACGATGGTTAAGATGAAATAAAAAATCGTTATTTTTCTCACTACTTTTTATTTCATGTAATTTTGCAGGAACTACCCATTAAATCTCGCAAAAAAACGAATTTCAAAGTTTTGAATTTTTTTTTTAATTCGTTATTGATTGAAAAATCGTATAGCGATGCGTATAAAAAGGTGTGTGAATATTTGCTTGGTAGTATCAACTTAATTTAATGCAATTAATTTGAACTCGATAAATTATGCCATGCAATAAAAAAATCGCGTCAGGTCTTTGGGCATGTATTGATCTTCAAAAAACTGAAAACATTGGTAATTTTCGAAATATTTGCAAAGTTGTGGTGGAATTTACTTTAAAATAATTATGTTAAATACCAAAATGAACTTACGGACGACTTATTCAAGTTTCCGAAACTCACCTTCCGTTCGCTATACGACCATTAGTACATGAGATATCGATGATCAAAGCAAAAAGCGGACTTTTTATTCAATCGGCGATATCTCAGCGACAAATGGTCGTATGGAGAGCCAAAAAACCAAATTGAAGCTAAAGAATCTGACTAAAATACCCCAGCATTGATTCAGTGAGGAACATTTTTTTCGAGTATATGGACGACTTTGAATTAAAAAATTTCGCAAATTTTTTACTCGCGCTACTTTCTATGACAGGGCCGCGCGTGACGCTCGAAAAAAAATTTTTCGCAAGATTCTTGAACTAGATATTTCGAACTTCAAAATGCCTTTGCCCCACCCCCCTATTCACGAAGTAACAGCCTTTCAAAAATTACTGACCAAAATTCTGAAATTTTTCTGCTCTTTTAATTTTCGCGCTCAGTGTATTATAACATTATAAAACGTACGGAGTGCAAATATGAACACATCAAAGCTGAAATAATTCTAGAATAGGGCCGAATGGAAGCACCACCTTACCCTACCCTATTTTTTTGTTCACGATGGAATATTTTTTCAAAAGGCTAGCGGAAACCATTGCTGCGCACGGCGTTTTAAAAGCACCCCGTCAAACGCGTGCGAAGCCGGTCGCGGACGAAATTAGAGGTCCGGTCATCGAAGCGATTGAAACAAATCCGATTCAAAGTGCAAGAGGCATCGCTCGAAACCTTGGTATGTATGCGAAACGTGCGGGTGTACGCGTCGGGGTAGGACGGGTCAGTGGCGGGGGGCGGGGGGAGGGAGGGAGGACAGAGAGAGAGAGGGGGAGATTGATTGATCATTGTTTATTTAGCCCTTGGCTATCCCTATACATTATCTTGTACGCTTGTTACACAGCCTTGACAGTTCAAAATTTTTTAAAAAGCCTTGACAGTTAGACTTAGGGTGCCTCTCTCAACGTGTCAGATCAGGGTGTACAGGTTATTATGGATAAGTATAGACGAGTAACCATATTCGAAAATGTAATACGTGCGTAACCATGTAGCGGTGCATGAGGACACCTGAGACCATAAGCTGCACACCTAAGTTTTATACGAAATGGACACTGTCGGGGCACTATGACTTCTTAATTCGATATGAAAACACGAATCGCGGCCACATCGGATTCGCTCTTTCTAATTTGTTTTTTGTACATGAAGTTAAGGTCAAGTGACCTTTAAAAACCTCCAGTGTCAGGTTTGATTAAAATAAAATCACACTTTTTCTTTCAGTGCAGCATATTGAATCCGCCATTTTGAGTTCTCAAAATTCAGTATTAAAATAGAATTCAGCGACCCCAAAAACCTCCACGTATCAACGCCCACTTGGATTAAGGCCATGTATCACACGCCGCCGGCCACTTAGAAATTTTGAAATGGAATTTCTCCCAAACGGAACAACCAATTGGAATGGAATTTCTTGTGGGCATGTCGGACGCCAGCTCCGAGAGCATGGTTCTCGCCGTTTTCCCAAATTTCCAAAAAAAATTTACAGTTTGTGGTTACCATGGGATAAATTGTGAATTATTAACTATTTCATCGCGTTTTCGGTAATTTGGAGGGAACCATGCTCTCGACCATGAAAAATCACACATTTCAAGCGTTGTTTCACTTGTTTTCATGAATAAATGGCGGAGAAAACCCATTTTTACATTTTTTACATAAAAGTAGCAAAATTGTACCATCAAAGCTCAAAATATTATCGACGGACACGATAGTCTAGTTCATCTGTTTTCTCACTGACACCGCGTAGCTCGCATCGTTCCGTTTTTACCGACCGCGCTCGTATCCTTCCGAGACAGCAAATTGTTTTTTGACAGTCGGAAGCGGCACCCCTCGCGGAACGTTATATATTCGTTCGGTTCACATGCAATTTTTTTTTCGAAATACGTTGCTGCGTGCGCCATACATTCGCAAGAATTCTAGAACGGGTCGGTTTATCCGCGATGTGTGAAAAAGGGTTTGCCAGTATAGTCGTGAAACGTGCGTCGAATCGGCGAAAAGTTCACGTGATCGGCCTAATATTTGTGTACAGTGCGCAGATGACCAAGTGTGCCATTTCGAAACTGGGTCGCGAAAAGAAGTGCTCGAGAAGGAAAATGTCGAGCAGCGCAATTTCTAGAAGGCGGTTGCTTTGCGTATCGGTGATATACCTGATCATGTGCCTGGTTATTTTTCAATCCCTGTCTCGTTATTGTTTAACCCATTCCCAGTGATCGGGTTATCTTACCTGTTACCTTCCTTTCGTGTCTCGGGTTATCTGTTCTCGTTATTTAGTAATCCCTCCCCATCGATTCGGTTATTTTACCTACCGTCACCTTTTTGAGTCTCGGGCTATCTGTCATCGTTATTTTTTGTGCCCTCCCCATCGACCGGGTTATCTCACCTACCGTCTTCTTTTCGAGTCTCAGGTTATCTGACCTCGTTATTTTGTAATCCCTCCCCATCGATCCGGTTATCCCATCTACCGTCTCCCTTTCGAGTCTCGGGTTATCTAACCTCGTTATTTTGTAATCCCTCCTCATCGATCGGGTCATCTCACCTACCATTTTCCTTTCGAGTCTCGGGCTATCTGTCATCGTTATTTTTTGTGCCCTCCCCATCGATCGGGTTATCTCACCTACCGTCTTCTTTTCGAGTCTCGGGTTATCTGACCTCGTTATTTTGTAATCCTTCCCCATCGATCGGGTTATCTCACCTACCGTCTTCATTTCGAGTCTCGGGTTATCTGTCCTCGTCATTTTTCAATCCCTCCCCATCGATCGGGTTATCTTACCTACCGTCTCCCTTTCGGGTCTCGGGTTATCTGACCTTGTTATTCAGTAATCCTTCTCCATCGATCGGGTTATTTCACCTACCGTCTCCCTTTCGAGTTTCGGGTTATATGACCTCGTTATTTTGTAATCCCTCCCCATCGATCGGGTTATCTCACCTACCGTCTCCCTTTCGAGTCTTGGGTTATCTGCCCTCGTTATTTTTTAATCCCTCCCCATCGATTGAGTTACCTTACCTACCGTCTCCCTTTCGAGTCTTGGATTATCTGTTCTTGTTATTTTTCGATCCCTCCCCATCGATCGGATTATCTTACCTACCGTCTCCCTTTCGAGTCTCGGGGTATCTGTCCTTGTTATTTTTAACTCCCTCACTATCGATCGGGTTATCTCACCTACCGTCTCCATTTCGAGTCTCGGGTTATATGTCCTCGTTATTTTTCAACCCCTCCCCATCGATTGGGTTATCTTGTATACCATTTCCCTTTCGAGTCTCGAGTTATCTCTCCTCGTCATTTTGTAATCCCTCCCCATCGATCGGGGAGGGATTTGTTTAACTTAATTTAAAAAGGATGGAAATATGTCGCCACCCTTTCACAAGACGAGTCTCTAGCAAACGTTTGCTAGAATGTTCAGCAGTAATAAAATTTCCACTGATTACCGTCGTCGAAATAAGAAATCGATTCGAGCCCATTTATTTAATCAATTACCGATCGTAAAATTCTACCGCTCTTTCGTAGAGGGAGACTCTAGCAATCTTCATTGCTAGAGACTTCGATCAGCAGATCTCTCTGCCGAAAATAAGTCTCGCTAGAGAGAAAAAATGGTTAAACATATTTGTTTAAACAATAGACAGTAATGGATAAATTGTAGCACTCTCTTGCAGAGAAAGCCTCCGGCGATCTCCATTGCTAATAAATACTTGCGTCGAAAAAACTGTACAGGTCAACCTTGGCAGAGAGATCGAATGCTGAACGTATTTGTTTCAACAATAGGCTTCGCCTGTAAAATGTCACCACTCTTTAGTTGAGTGAGTCTTCGGGCGATCTCGTTCCTTCGAGAATTTTACCGAAGTCGAATGCATCGATGATACGCTGCATCGAGAATATAAATCGTACTCAAGCTTATTTGCTTAAATTAATTTAAAAAGGTTGGAAAAACAATTCGCGATGGCAAAATTTTACCGCTCTTCCGTAAAGCGAGACTCTAGCGATCTTCACTGCTTGAGACTTCAAGCCGCGGATAACCTGCCGAAAATAAGTCCCGGCAGAGAGAACAAATGTTGAAGATATTTGTTTAAACAATAGGCATTAATTGTTGAATTGTAGCACTCTCTTTCAGAGAGAGTCTCAAGCGATCTTCATTGCAAGAAAATGTTTGCCTCGGAAAACCTGCCGAAGGTAAACCTCGGCAGAGAGATCGGATACTGAACGTATTTGTTTAAACAATAGGCATGACCTATTGTTTCACTACCCTTGTCACGGCCCTTTTGTTGAGTGAGTCTCCGGGCGATCTCGTTACTTCGAGATTTTGGCCGAAATCGAATGTATCGATGATAAGCTGCATAGAGAATATAAATCGTACTCGAGTTTATTTGTTGAAAATTATTTTGAAAGGTTGGAAAAAATGTCACTACCCTGCCACAAGTCGAGTATATAGTAAACTTTGTTTCCTAGAAAGTTTATCCGTAATCAAATTTTCACCGATGACCATCGTCGAATGAAGCAATCGATTCGAGCCCATTTGTTTAAACAATTCCCGATCGCAAAGTTTCACCGCTCTTCCGTCGAGCGAGACTCTAGCGATCTTCATTGCTGGAGACTTCGATCCGCGGAAAACCTGCCGAAAATAAATCCCGGCAGAGAAAACAAGTTGAACATATTTGTTTAAACAATAAGCATTAATTATTCAATTGTAGCGCTCTCTCGCAGAGAGTCCCTAGCGATCTCCATTACTTGGAAATATTTTCCTCAGAAAACCTGCCGAAGGTAAACCTTGGCAGAGAGATCGAATGCTGAACGTATTTGATTAAACAATAGGCATCGCCTGTAAAATGTCACCACTCTTTTTTTAGTGAGCCTCCGGGAGATCTCGTTAGTTCGAGAATTTGGCCGAAATCAAATGCACCGATGATAAGCTGCTTCGAAAACATATATCGTACTCGAGCTTATTTGTTTAAATTAATTAAAAATAGGTTGGAAAATGTCACTACCCTACTACAAGACGAGTTTGTAGCAAACTCCGTTTGCTAGAAAGTTTTACCGTAATGAAATTTCCACTGATGACCGCTGTCGAAAAAAGAAATGGATTCGAGTCTAGCGATTTCCATTGCTAGAAAATTCTAGCCTTGGAAAACCTGCCGCAGGTAAACCGCGACAGAGAGAATGAATGCCCAATGCATTTGTTTAAATAATAGACATTGCCTATAAAATTTTACCACTCTTTTGCTGAGTGAGTCTCGGGCGATTTCATTCGTTCGAGAATTTGGCCTAAGTCGAATTCATCGACGATAAGCTGCATCGAGTATATAAATCGTGCTCGAGCTTATTTCGTTAAATGAATTACAAAATGATGAAAAAATGTCGCCCCCCTTCTGCAAGACGATTCTTTACCAAACCCCGTTTGCTAGAAGGTTCACCCATCATAAAATTTCTACCGATGGCTGTCGTCGAAAAAAGATATCGGTTCGAGCTCATTTGCCTATACAATGTAACAAAGTTTCACCGCTCTTCTGCAGAGCGAGGGCATACCATGAGGCGTAGCATAGGCACTAAGCCTGTGTATGCGTGCATTGCTCGATACACACACACACACACACACACACACACATATATATATATATAAGGTGTGTTCGTTAGGACCGAACAGCGTGCGAAAGCGTTATTTTGTTTCTGCACGCGGTCGGCGTAGCGAGAATACACACCAATACACGGGACCATAGTGAGACGTGTTTTAATTTTTTTTATTGATATAAGGAGAGGGCTTTGGGATTAGTCACCCATACAGCCTGTAGTGAGACATTGTGTAGATGTTGAGCGCGGTTCCCTCTGGCGGCAGAGGCTCGTAGCTAAAACTGCGAACTCTGCACTACCGCCGTAATGGGACCCCGCGTCGAAATTTCGTGGCGTGTGATACATGCCCTTAAGCATGTTTTACATTTTTGTTCCGCCAAACTGGATCTGCCATTTTGAATTTCCAAAATTCTATATAAAATTTCGATTCAGCAACCCCAAAATAGGTGCGAAAATGAAAAAAAAAAAAATTCCATCACATTTTTCGTACAAATAGTTATTTTGATAAATATCTGGAAGTGTCACTCCTGTCAGAATCGAGACGTTTTCACTTAGTTTCGTGGCATCGAGGCCACGAATCGTGGAATCGTGGGGTGCGTAGAACACTGGGGTGGGCGGAGGGGCACCTCGGATGTGTGCGTAAAATCGTGGGGTGCGTAGAACACAGGGGTGGGCGCAGGGCACCTCGGATGGGTGTGTGGAATCGCAGGGTGTGTACAACACTGGGGTGGGCGGAGGGCACCTCGGATGGGTGCGTAGAATCGTGGGGTGCGTAGAACGACATTATTTTTGTGGATGCGCTGCCATAATAATATTAAGTATGATGTTTTTCAACTGTATATGTTTTTTAACATATACTTTTATGTGCCCAGATGTGAACCGGGAGACGGTACGGAAAATTTTGAAAGAGCACCGGTACCCCTACCGCGTGCACAAAACTCAGCACCTTCACGCCGAAGATTACGAGCGGAGGCTGGAGTATTGTGCGTGGGCCATTGGGCAAGAAGGAGAAGAACCGGATTTTTTTAAATACGTATTATTTACTGACGAGGCCGGATTTACGAACTGCGAGACGTTCAACCGTGAAAACTTTCGATACTGGGCGGAAGAAAACCCCGAATGGATTAATGAAGTTCATCGGCAGAACCGTTGGCGTGTAAACGTATGGGCTGGTATTCTCAACGATAGAATTATCGGTCCATGGTTTTTTGATGGCAATATGGATAGCGTTAAGTACGCAGAATTATTGGAAAACGGTCTCCCCGAGCTTCTGGAAGACGTTCCTTTGGCTGTCCGGCTAAGAATGTGGTGGCAACAAGATGGACACCCAGCTCATACAGCACGAAACGTGCAAGTAATTCTGAATCGACGCTTTCCCGATCGGATTCTCGCTTCAAATGGAACGATTCCATGGCCACCACGATCGCCAGATTTGACACCCCTGGATTTTTTCGTATGGGGAACAATAAAAAACATTGTTTATAGGACCGAACCGACTACCGAAGACGATATGCAAGAGAGAATACGGGGTGCGTTTGCAACAATAACGCCCGGTATGCTGTGCCAGACTAGAGCCCACATGACTAGAAGACTAGAATTATGTGTAGATAGAGAAGGGGCCCACATTGAGCACATTACCAAGAGATGGAACCCATAGTTTCATTTCTTCGGAAGGTGTTCAATGTGGACTCAGTCTTTACCGCGAGCGGTTCTTCGTTTTATGGAATGTAGGCTGTGGTCTGTAACAGTAGCCGGCGTACATCTCTCTTTCATATCGTTTATCGTAGTTGATTCGAGATCGGTAACCTGTTTTGAGTTCCTCAAACAAAAAAATATAGGAGCGTCGTATCGAAGGATTTTCCTGACGTCGGGACGTATCATTGAAGCCGAAAAAACGATTCGGAATTTGGAGGAAAGTTACTAACAAGTTTCTGCTATGTGGACGGTCGTAAGAGCACCTCATTTTTTACCGAATAGCCAAAAAAGGGTTTGGGTTCTTGAAGGTCGCGGACTTAACGCTATCTACATAACTTTCAAAAAATCATGAATCGCAGATTATTGAAAATACGAGTCAATAAATTTTCCCGCCAATGATGATGCGAGGACGCTTCTAAAAGCCGTTCAGGGTTCACTGATGTCTGGTACCGAAAGTTTTCACAGAGTTAGGTTTCTCTGTTTGGACGTTCTGTCTCGTCATGTATCAATAACTCTTTATATTTTGCTATATGTACAATTGTATATATTTTTTTATATTGTAAATAGTCCAAAATGTAATTACCACATATGTGTTAACCATTGTAAATAATTAAAATTATGAATTTTCGTTGTACTCAAATTGTATTGTACAATGCCTTCATTTGATGCCTGGACATGCTTGTACAAGCGATAACTTCAAAGAGCGGTAGTATTACCGCTCTGTGAAGTTAACGTACTTAGTTGATGACAAAGAGTCATCGACGATATGACTGACCGGAAGTCATCTCCGATTTCATATTATTTCCAGTCAGATCGTGTCGAGAAGTCTGACGATCCAACGAAAACGACGGCAGAAGCATTATTTACGGAACGAAGATGAAATCGGTGGTCATAATGATTCTAGGGGTCTCAATCTATCATTCCTGATATTACTGACCCGAACTCGTCTCCGATTTCATCTTATTTCCGGTCAGATCGAGACGAGAAGTCTGATGATGCAGCGAGAACGATGGCAGGAACATTATTTACTCAACAAAGATGAAATCGGTAGTAGTAATGGATCTAGGGGTATCGATCGATCATCCCTGATAGCACTGACCCGAAATCGTCTCCGATTTCATCTTACTTCCGGTCAGATCGAGTCGACAACTCTGATGATGCAGCGAGAACGATGGCAGGAACATTATTTACTCAACAAAGATGAAATCGATAGTCATAATAATTCTAGGGGTCTCAATTGATCATTCCTGATAGCACTGACCCGAACTCGTCTCCGATTTCATCTTACTTCCGGTCAGATCGAGTCGAGAAGTCTGATGATGCGGCGAGAACGATGGCAGGAACATTATTCACGTAACAAAGATGAAATCGGTAGTCGTCATAGTTCTAGGGGTCTCAATCGATCATCCCTGATAGCACTGACCCGAAATCGTCTCCGATTTCATCTTACTTCCGGTCAGATCGAGACGAGAAGTCTGATGATGCCGCGAGAACGATAGCAGGAACATTATTTACGTAACAAAGATGAAATCGGTAGACGTAATAGTTCTAGGGGTCTCAATCGATCATCCCTGATAGCACTGACCGGAACTCGTCTCTAATTTCATCTTACTTCCGGTCAGATCGAGTCGAGAAGTTTGATGATGCAGCGAGAACGACGGCGGGAGAATTATTTACGTAACAAAGATGAAATCGGTGGTCGTAATGGTTCTAGGGGTCTCAATCGATCATCCCTGATATTACTGACCCGAACTTGTCTCCAATTTCATCTTACTTGCGGTCAGATGGAGTCGAGAAGTCTGATGATGCAGCGAGAACGACGACAGGAGAATTATTTACGTATCAAAGATGAAATCGGTAGTCGTAATGGTTCTAGGGGTCTTATTCGATCATCCCTGATATTAATGACCCAAATTCGTCTCCGATTTCATCTTACTTTCGGTCAGATTGTTTCGAGAAGTCTGACGATGCAGCGAGAACGAAGGCAGGAGCATCATTAACAAAGATGAAATCGATGAATTCGCGGTAGTCGGTTCAGGAATGTTCGTCTGAGGCCACGAAAACCATTTGGATAATCGATTTCACTTTTGCTCGCTCTATTGTTTTTATAAACTTAGTCGAGGTGTGGTTTTTAACATTCAAGACAATGTATTTGGTTACAATGAACATATTTCATGGGCACTTTGTTTCGTTTTCCGCCGTCGATATCATTTTTTAAATTATCTGAAAGGTCCTCGACGTATGTGTGACGAGTATGACGGGAATATGGTAACAAATGCCTACAACCATCACTGAAGCCGTCGATTATAAATAATCGAAATTATTTTATACTTATTAGTCTTTAGTTGATTTGGTTATATGAAAAATTGAAAATGTTATGGATTTTTTTTTTTTTTGGTGAAATATCGATTTTCCGTTTTGCATCTCACAGAAAGCCCTTTTTCAAGTTATATCATGCATCAAGACCTCTTAGATGCATGTTTGCAAAATTTAAGAGCTGTAAGAAGTCGGACAGTGGATGAAATATCCATTTTCTGTTTTTCATCTAACACCAAGTCAAGTTAGATGAAAGCTTGAAGAAAAACCAAACAAAAAAACAAACTGTACCTCTATACTTGAAATTATAGACAAATTGGGTAGTTTCCGACTCTGTTATTTTTATCTCTTAAGACAACAAATCTAATAGAAACTCTTAATAAACAATCTCATCGAGCGTGGTAATTTTTATCACCGCTGCTACAATCAAAAATGAAAAATTCGATTAAACTCGTAATGAAAAGGAATCAATTCATTATTGATTCAACGTGGAAACGTCCATCTCGACTCTTCATGGTACCGGTAATACGGCAATACGAACAATCGCTCGGTGCGTCCAAATTTGAAAAACAATAAATTGTTGATAATTCTGTGCTTCATTTCTCTAGAAAATAAAGTTACGAATGCATTGAATAATCTGATTTTTTATCATCATGGCTTGCTCGGTAGAATTACAAGTTTCATGAATGTCGGCAACAGAAGACGACAGAAGACAAAGCGGGAAATGTCACATTCGCCGGCCTGTCACAAGTCTCAAACCCGATTGGTTAACAGGCAGCCTAAGCGAATGATACGCGAAACGTCAAATCATACGCGCCGTCATCTGTAAAACGTTGCGTACCTGCAGAACCATGACGCGCGCTCTGAACTTGCGTACCCGCGATGACAGAAAATAATAGCAGACGATACTCGAAACGTTAAAATGGCCGGGCAAGCGAGACAGATGCCTAGCTACCCTGCCCGCTGCCTGCTACGTGTTACGCGCTCAGACTCGGCGCTCGAGCCTTATGGCGTCTGCACACTGCGCGCGATGAGCGATCAACGATGCGTTCGTGAAAATGTTTTTCCCCCCATTCACACTGCAAGCGACGAACGACTCGAGCGACGAGCGATGTAAGGAAAACTGAATGTAAGGTTATTTGAAAAATAAATTATACTAAAGTGTGCAAAGTACTGAAAAACTATTCGAATAAATCTAATGTGTGCTAATACATAGAAGAAAAAAGTATATAGCAGTGCTAAATTGTTATCAGGTTTCCGCTTACTCCATAAATTCCTGCGGGAAGGGACTTTGAGAATTAAAAAAATGATCGAAAACGTTGCAGCGGAACAATTCTTGGAATAGAGTTAGCACTCAAGAAATTTAGCGCTTTGGTCTTATAATATTTGTGGTCAAGCCGGTCTCATGTCTCTTGACATTTAACCACATAAGTAAACATAAAGTATAGCTACAAGTATTGGATAGACGATTATAAAATGGCTGAAAAATGTCGTCTGCTAGCGCTTTGTCGCTTGTCGCGAGTGACGAAAGTAGAAACTTGGTCAACTCCGTGAGCGACGTCGTGAGGACGCTCGCGACGGATGTGACGTTCGGAAAAGCAGAGCGCTCATTGGATATCGCTCATCGCTCGCAGTGTGCAGAGGCCACTACAGCATCAGTCGAACGCCAAAATTCTAATCGCGCCCATTTAAAAACTATTTGACGGAAAAAAAAACGTCTTGGCAGTTTTACTCGGGGTACCCTCCTGAACTTGCCAGTTCCGGGTGGGTAACTTATTATGAAACATCCTGTATACATTCCATGAAAATCACTGTGGGGAAAAAACAAGATTTATACTTGGTTACATTTTGAAAAAAATCTATTTGTTCGTCCAATCGAGAGGCGACGTGAATTAATCGCGCAAAGTTTGCTTTCTTTCATTCTTCGAAGAAAAAAGTTATTTCTCTAATGTAGAAGTATCTTACAGCGTTCTTTCTTGGGCGAGTTTGATGAGTCATCGTGCACCGTTGTTGCCTGTCAAGCCAAGCAACGATGGATTCGGTGGCCAACGGCTCCACAATTCCAAAAATTAAGTCCATTACCGATAGGCTCGTCGTGACTAAAACAGTTTCAGGCGTTGTGTATTGTTCATTCTGTTACTTCCATCCTTGTTTTTATCCTCGACTCTTGTTTTTCTTTCTTGTGAAAGGGACACATGTACAAAAGTAAATGATTTTGCTTCATTACATGTGGAAGTTGAATGGGATTGGTACTTGTTTACGCTTCTAGATGGTGCATCAGCTCGAGCGAAGTTTCATAGGACACTTTTCCCACATCGCGGTCCTGCCGTTGGGCTAAGCGGTGAACGGTTTCAATAGACGCTGCTGCGATCTCGATTTCGGCCTGAGCCTTGAAAACGACAAAAATCATTCGTAACGATCGATAATCAAACGATTTTTAAACGTTTCCTAACATCTCGTTGATACGCTTTTCGTATTTGCCGCGTACAGGAAAGATCATCCAGTCGCTTGGGTTTTCACACCAAGTCGCAATCAAACGACAGCAAACCCTAGTCGAAAAAGCTCATGGAGAGCACCGCCGATCCGATGCAATTTTTCGATCCGGGTGTATCAAAAATCGAATGTGGATTTTGGAGGCGGCGGCTGATGCGAGTACGGCTTAAAGCCGCATACTCTCGATATTCAAGCAGAGACTCGACATTGTCGGTTGCGTGGGTGTCAAACCTATTGTAAAACTCGCAGCGTCAAAAGCGGGCGCGATGACTCCGAATTATGGGTTGAAACTGTGCACGCTTCAACGAGCTTACGCTTTCCACAATTCGAACTGTTCGGATCGGCATTATTATTATCAAGATGGGGAGCGCAGCGGGAACTTTGGTTCTTTTAAAATTATTGACGCGTTGTTTGAAATAATTAACAATGAACAATGATAGTGATGAAGATTACGCTCTAATAGGGAATAATAGCGATAAAGAGATGAATGGGGAACATTTTTCGTCATTCCCGGATATCTCTTTTAAAAGAAATCCCCTACCTCGGCTTGAAAACTACGATAAAGGGGTTATTTTATTAGAAGTACGGCCCTCAAATTAACTGAAAACCCTTTTTGTCAAGCAATTGTAGACATTTTTCAAACATCCTCATTAACAACTGGTAACCGGAGTTGCAATTTTCAAAAAGACCGCCAAAGGTTCAAAACAACTCTTTGGCCATTGCTACCTTGCGTCAAGAAGCGTTTGTGAAAAAAACACAGTCACAGAGAAATGTCAAGCCGCAGCTGACGTCTTTTTGAAACGTCAGCTATGGCTTGACATTTCTCGGTGACGCTTGCGGCCCCATGACAGCCGCGACGCGGAGATAGCAGCCGCAGCTCCGGCGCCTACTCCGTTCGCCGAATCCGCTCGCGCTTTCCGCCGTTCCCGAGGTACTGCGGAAGTCAAACTCAACGCTTGAATTTTCGTTCGATTTCGAGTTTTTTATATTTTTTTTCTCTATCATAACATTTTTTCAACAATATCTATCCAGGTCTTCCGTGTTCGAAATCGAATCGACTTTGTTTCTGTCAGCGAGGAATGCCATTTTTGTTTTTTTTTTTCAAAAAAAAAATCTTTTTTTCTATTAAATCTGTTTTTTTCACATGGGCGCCATATTTTTTTTGAAGAGGGCTCGAAAAACTATTTCAAAAACGCACCTCAATTTTCCAAAAAATTGAGCCCAAACGATTTTAAAAAGGGGTGGCCACCTTAAAATTGTCACCCTGTATATACATCGGGTGTCTGGATGGAATTTTCAATAGTGCGAAGCTTTGTCGCCATACCGTCATAAAGAACGTCGTATCTGTTGAAAAGCCACGTGTCCACGGGTTCCGTATTCCAAAAGGCCTGATTCCCTTCAACGTCCGTACAATGACCTTCGGACAATTGGCATTGGGTCGAGCTCTGGAGGATGATACGGTTGGTTGCCATATTGACGGATGCCTCGTAATTTGAGATGGTAATTTTGGCGGAAGCCTGGACGACTACGTTGCTCTAGGTGCCAAAAGGATCGCTGTATTGGACGCCGGTGCAACTACCTTCATTGGTGAGTGTTCCAGCAAGCGTAAGACTTCTTGATGTAGTACTGTTTCTTTTTAAACCGATGACAATAGTGGAACAGCCAAGTTGAACGATGCCGGTTTCGTGGACCTTGCGGCAAGTTTTGTCGTCGAGTTCGTGGAGATAGATTTGACGACCGTTTTGGACGATGGAGTTGTGTGAATTCATGCCACAATAATACATGGTCCTATCGATTTCAATTTTGCATTGAATGACCTCCGTAGTTGAAAATTCCGAAAGTTGAAGCAATTGAATTCGCACGGATATTGGGATTGAATCGATTATCGGTATATCGCAAGTTCCGATGTCGGCGAGTGAAACAGTAGTAACGTTGAGTGTAGGGGCGCCGCAGTCATACCCGATGAGGCAGGCGGCGGCACGTGCGAGAAGAACAATGATGAATGTTGTTTTCGGCTCCATTCTGTAACCAATAACAAGAGTTTTGGTTACAGACGGGTGGCCCTTAACTTGTTTGTGTGTACGATGCGGGGTTTGCCTTCATAAAGGATCTTGACATTTCCCCCTGATAATATTTCGATTATTTCGCCCGGTTCGGTATATTGGTCCCCAAATTTTCCCTTTTGGGGTTCTTTTACCATTAAGATGCGATCGCCAACCTTAAAGGACTTTGGATTGATGTTGCGATCATAATATTCTTTTGATTTTTCTTTTGCATGTATCAGGTTTTCACCCGCCAGTGTCTGGAGGCTATCTATACGGGTGAAAAGTTCAGCGTAGGAGGGGTCCTGCGACTTCTCGATTTGTTGATGGGCCGATTGGTGACGAGCTAATTTTCCGAAGACGAGTTCGTGGGGGGTGTATCCTGTACCCTCATGACGACTCGTGTTATACGAAAACATGGCCAGATCTAGGTACTCGTCCCAATCGGAATTTTCATTCACGTACTGTTTTAGGTATTCCATGAGTACGTGGTGAGAACGTTCTATTGTTCCGTTACTCTGAGGATGGAAAGCTGTTGTTCGATAAGCCTTAATTTTGAATTTTTTCGCAACAGCCTTCATAAGACTGCTGCAGAAATTCGATCCTTGATCGGTGAGAAGGGCGAGGGGAGCGCCAATCGGGAGACGAAGTTTTTCACGAATGCGGTACTGATGTCCATCGATGAAGTTCGGCTTAATGGTATAGCCAATGAATATTTCGTTAGAAGATCTTGGAGAGTTAATATGTATTGGGTACCGTTTTTTGTTAAAGGTAGGGGTCCTACTACGTCCATAGCGATCTTATCGAACGCGGCCCCTAGTGTATCGGAGAGTATCATGGGTTGTTTGCTCTTTACCCGAACTAATTTTTTGAGTTGACAATTTCGACAATGTTGGACATACTCTTGGATCTGAGATTTCATATTTTTCCAATAAATGTATTCACGGATACGCTTATACGTTTTGTTTACTCCCTTGTGGCCGCCGATTAACGGGTCGTGTTTTTCTTTAATTATTTCCAACCGATTTTCTTCGGGAGGAATTAGAACCAACTGGTTACAGATTACGAGCGAGATATTTTCTTCGCGAAGTGTTTCATACAAAATGTTTTGAACTTCAGCCCACGGCACGTTGCCGATCAATGGCGTTTTAGCAATACAAATTTCTTTAAGGCACAGCTCGTGAATCGCGTCCCTTAGGGAGTCGCAAATTTCCTGGATATCCAAGATCTCGCGGTTATCGTGGATACTGCCTAGAATGGGCAGTGCGATTATTTGCTTTGATTTTACAATTCTGAATTTTACACGCAGGTACGCTAACTCCTCCAGGTTGGGGAAGACCCCTTGCGCCTGGAGATCTTTACCGCCTTCATCAAGTGGTTGCCCGGTCATGGTCACGAAGACGACGTAATTGTCTTTTTGCATATGTAATCTATCGCGAGTTTCAATAATTTTCAGGGAATTCGATAAATGGCGATTTTCTTTGCTTATTTCGAATTGAGGATTCTCATTATTGATTAAATTACTTTGTTCGGATTCGTCGTCCGACTCGTCATCAGTTTCGGGTATACCTTCGTTATCGTTTGAATTTTCTATTTCGATTCCGTTTTCTTTTTCGGGCTGGTCTTCCCTGAAGGGGGAGACTGAAAAACGTTCCAACGATGGTTCCGATGGAAGGTCGGGTGGAACAGCCAGGGTGAGTTCCGGAGGGAAATCTAAGGTGACATCCGGAAGGGTTCCTGGAGAAAGGAGAGGAGGGGGTACACAGATAGGTTCCTCCACGTCCACTTGTTCGAAAGGTAAGTTTCGTTTTGCTTTTTTATTTGACTGTACTTGATCGTTAAAGTTGAAGCCAAGGAAGGGATTGCTTCCTATTGACTCTAATGATAGCCTTCTTGGAGCAGTGCTCGTATGGACTTCTATATCTTTTGAGTTTCTCCTTTTCTTTTTTACTGGAGAAAAAATTCTTTCATCGTCTGAGGAGACGTTCTTATTTGGCGTATGTTTTGTCATGAAAACGGTTTTTTGATTCGGAGGATTTCGAGACAGAGCGTCAGCGTTGCTGTTTGCTTTTCCCGGTTTGTAAATTATCTTATAGGTGTATTTTGCGAGACTGAGTCGCCAATGGACCAGCCGATTGGCTGGGTCCTTTACCGAATGAAGCCACACGAGGGGCTTGTGATCGGTGACCAGGACGAACTCTTGCCCATAGACATAAGGTCTGAAATGATTTACACTATACAAAATGGCAAGAAGTTCTTTTTCGATAGTTAAGTAATTGAGTTCATGTTTGTTTAATGTACGTGAAGCGTAACTAATGGGTTGATCCTTGCCGATTTCTCCTTGGGTAAGAACACCCCAGACCGCGATGTCTGATGCGTCGGTCGTAATGATGAAAGGCTTCGTAAAATCAGGGTATTGTAGTACCGGTTCTTTGCAAAGTGCATCGCGAAGCGTTGTAAATGCTTTTTCTTGTGCGTCAGTCCACTTAAAATGGGACTCCTTTTTTAATAATAACGTAAGTGGTTTTGCGATGTCGGAAAATTTTTCAATAAAGCGACGGTAGTATCCTGCGAGACCTAGAAATTGCTTAATTTTCTTCGGTGTCGTAGGTCTGGGATAATCTTTGAGAGCCTCGAGTTTTTTAGGGTCAGGTTTTACCCCATTTTCGCTAATAATGTGACCCAGATAGGCCACTTCGCGTCTTAAAAATTCGCACTTGTCGGGCTGTAATTTGGGGTTCGCTTGCCTCAATCTTTTCGCCAGTTTATGAAATTTTTTCACGTGTTCGTGCATAAATGACGATGTCGTCGAGATACACGAACAACTCGTTGCCTTGTAGACCGGTGAGAACCTGGTCGATTAAGCGCTGAAATGTGGCGGGCACGTTTTTTAGCCCGAATGGCATACGAGTAAACTGATAATGAACGAAAGGGGTCGTAAAAGCCGTTTTATGTGCATCGTCGGGGTGCACCTTAATTTGGTGGAACCCGCTAGCTAAATCAAATACCGAAAAATATTTCGCGTTTCCTAGTTGATCTAGTATTTCCGAAATTTGTGGGAGGGGGTAAGCATCCCCGATCGTTTTTTCATTGAGGTTGCGGTAGTCAATGACCATCCGCCATCGTTTGTTCCCTTGGGAATCCGCTTTCTTTGGCACTATCCAAAGGGGTGAACTATAAGGGGAAGTTGACGGTTGAATAATATCCCCTGATATTAAATCGTTAACTTGTTTGGTAATCTCCTGTTTATGAACAGGAGGAAAGCGATATTGACGTGCAAAAACGGGTTGATCGTCCTTTTTAATTATTCGATGGTCTATAGCGTTGGTGAAACCGAGGGGAGAACCCGGAATGTAGAATAAATTCAAATTTTCTTTAATAATGGAATTTACTTTTTCACGTTCTTCTTCGTTAAGGTGATCAAAGCGCAACAAAGACAAAACTTCTTTCAATTTACTTTCTTTTTCAGCTATCAATACCCTCTTTCTTGGGGCAATAAAATCAAAAGTCTCCTCTTCCGACATAACTTTTTCCGGAAAGGGGAGCGAAATCAAGGGACCTGCTTCGTTTACCTCGGGCTTCTGAGCTACCGGGGCCGAAGTGGTCACTTGAATATCCATAGAAACTTTGTAGCTAAATTCTTGAGCAGTTACATACGGAATTTCCATAGAAAGATCTTCTTCAGTGGCATTATGAGCCATCAATTGTGCAATTCCATTCTTAATCGTCACGAGTGCCTCGCCAATAAAAAACCCTTCTCCAAAATGGAGCCTCGGGATATCCCTTGGAAATGGACCCTTCTTTTATTTCAGGATTATTTATTTTCACGTAGCATACAACATTTGAACGTTTGGGAATAGATATTGCTTTCTTTGAAAGAAAAGGAATTACTTGATCACCATAACTCAGTTGTTCGTGTTTCCAATCAACGAGGGCCTTATTTGCGGCCAAAAATTCGGTTCCTAGGAGAGCATTTTGCGCCATAGGAAACCAATCATCTACTACATGAAATTTGATGGGAGTATCGTTCACCATCAATACAACGGATCCCAGAGTTCTCACGGGGGTAGGCGAAATTCCGACCAATTTCAAAATTTCGTAATTGTCGATAAAGGTGTTAACGACCTGATTTTTTTATTAAATTTACCTCGGCGCCCGAGTCGATCAAAAATTCGGTTAGACCGGCTAATCGTGGGCAATCTATACATACCGAGGGGGTAGTTTCCGAGTTGCCTAAGAGAACCCGGACGGTTCGCACAGTTCGGCGTCGATAATTCTTATCGGGCGCTCCTGGCGATGTTCGTCCCACGGGGAGGCCCTGCCCATGGGACGGTTGTTCGAGTTTTTTTAATCGGAACCTTGCTTATTCCGTTCATCATTTTGTTTCCGATAGCACATGGCCTCGGAATGGCCAGGTTTTTGGTAATAGCTACACGGAGGACGTGGAGTATCGTTATCGTGATTGTTGTTGGCTCGCGGTCCCTTGTTCGTATTTTTATTATTAGTATTCGCGTTTCGATCATTATTATACGCGCGTATGTGCGCAGGCCTTTTCTCGTGAAACTTTTGCCGCCAGTTTTCCGAGGGGTGAGGTCGGGCGCAATGGGGGCACGTTGTTCTACCTGATGGGGAGAACGTTTTGACTGGAACCGTGCTGGATTTATTTTCCGCGCGGTTATCTTTAAACTGAGCGCGGTCGCGCTCCATGTCCTTTTCGACTTTAATTTCTTTTGTAAACGCGTCTTCCAGATCGAGGAAGCTCTCTAGTTTTAATCGCATGCGGAAATCGGGGGGAAGCCCCTTAATAAAACAATCGAGTGTGTGGTTATTTAACGTGTTGTTATAATTGGAGTGAACGAGACCGTGGTTGTCTACCTCGGCTTCGTAGATTGCCGTGTGAAGGTCTTTTACGCGGCTGATGTAATCGATAATGTGCTCTGTTTTGTTTTTCGAGATATTTCCGAGTTCGCCCCGGATTTCGTTAAGGGTTTTCTCGGCTCCAAAAAGGGTTTTGAGACGGTCCGCGAAATCAGTTACGTTATCGAAAGTATAGTCTTCGAAAGCCGTTGCGGCATGACCTTTTAATTTATTGCGCAATAATTGCGTGAGACTTGGTTCAAGGTGAGGGCAAAACATATCCCTTTTGCATGAGCGAGTAAATCGTAAAACGGGGATGTTATACCCGTTGAAGGTGGGGACTGATTCCAACGCGTCCTTGAATTTTAAATTCGGATTTCTTGGAAAGTTATCGATGTTTCGTTCATCGTCATAGCTACGGTGTTCAGGACGCGGAGACTGATGGGGCGGCGAGTATCGCCTTTCATTTTTAATTTCGAGCACTTCCGTTTTTAGGTCCCCGAATTGTGAAATTATTTGTGAAAGTGCCCTTTGGAGGGACGAAAACTGTTCGTGGGTTTCGGGGCGATCCGACGTCTCCGGGATGTTTCGATTTTGTTCACTTTGTTCTCTTTCGAGCGCCTGATGGGCTTTAATACGTTCTTGAGTTTCGATGTCTTTTTCGCGGAGAGCACGTTCGTGCTCTTTTAATACTTCGCGTTTTCTATCAATTTGTTCGTTGAGGATGCACAATTCCTCTTCACTTAAAGCACGAGTCTTTGACCTGGTAGTAGCCATTTTGAAAATTTACGAGAAACGAATGAAGTTATAACTTAAAATTTACTTGAAATTGGGGATTGATCAAATGTGACTTTGGCATCCCACCGCTGCCACCAAAATTTTATCCTGTTACGTCCGGAAATTTATTATAGATAAAAAAAATATATATTCGAAGGTAAAAATACGCGATTTGGACCTTGAACTGAATTTGCGTATGATTTTAATTTAATATTTTCTTTCAAGGTAAACGGACGCTAGCCCAAAGATCCTGCCTTTAGTCGGGAATGCGCCCAACAGGGATGAGGATCAGCCACGATTTGATCGGTAAGTAAACTATCACTCGCGAGATAGGGTAGCCGGTAAAGAAAATAACGGATGGTAACGTGAACATGCGACTTACCCTACGAGCGGCGGTGCGTAGCGGGTGTATCTGATGGAGTACGGATAACTCGGATGAAACCTCGTAAGTTGATGAGGAAGAGCTCCTGGTTGACCGGAATATTGGTAACGACCGTTGGCTTTGACGTTTCTTTGAATTTCCGGGAAGAACTCATGTAGAGAAATATGGACTACTGGATGATTCAGGATGAGCGATGACGGATGGCATCAATTCATCGAAGTCCGTGCAGAAATCGATTATTGGAAAATCGTTGATTGCCGACTCGGCAATCAACGTTAGATGAGTCGTTAGATGATGGTTGAATGGTTGACGATGGTGACGAATCAACACGACGCTGAATTTACCGAATTATATCACCATTAGGACTGATGATGTGGAGACGAATGTTCACCGGTACGATTGAGACAACTTTTACTTTATTGTTCGATTGTTGGTTTGGTATTTGATGAACTTGTGTAATTATTATAGATATCGGTTTATTATTTCCCCTGGGCCCGCGGGGACCTAAACCTAGTATTTTACCACTGGCCCGGCGGATTTGGAAATGTGATCCACCTCGTTGTCTAGGCATACGGAAGATGTCGAGTTTTGCTTTTAATTTGTTATAGGATTAAATTTGATCTGGGAGGAATTGCCGTGCAAGTGAGCTGCACGTACAATTCAGTTGAGAAAAGGATAGGGTGCAGGTGTATTAGCTGCACGCCTTATAGTTGGTATTGGAAATTTGGGTAAAGTAGGAATTTATGTAATTCTGAGTGCAGGTGTATTAGCTGCACTTCAGTGTTAGTATAGGAGATAGGATTAAAACAATACCCGAACTATCCCGTATTATTTGTATTCTATTATTTTGGAATTTGATTGAGGTATTCACAGATCAATGTTAATTGACGATGAATTAATGGAATGAACACTACTATGTTACCTTTTGTCGGAATATATTGTTACAATCTTTTATCCTAAAGAAAATACAAAATCGCTTAGAATTAATGAATAAGAACGTAAACGACAAAGAATTAAATTGTGAAAATTATTATTTCAAATGATTTTCAAACGCGAAAACGCAATTGGGTAAAAGTCGATTTTCTCGACCCGGACACGATGCGCACTGTGGGTGGAGAGATCGAGAACTGAGGACCCCGGTGCTCCGCCTGTACTTTTGTAGATGGTGAAGGAGGAGAGTCCCAGTGGTCAGTGGTAGGGCGGCGTTGACCGCAGGAGAAGTGGACGGCGAGGGCGATGCTGATATCTCCTATCTCGCTTGCTCTTACAGAGTTAAACGGAGAATTTGACGATAAATTAATTATTATTAATTTATCGTTAAATTATTGTTACAACAAATTACTATCTTAATTTTGAATAGGTTTACCGATAAGTTAATACTTTAATTTATCGTTGGTCTTACAATTTGGTATAACAGCTGATTTTTTAATTAAAGTATATCATTTTGGTCGTTATCTTATTTTTCTCTTTTATTCGCGTTGTGGAATCGGATTTGATATTAAAATAAAGATAATATATTGAAAAAGAATGAATGTTGAATATGAAGAAATTAATAAATGGATAATTATTCTAGAGTAATTTGAGAATAACAATTATTAGAATGTAATTCTTATTTAATTAATAACGAAATAGAAATGCAAATTTATTTACTTACAATAAACGCAAAGGTTTGTGGATAGCGCATATGAAGTCGCAATTATTGTTTAACTATTTATAGAACGCTTGTTTTTAGAAATATAATTATTATAACAATAACCATATGTTGTGAATAATATATTTATTACAATGTATTTGCGAACTATGTATAACGCAGTATAACATATATAATATTTAATATTACTTAATAATATTTACTAGTATTTCATTGTTAAATATATTTTATTCTTTATTATAATATTAATAATATTGTTAATCGCATTGTAACAGCGCCAGCTAAAATTGTTGAATAAAGAATTTATTAATGAACATGTTTGTCAATTTATTCCTATGTATATTGCGCGTGGATAATATTAATAATAATAATAGTAATGGCGGATCGAGGACAAAGGGGTCAAAGGAATGATACGTGATATTATTCGTTCGAGCGGATGTTTAGTCTATGAGATATCGGTGAAGCGACATAAGATATTCGAAAGGATGCACACTCGGATTGTTATTAATGTTTACAGAACGTGAACTGCGTTGGTTTTTTCGTGCGTCATTGAAGTTGTCAAGGCACAAAGGAAGAAGGGTATGCACTAGCATATCTATAGGTATATGTAGTATATATATATATAGGTATATATATACCGGGTGTCCATTTTATCTCTGCCACCCGAAATAACTCGGTAATTATCGACGTCACAAAAAAATGTTCCAGACAAAAGTTGTACGGTGTGAAGGGGGCCATCAAATGCGACCATTTTTTTTTTTCGGTCGAGGCGCTGACGCACAGTGAAGGTCACCTCCACTTTTTTAAAGGGAATGGTACATTTTTTTTCAACCATCTTGTGGAGCACCTCAAGCCGCATAAAAAACATTTGGGGGTCAAAGTCGTTCAAGGTCATTCAAGGTCAGTATCGATGATACAAATCTAAATATCTCGAATCACTGCCAAATATTTAGTAGTGATCCAAGATATTTATTTTTGTATTTCATTTTAATAGTTGTTCGAAATTAGCGTAAAATGAGAGATATCGGAGATCGTAGTCATCGACATCACTTCGAATACCTTCTGTTTGTTTACCAACTCGCGTTAATCTGTATCGTATGTAGCTCAATCGAGGTTGTCGTTCAGTTTGATTTCGAATTTGGATAAGAGCTATTCTTAATTTGAACATGTACCGTCAATTCGAAAAAGTGGACATGATACTGTGTTACGGTGAAGCAAGTAAAAATTCCACAAAAGCGCGTTTGTTGTATGCTGAGCAATTTCCAGATCGACAGTGTCCAAGTCGGCGAACGTTTGACGCGGTAGTCTCGAAAGCTAATTTCGAACACCTATTAAAATGAAATACAAATCTAAATATCTTGGATCACTACTAAATATTTGGCAGTGATTCGAGGTATTTAGATTTGTATCATCAATACTGACCTTGAATGACCTTGAACGACTTTGACCGCCAAATGTTTTTTATGCGGCTTGAGGTGCTCCACAAGATGGTTGAAAAAAAATGTACCCTTCCCTTTAAAAAAGTGGTCGTGACCTTCACTGTGCGTCAGCGCCTCCACCGAAATAAAAAAAATCATCGCATTTGAGGGCCCCCTTCACACCGTACAACTTTTGTCTGGAACATTTTTTGTGACACCGATAATTACCGAGTTATTTCGGGTGGCAGAGATAAAATGGACACCCTGTATAAGATGCAGTAGCTATGGATATACCTATACGAGGTATATCCATAGCTACTGTATTTTCATTTTAAATCGAAAATGAAAATGATTTCATTTTAAATCGACTGGCTATAAACAGACATAATGACCTTCTTCGGCGAAATACTACAACTCTTCGGATACATCACCTTAGCAGCCTTTAAGGATTGGAAACACGACACTGCTACGAAGACTCGCCTAAAACAACAACTCCGTTTTTTACTTAAATGTAGACAAGAAGGTTTGATACCGAAACACAGTTTCTCCAAACACCTAAATATTCAAATTTCTGGTAACAAAGGTAAATTAAAGCTTAACAGAATAACATACAAATTCCACAAATCATTACTAAACATAGAAATTGATTACCTCAACTTTCGAATAAAAATACTTAACCAAAAAATAGAAAAGAACGCTGAAACAATCAATAAAACTCAAAACAATATTAAAGAAAAATGTTTCACTTTGGAACAAATAAAACTAAACAAACTGTCAAAACTCTCATATGAAAAACACCAAAGAAAACTTCAAAATCTTAGATTCCAACGAACCAAGAACATACATCATCACATTTTCAACCATGACGAATTTTTAAGATCAATATCATCACAAACACATCTGAACCGAAACAACATACATCACCCAAATTATCAAAACATAAATCAATCAACACAAAATCACAACATCCTATACTTAACTCTTACTAATAAAGAACAGGACAAAAATAATAATCTTTCCACTGATCCTCTAAATAATATAAATTCAACAATCACATTAAATAAAACGAAAGAATGGCTTATAAATCTCTCCAACATTGACATTCCGCTACACATTTCCACATTCCTGTCTTTGGGTGAAAAGTTTTGTTTTCCTTACCTCAAACTCTCAAACATAAAAACTCACATTCACAAATCAATCTCCGAACTTGAGTCCAAACTGGATTATTTACTCGACAAACCTAGACAAATCGAAATTAGAACCAGATTCACTAAAATTTTAAACAAAATAAATATTCCAACATCATTTTCCAACACTAATCAAATCATAAAACACACGTCCTCATTCTTAAAAAACAACCCTCAACTTTTAGTTACACGAGCTGACAAAGGAAATTCAACAGTCATTCTTAACAAATCAGATTACAGTACAAAAACTCATAATTTATTCGCAGATTCCTCAACTTACAAATTAATAAATAGAAATCCCATCAACACTCTACAAAAAGGCATTAACAATATTCTCTCCAGATGGAAAACCTTAAAAATCATTGATGAAACAAAATTCAAATACTTAAAAGCAGAAAATTGCAACCTGTCTGGTCTCTATTGCTTACCAAAAATCCATAAAAATAACTATCCACTTCGTCCAATAGTATCGTCAATAAATAGTCCAACACATAAACTAGCTGAATTTATACAATCTAAACTTTCTAAATTAATCATTACTACTAACTCACACGTCAAAGATAGTTTTCACCTAAAACATTCACTGTCTAACATCTCAATTCCACTCAACTACAAATTGGTCTCGTTTGATGTAGTTTCTCTCTACACCAACATCCCATTACAACTTGTCATTCAAAGCCTACAAAAAAGATCAAATCTATTTTCAAAAGCATTTCCTTTAAACGAGATAATAAACGCCATAGAATACATCATGTTCTCAACTTTCTTTACATTTCAAAATAAAATTTACCAAAAAATCTCAGGGTTACCAATGGGCTCACCTCTGGCTCCAATACTATCTAACATCGTCATGATTGATCTTGAAACAAATTGTCTGGAAAAATTAAAATTTTCATTACCACTATATAAAAGATATGTTGATGATATTATTATTGCTCTACCAACAAACAAAATTGAATCTACCAGAAAGATTTTTAACTCTTATAACCCAAAATTACAATTTACATCTGAAAATGAAGTAGACAAAAAAATCCCGTTTCTTGATTTACTTTTAATCCATAAACAAAATTCAATTATTACTAACTGGTATAGGAAACCAACCTGGTCAGGCAGATTCATTAATTTCTTTTCACATCACCCACTTTCCCAAAAAAAGCCATAATTTACATGCTGGTTGACAGAGCAATAGAATTATCTCGTCCTTCATTTCACAAAGAAAATCTCAAACTCATTGGTAACACGATGACACTAAATTGCTATCCGATTTCTTTCACGGAAAAAATAATAAAACATCGGCTTTCCACGATAAACAATCAAAGAAAGAATAACAACAATTTCGATTCTTTCAGACTAATAAATCTTCCTTACACAAAAACCATACATCATCAACTAATTCGTCTTTTCCAACAATACAACATAACATTAGTCACAAACAATAAACACAATATTTTATCAATTACTGGCTCCACAAAAGACAAAATAAATAACAACCAAAAATCCGACATAGTTTACAAAATCGATTGTAAAAATTGCAATGCCACATACATCGGCCAAACCAAAAGATACCTTGAAACCAGAGTAAAAGAGCATATAAATAGCCTAAAACACACTGCCACAATACACACAGCCTTAGCACAACATGCAATTGAACAAAAACATGAATTTCAATTTGACAATGTAAAGATTTTAAACAATGAAAGTTGGCTCAAAAAAAGACTAATCCTAGAAATGATCCAAATTAAGGCACACTCCAACGCCATAAACTTTAGAACTGACATACACAAACTTAGCTCAATCTATAACTCTATTATATAACTATTAAACAATTTACAATATTCTACCTGACAACAATTTTAAAATTATTGACATTATAAGACTTGATAAGTTAAGTTTATTGACATTATAAGTTGGTTTTAAATTGCTCCCAACATGACGCACCAATTTTATTTCTCTTGACACGTCACTGCCTAAAGGATCTTTCTCCCCCGATTCTCAGAATAAAGACTCCAATAAGCTTCGCGAAATTAAGACACCACTCAGTTTCTCTCGAACTTTCTTTGATCACACAACACAAAATGTAACGAAATTATGTAAATTTCGAGGATTTGCGTATTTTGGAAAATGTCTTTTTAAGATCCTAACTCAATAAGTAATCATCACAGTCATTTGATACTTTATTAAAAATGTCTTTTAAATTTTCACTAATAAAACACAAAACTTTCTATAATTATTTATCCATTACAGATGATAAAAATCGCTAAAAACCGATACATTCTTCTATCTATTGAACATTCTCCAAAAGAAAAACAGTATTTACTCCCATAAATACTGCCTTTTCAAATAATCTTCCAAACATACGCAAAAACGAGAAATGTCTACAACATCGAGGTTAGTCATTTCTCATACTTCATCTCTTTATAACTCCATATTAACACCGATACATAAGAATAATTATACAAAATGACATATCAATTTTTATAACACAATTATAACATAAAAATCTTCTTATATCCAACTCTTTCAAACGTGATTTATAAAATTTGTGTAATAACATTTATAGAGAAAAATATAATTTCTGAAGAGGACCCGAACCAGAGGGCCGAAACGTAAACATCCTTTATTTCCATCGTTGACCTTGGAAAACCTCTACTGGCCGGACCGAAGCCGAATCTTTAACGATCAACTTGTCATCCACACGGCCGCACACATCTTTGATTCACTTTTCCATCAATTAGGTATTGAGCAGGTAACAATGGGTTACATTCGATGTGGGTGCCAGTCTTGATTAACGTTCTCGAGATTGTTGATAAAAAGAACGATCGATTGTTGTGCGTAACGGGTAGTTCCAGGCAACATTCGTTTGTTCTACGGAGAATGCATTCTACAGGCACGCATTTGACGATGTGGGTGACCTCACCCGCAATGACGGCCATGTAGCCCGGAGATTTCATGACAGCTCGAGAAAATTTTTCGGGTAGGATTGCTGGAGTTGCTAGCGCGTTACGGAGGACTTGTTGCTCAAGGTTGCACCTTTGGGTCAACACGTCCTTATATAGAGCTTTAATTCGCGATTTGATGTATTTTTCCACGTAGATGAATTTTGAATTTACATAAGAAAAGGTATCCAAATTGCTCACGAGAACTTTACGTTCTGAGGCAAAGATTTGGTCGTCACGTGTTTCAAGGATAAAGAGTTTTGGATGTTCGGTCCGAATCAAAGTGTAACCGCAGAGAGGTTTCTCGCTCCTTACGGCCAACGCAAATGTTGTTTCTTGAGTTGTTAACGTGTAGACGTCCGGAGTTTGCACAGAATTTTCGATGGTGCGTAGTTTTGTCGCCATTCCATCGTAGAGGACATCATAATGGTTGAATGAACAGGTATCTACAGGTTCAGTTTTACAAAATGCTTGGTTACCTTCGACATCGATACAGGATCCTTCGGAAAGTTGGCACTGATTTGTGCTACGAAGGATGATACGGTTGGTTGCCATGTTGACCGACGCTTCGTAGTTGGAAATCGTAATTTTGGCGGAAGCTTGGACGACGACGTTGTCCCAATTTCCAAATGGGTCGCTGTATTGCGCTCCCTTGCAAGCAACTTCGTTGGTAATTGATCCGGCGAGGGTGACACTGCGTAAAGTGGTACTGTTTCTTTTAATACCGGTGACGATTGCGGTAAAACCAAGTTGTATAATTCCAGTTTCTTGTAGTTTACGGCAACTTTTGTCCTCGAGTTCGACAACGTAGATTTGGCGGCCATTTTGCACCACGGAATTATGCGAATTCATGCCACAATAATATAATGTACGGTCAATTTCGACCTTACATTGTACTACATCCGTTGATGTAAATTCGACAGGTTGTAGTAACTGGATTCGCACAGGTATCGGAGTCGGGTCAACAAGCGGGATGTCACATCCTCCAATATCGTTCAGCAAAATCGTTGTAACATTTATCGTAGGGGCGCCGCAGTCTTACCCGATGAGGCTGGCGACGACGCGGGTAAAGACGTTTGCCACAATGAATATTTTGGTATCCATGCTGCAACCAAAAACTAGAGGCTTGGTTACAGGCGGGTGCCTCTCAATTTGTTCGTGTGAACGATGCGGGTTTTGCCTTGATACATGATTTTGACATTACCGCCAGATAAGATTTCGATAATTTCACATGGTTCGGCATATTGATCCCCGAATTTTCCTTTTTGGGGCTCCTTTAACATTAAAACACGATCGCCAATTTTGAAGAACTTGGGGTTGGTGTTGCGATCATAATATTCGTTCGCTTTTTCTTTTGCTTGTTTCAGGTTGTCGGATGCCAATGTTTGGAGATTATTGATCCGAGTAAATAGTTCCGCGATGTACTCGGAGTAAGACGAATCCTGAGAATCCTCAATTTGTTGATGTGCCGATGGGTGACGCGCAAGTTTACCGAAAACGAGCTCCTGTGGAGTGTAACCCGAACCTTCATGACGACTCGTGTTGTACGAAAACATGGCAAGGTCTATGTAATCGTCCCAGTCAGAATTTTCGTTTACATATTGTTTTAAGTATTCCAAGGGCACGTGGTGGGACCGTTCAATGGACCCGTTGCTCTGGGGATGGAAAGCCGTTGTTTGATATGTTTTTATTTTAAATTTTTTCGCGATAGCCTTCATCAAGCTGTTGCAGAAGTTGGACCCTTGATCCCTGAGAATTGCACGAGGAGCGCCAAATCGAGAGATAAAATGCTTCACACAAGCATTACTGTCATGTATGGATGTTGTTTTGTTCATCGGAATAGCCAAAGAATACTTGGTGAGTAGGTCTTGAAGAGTGAGTATGTACTCATTGCCGTTTCGCGTTAAGGGGAGGGGCCCTACCATGTCCATGGCGATCTTATCAAACGCGGCCCCAGGCGTATCCGTGAGAATCATGGATCGTTTGGTATTGACCCTTACGAGTTTTTTGAGTTGATAGTTACGACAGTGTTGTATATAGTCTTGGATTTGTGATTTCATATTTTTCCAAAAATAGTTCTCTCGGATACGCTTATAGGTTTTACCTACTCCTTTATGGTCACCCATGAGTGAATCCTGTTTCTCCTTAATGATTTCCAGTCGGTCCTCCACTGGCGGGTTCTGGACCAACTGTGTACAGATAGTGAGGTTAATGTTTTCCTCACGAAGACTTTCATAAAGCAAATTTTTTACTTCGGCCCATAAAAAATTGCCGATCAAACTTGTTTTCGCGATGTTGATTTGGTCGAAACAGGATTCACGTATAGCGTTTCGAAGTGAGTCAATCATTTCGATTAAGTCGTCTATTTCGAGACTTTCGTGTATGTTTCGCATAATGGGCATAGCGATTATGCGTTTTGATTTTTCGATTTTTATGCGTCCTCGCAGGTACGTCAGTTCCTTCAGTTTGGGATACAAACCCTGCGCCTGGGGATCTTTTGCGCCATCATCAATTGGTTGCCCGGTCGTGGTTACGAAAATGGGGAGATTATCGCATTGCATTGATAAACGATCGCGAGTTTCGCGAATTTTCAAAGAGTTTGATAAGTGACGATTTTCGTCAGGAATGACAAATTGAGGGTTCTCATTGTCCACAAGATCGCTAGAAATTGACTCGTCGTCTGATTCGTTTTCACTCTCGGGTATACCTTCGTAATCATTGTCGTTATTAATTTCCATTTCGTTTAGAATTTCAGGTAAATCGGTCAAAGCCAGAGAATCCACAGGTAAATCATGGGAAGGATCCGGAGGAGCATCGTTCGGAGGATCTATGGATCCTCTGAACGTCCTATGGACGGTTCGAAGGAGGGGGAGGTTTCCTCATCCCACTTTCACTCTCGGGGAGTTCCTCCGTTTCGTCGGGATTAGTAGGTACGGTATTTTGCAATTTTCTTTTAGCTTTTGTTTGTTCATTTTTATCGTAACCGAAAAACGGTTCATTGTCGTCAACGGGTAACTTTTCCCTTTCTTGTGCTTCGATTTGTTCTCTTTTATGGAATCCCAAAAATGGTTCATCATCGGAATCTACTTGTAGCCTTTTACGAGCAGTGCTCATTTGGCTTCCTTTACTTTTATCCCTTTTCTTGTTTTCCTTTAACTGGGGAGAAGATTCTTTCTTCATCGTCAGAATCTCCGTTTTTATTTGGCGTATGTAACACCAAAAATACTGTTTTTGTTTCCAAAGGAGGGTTCCGCGATAGGGCGTCAGCGTTGCTGTTGGCCCTACCGAGTTTATAAACGATTTTGTACGTATAATTTGCAAGACTTAGTCACCAATGAATCAAACGGTTATCTGGGTCTTTCACGGAGTGAAGCCAGACTAAGGTCTTATGGTCCGTGACCAGCGTAAATTGTTGTCAGTAAACGTATGGACGAAATTGGTTGACGCTCTAAATGATTGCGAGTCATTCCTTTTCAATGGTTGAATAATTCAATTCATGTTTGTTTAAAGTACGTGAAGCGTAACTTATGGGGCGGTCTTTACCAATTTCCCCTTGACTGAGGACACCGCCGATGGCAGTGTCGGAAGCGTCTGTAGTTATTATAAATGGTTTTGAAAAATCCGGATACTGTAATACCGGTTCTTTACAAAGGGCGTCGCGAAGGGTAAGGAACGCTTGTTCTTGTGCGTCGGTCCACTTGAAGTGGGTTTGTCACGTCCTGGCAATAGCGCCCTCAAAGTCCACCTATACAGGGTGCGTCAAAATTACTAACGAACAGGTTACTTATATATATATATCTTTCATGCAAAATCGAATGCCAATGTCCACGGTACGCGTTCTTATTAAGCACTTATGCATCGTGCACAAACAAATCCATATATACCTAAGAACGTGCGTACACACGTATTGTGATATCGACTTTACTACAAATATACATACCTAAACAAACTACGCACAAAAGATTCCATATACTACCGAAGTAATGAATAAATGACAGTATAAGCAATTCAAAATATATATATACCTACAAACGGTCATTAGAAGGTAGCACGTTATATAGAAGTTCCTATACGGGACCATTCCGCTTAGAAACGCCCATACAAACCCCTGAACTCTTCGAGGAGGACATCGCAGCATCCAGCACCATGAGCAGTGCTGATACAGGTCACTCCCAAGAGAACGGGCTCGCCGAACGTTCTCACAAAAAGATGCACATTCCTGGGGTATCAGGTGTCACTGCGGGCACCTCGCGGTGATAAGACAGCAGCACACGTATATCTTCAGTGAGAACTTCCCAAACGTACAATTCCCACCATCCGTCGAATATTCGAGAATATTATTATGAATTAACGAATTGCGTACATAATAAATTATAAACAAACGGTTATATGTCATCCCGATATTTTTAGGAAGATAACTCAACAAAGTAATCAAAAGGACTATCAACCAAGGTTAATGCTAAATAACTATATTATAATAATAAACAGCACACATTCTATATTGTTAGCAATAAATTAACCCTACATCCGTGAACGTTTTTTAGGCACTCTAATTCCGTGAACCGGGGTCGTTTTCGTCTTCGCGCCATCACGCCCGCAATTATAAATGAAAAAATCTGAAAAAATTCATGGTCAATCTTCAGACTGTACTTTTGAAGCGAGAATAGAAATTAATTTTTTTTTCTTATTTTTAATAATTTTTTTTTCATCAAATATCAAGCAATGTGCGAAGAAAACGTTTTTTGTTTTTTAAAATACAGCGTGAGTAAAAATCATGGGAAAAAAGTTTTACAAGCGGTTATTTAAAGTAAAAAGGTTGCTCTTTAAGGAAAAAAATATTGTGCTATTGTAGGAATAAACCAGATACCCTATTCAGTTACGGGAACATAGGTATATTTTTGGGAGGTTAGAACGAGGTGTCAAAAAGAAAAAAACGCTCAGCGTCAAAGATAATTTAAAAAAAATTTTATTTATGTTATCAGCCTACAAATAACATTAGCTCACATTAAGCGGAACTCGAACTTAGTTAGAAAAGAGTATTTTTCTTTTTTACATACAATCGGAGCAAAGATTAATCCGGTGATCTTCACAGACAGGTTTGCCGCATCGAGCACAGCATTGATTAGTTTTTCGATCTTCTTTATGCGCACATAAAGAACATCGTTTTCTTTTCGCTATTTTATTCGCATGTTCATTTGTTATCTCATTAGTTCCTAAGATGTGATGGATGCTTATTCTTATGGATCTGTGAAGACCGGGAATATCGATTCGACGTTCCATTCTTGTTCACTACTACAATCGTCATCCGCGTTTTCGACGTAATCTTCTTCCTTCGACGCCTCGCCGCCAAAATATTCCACGTGTTCACGCCTCCGGAGTGAATAAATTTCTTCAGCGATTCTGACTGCCATAATAACGTTGTAACCTGAAATATATAAGTTAAAATTTTTTTCTTACAGTTTATAATGCCAAAATATGCACAATAAAAAAAAATACTTTTCTTGAACGGTCACTTTTACTTACGTAATCCGTGAACCGGGGTCGAAAACGTCCTGCTCCGATTTGCACTCTTCACTATTTCGAATGAAACTAACTGCCACGGCTGCACTCACAAACCTTCCTACTATACTTTTTTTTAGTACCACTCGAGTGGCGCTGGAGTCGCCGGTGTTCAAGAAATTTCGAGAAGAAATTTTGGGCCGGACGAAAATGACCCCGGTTCACGGGTTGAGGGTTAAATATAGTACCAATAGAAAGCAGAACGGACAACGTAAAAACACGATAAACAACAAAAGACTATTTACAAGTTATAACTTAAGCAAATACACGATTCAAATAAAGGATGACAATTTAATAAAATTAATTTATAAACATTTACAACCGCAAAATAAAAGGGAAACATTGTAAGATCCCAATAAAAGCGAGAATTTATCATTAAAAACCGTATAAACAGTTGTAAAAACGGTGGTAAGCTAATGAAATTTGTTTACCAACGTTTATAAATATTCGCACAATTATAAAACAGTAAAACGTAATAAACATAGGAGATATACGTACCAAGAGCGACGTCAGGAGTGGGGAGCGTCGGCACAGCCCCCACCATTCGATCGAATTACAAAAGGTACACGCGGAGCCCGGAGCTCCACAGTTCGTCCGATCTCTCCAACAGAGCAACATCGCGCTACGCCGCCCTGTCTCTGAAAATCGGTCTTTAATTATTGGATTAAGTTTTGTCAATGATTTCTCGTCTTTCAACGAAGTTTGTAACAATACAGTGTTTAAAGGTGAAATCAGTGTTACCGAGTTATTTTCATCGATCCCAATCCTCATTACTAACATACAAATAAGAATTCAGTGTTATTAGTAAACCACACGGAACAGTGCCTAATACGGAACTAATCCAGTGTCTTAAACTTATCTACTTCATGTGATACAAGTGTGGTGTACCTCTTTCACCTCTCTCTTCCAGTTACATTCCAACACCCACTGTTGTGCAGAAATATATGCACGATAGCTCCTCTCATTTAATTCATTATTGTGCAAAATATATGCACGATAGCTCCTTTGGCGATTCATCCACTGTTGTGCAGATATAAATGCATGACGGCTCCCCTCCTTTGATTCACTGTCGTTCAGAAATTTGTGCATGATAGATTCCCTACTCGCATCCATCATTGCCCAATACGATCAACCTAGTATTTTGGAAGTAGTTTAAAGTTGTTGTGAATTTGGATTATTTCCGTATGTCGCGGCGCCGTGGTGGTACACATTTCCGCTCACGACGGGCCATTGCACAGAAGCTGGGCTTGAGTCCCCGGGGGCCCCGCGGCAGCAGGAAACCGTCCTCAACGAACCCCACCGCGGTTATTCACGTTGACAGTGTAAACATCCACAGTAAAGTCGCAAATACCCCCCGGGTTGTTTCCGATATACCGGTGAGCATAAATCTCAGCATCATCGATCTCAGTTCGGGAACATCGCGATACATTACCGCTCCTGAATCCGTGAGTCAAGGTTTAAGTACTGTCGCGGGTTCCGATCCTCTCGTCGCTGGTTTTAGTGCGGATTATCCCGAATTGCTAAACGAACTTCAAGTGTCGACCGTCGATTTAGCCGTTGTCGATCCTTCCGTGGAAATATCGAACATTGATTCGAAACTCGATCAAATCTTCGTCGACACTTACATGGACTGTGCTGAATTGTGAAATATCGTCTTGAGTCCTGAATCACCGAACATCGATTTCCACACGAGTTTCACCGAGCTGTTCGGATTACCTTGGATCACCGTACCCGATTACCCGTCGCACGAATCTCTAAACGGTCATCTCTCGGATTAATGAACCCTGAGCAACCGGAAGGCGTCAACCTAGGACCAGGGGTAACTGTTTACGCGTCATCCAACTCCGTGATCATCTTGGTGGACGAACGTGGATTCATTAGGATCATTAGACCTAACACCCGCTACGCACCACCGCCGGCAGGGTAAGTCCTATCCATGCATACCTTTATTTCGTTGGCTTAGCTCACCTCGTTTAGTCGAAACGTACCACAGTATGATTTCGGTCCTAGTCCCAGACGGGCGCATTCCCGTCTAAATGTAGGGCATCTTTATCATTCTGTCTTTTCCTTACGTTCCTGAAATAAGAACAGTTGGATTGAGTTTATTATTTCCTCACATTCATTATTTTGCTATTAAAGTTTATTATTTTCGAATTCAGCATTTTATTATCGAAAATTATTATTTTCTCGTTCTAATTATAACTTTAATCTCATTTATTCACTTCATTTTACTGCTAATGCGATCTTTGATGTATGTAATTAAATTCATTTTTATAATTTTCATTAAGTTATTATTATCGGGACGTAACAGGTTCCCTTTTTCAATAGGTGCGTAAGGGGTTTGGCGATACCCGAAAAATTATCAATGAAACGCCGATAGTAACCCGCAAGGCCCAAAAATTGCTTTATTTTCTTCTGAGTTGTTGGCTTAGGATAATTTTGTAAGGCTTCTAACTTTTTGGGGTCTGGCTTTACCCCTTTTTCACTAATTATGTGCCCCAAATAGGCAACTTCATGCTTCAAGAACTCGCATTTATCGGGTTGAAGTTTGAGGTTTGCTTGTCTGAGTCGTTTTGCAAGTTTGTTAAATTTCTTTTCGTGTTCACTGAGACTTTGAGCATAGATTACGATATCGGCCAAATATACAAATAATTCGTTTCCTTGCAATCCGGTAAGCACCTGATCCATGAGACGTTGAAGGTCGCAGGCGCGTTTTTTAATCCGAAGGGCATTCGGTTAAGGGCGGGGTAAAGTTAATTAGGCGAAAAAAAGGCATGTTTTTAAGATTTTTTTTTGGCGTAACGGATAGAGTTCGTTTATTGAAAAATTTACATATAATAAAGTAACATTTGAACAACATTCTCCTAAATTTGCATTGCAAAATATTTAAAATTGAGGGAGTGAAAATTAAACCCCGAAGGCGCCTCGAAAAAAAGTTGGTTTGCGGTGTGCACCATAACTCGCAACAGAATCATCTGAAACAAAAAAATCAAAATGCAATTGTTAAAGGACATGTTTCTCGAGGTAATGACGGGAGGATTTTTTTTTTTTCGATTTTTCGATTTTTCGTAGCACTTGGGAGCCAAAAACCCGATTTTCGCTAAAAAAATCGGCTAATTTGTTGTTGAAAAATTAGTAATTATTAAAAAAAAACAAAAAAGCTCTCGACAATACCTGGTGAATTATGTGAAGAAGTATTGTGCAAAATTTCAAAGCGATTGGTCCAGTAGATTTTGAGTTATCGTGCACACGGACTTCAAATATGACAAGTCTCAGAAAAACGGTTGGAAAAACGCAGAAGAGTTTGGTCGCCTAGCGCTCATTGCACATAAGTTTGAGAACACTTCTCGATTGCATAAAAATCTGAGAAAATTCATGCATATTAAAGGTACTCGAAAGATTAATTTTGCATAATAATAATTCCAAAATGTTATTAACAAAATGATGAAAAAAAAAATTGGTCAACAAATTTCCCCGCAACCCAATTTTTTTTCGTGATTCGTTCATTTTTCTGAATACGTATGAATTTTTTCAGATTTTTCAATTATCTTTGAATTTTTAGAAATTCAAAATAAAACTCGATAATTTTCTTATACTCACTCAAAGTCGTCGATGCCAGGTCCGTAGAGCAAAAGGCTTCCATCAAGATGATCGAGAGCATCTTTTTGCGTTTGTCTACGCAAAACTCTTTCTTCTTTACTGTCGTGCGCCGCTTGCTCCTCTGCTCTACTAATTCGCAAATCGTCAACTTGTCGGGCCCATTCGTGAGAGCTTGGCCCTGTACTGATTTGCATCTCTTCCATAAAGGCCAACAAAGCGAAAGAACCTTCATTGTAAGTACATGCAGCTACATAAGCTGCAATTTCCACAATTGTAGAGGTGCCACTGACTGACTTTGGAGAGATTTTCCAAATAAGTTGATTGAGACTCTCATTATTATTTTGCGTGAAACCTCCAAGACATCGCTGCAAAAGTGCGTCGTTGCTCAAGTCACTATAAATGGGCTCAATGGCTTCCAGAACGTCAGTAGGAAGGGCTGTGTAGCTGTGTTTGAATGATTCTAGAGCATCTGCAGCTGCAGCTTGCTGCCATTCGCACCAGGAGTCTTCGCCGCTTGGGCATTTCTCGTGCTGTGGGTTCTCGTCGGTTGAACTGTAGTGATGATAAGTTGCCCATATGGCATTTTTCATCTTCTCAACTGAATCATAATTACGTCGAATAGCTAGTCCATAGTAAACAGTCAATTTATCAATCATTTTAGCAGTGAGCTTTCCTTTGCCAGAAAGGCTTTTTCTTTTTACGATCTTTCCGGCCTTGGTTTTTGTGTCAACTACGCTTGTTTTTACTAGTCCACGCAGACGTGTTCCCATTCTCTTTTGGACATGCCCTATGCATTCTTTTTTGTTTATCACAAAATCTTCACCATAAGGTTTTGCATTGACAACGCCGCTGTACGTCTTTGAGTCACCGTCTCCGATGTAGTTACGATATTTCACCCCAAGATTTTCCACCGATCGTTCGAACATTTCTATAATTGCTGATACCTCCATGTTTCCAGAGGGTCCCTCATGGTTGGCTTTGCAATCACCGCTATCCACATGCTCTTCGTACCACGCTTCGTATTCGGCAGAATCCAATTTGTTTTTCCAAGTCTTACAACCGTGGCAGTAACTGCTTTTTACAAAAATGTCAAGTACCTTTCCAGTACAATATCCAATTAGAGAAGTAACGCCAAATAACGAAGAGAATCCTCTTTTTTTCCAAGTGCCGTCGCCTGATACAGTCAATTCTGACGTTTCTTCTACATTATTTGCTTCAGACATTGCTTTTTTCTCTTCTTGTGCAGCCGATGCGAGGAACTTCTTGGCCACATTTTGTATCGCTTCACAATGTTTTTTCATATATAAATTATAGGCTGGTTTCAAGAAGAAAGCACTCGCCAAATCCATTAGTCCGCAGAACTTATTGCATCCGGCTAAACCTAAGCCTAACACTCGCATTACCAAAGCAAATCGATAATTGACATCGTATACACCACTGTCTATTCTTTCACTTGATGGAATGTAGTGAGGCTGTTTACACTTTTCACATGTAACCTTGATCTTGAAACCAAGACCTTCTTTTTTGCATGTTTGGAATGTAACTTTTCCATCACACTTCACACATTTGACTACAGTAGCAATAGTCGAAAAAACAAGAACGAAATCTATCATTCGATAATGTTTTTGGATGTCTTCTACCACCCCAGCGGGATTATTTTTAATTTTTTTCGCTGACGCGCTATTAGCTAACGGTTCGTCGTTTTTACGCTTTTGAGGAGGCACTTTTTTTTCGGTCGGCACAATTGCCCAATACCGTTCTCACGATCTTGTCTGCTTATTTTTCGAGGCATTTTTCGAGGTACGAACACGAACGAAAACGGACTCAAACTGTTAGTGTGACTTGCTACTGCTCAGCACGGCATACAGCGGTCAACTGATGTACAGACTAATGTGTATACTAATATACACCATGCCTCGAATATACATAACGGGACCGGAACAGGCCCGTTTATCAAGAAATTTATTCGCGGTCGAAAAATACAATAGCGCGCCGCGCAGCTGCCGCCCAGGTATAAAACCCGGCATGGAGCAATAGACGCTCAAATACTCATAACTTCGTCAATTTTACTCCGATCGACTTGAAATTTTAACACAATATTCTTGAAATATTATGCATTCATTTAAAAAATTTAAAAAAAATGAAAAAAAAAAATTTTAATACCTTACCCCGCCCTTAAACTGATAGTGACCAAAGGGAGTAGCGAATGCGGTTTTATCCAGGATGTCCATCCTCAGGATGGACTTTAATTTGATGGAAACCGCTAGCGAGATCGAAAACAGAGAAGTAATTGGCATTTCCTAATTGATCAAGAATTTCGGACGTTTGGGGTAACGGATAGGCATCCCCGATCGTTTTTTCGTTAAGATTGCGGTAGTCAATGACCATTCGCCAACGTTTGTTGCCCTGGGAGTCTTCCTTCTTCGGGACGATCCAGAGGGGCGAACTATGAGGGGAAGTAGATGGTTGGGTTATCTTCCTAGAAATCAATTCGTTCACTTGTTTCGTTATTTCTTCTTTATGAATCGGTGGAAACCGATATTGACGGGTAAAGACCGGCTGGTCGTCCGTCTTAAGGTGCAGTATCACACGCCTCCGAGCACTTCGAAATTTTGAAATGAGTTTTCTCCCAACCGGAAGAACCAATTGGAATGAAATTGCTTGTGTGCATGCAGGACACTTGCTCCGAGAGCATGGTTCTCGGCATTTTCCCAAATTTCGAAAAAAAATTTACAGTTTGTGATTACCATGGGATAAATTGTGAATTATTAACTATTTCATCGCGTTATCGGTAATTTGGAGGGCACCATGCTCTCGACCATGAAAAATCACACTTTTCAAGCTTTGTTTCACTTGTTTTCATGAATAAATGGCGGAGAAAAATCATTTTGAAATTTTTTACATAAAAATAGCAAAATTGTACCACAAAGCTCAAAATACTATCGACGGACACGATAGTCTAGTTCAACTGTTTTCTCACTGACAGTGCGCAGCTCGCATCGTTCCGTTTTTACCGACCGCGCTCGTATCCTTCCGAGGCAGCAAATTGTTTTTTGACAGTCGGAAGCGGCACCCCTCGCGGAACGTTGTATATTCGTTCTGTTCACATGCAGTTTTTTTTTTCGAATACGTTGCTGCGTACGCCATACATTCGCAAGAATTCTAGAACGGGTCGGTTTATCCGCGATGTGTGAAAAAGGGTTTGCCAGTATAGTCGTGAAACGTGCTTCGAATCGGCGAAAAGTTCACGTGATCGGCCTAATATTTGTGTACAGTGCGCAGATGACCAAGTGTGCCATTCCGAAACTGGGTCGTGAAAAGAAGTGCTTGAGAAGGAAAATGTCGAGTAGCGCAATGCCTGGTTATTTTTCAATCCCTGCCTCGTTATTTTTTAACCCATTCCCAGCGATCGGGTTATCTTACCTGTTGCCTTCCTTTCGAGTCTCGGGTTATCTGACCTCGTTATTTTGTAGTCCCTCCTCATCGATCTGGTTATCTGACCTACCGTTTTCCTTTCGAGTCTCGGGTTATCTGTCCGTGTTATTTTTCAATCTCTCCCCATCGATCGGGTTATCTCACCTACCGTCTTCTTTTCGAGACTCGGGTTATCTGACCTCGTCATTTTGTAATCCCTCCCCATCGATCGGGTTATCTTACCTACCGTCTCCCTTTCGAGTCTCGGGTCATCTGACCTCGTTATTTTGTAGTCCCTCCTCATCGATCTGGTTATCTGACCTACCGTTTTCCTTTCGAGTCTCGGGTTATCTGTCCTTGTTATTTTTCAATCTCTCCCCATCGATCGGGTTATCTCACCTACCGTCTTCTTTTCGAGTCTCGGGTTATCTGACCTCGTCATTTTGTAATCCCTCCCCATCGATCCGGTTATCTCACCTACCGTCTCCCTTTCGAATCTCGGGCTATCTGACCTCGTTTTTTGTAATCCCTCCTCATCGATCGGGTTATCTCATCTACCATTTTTCTGTCGAGTCTCGGGCTATCTGTCATCGTTATTTTTTGTGCCCTCCCCATCGATCGGGTTATCCCACCTACCGTCTTCTTTTCGAGTCTCAGGTTATCTGACCTCCTTATTTTGTAATCCCTCCCCATCGATCGGGTTATCTCACCTACCGTCTCCCTTTCGAGTCTTGGGTTATCTGACCTCGTTATTTTGTAGTGCCGCCTCATCGATTGGGTTATCTGACCTACCGTTTTCCTTTCGAGTCTCGGGTTATGTGACCTCGTCAACTTGTAATCCTTCCCCATCGATCGGGTTATCTCACGTACCGTCTCCATTTCGAGTCTCGGGTTATCGGTCCTCGTTATTTTTCAATCCGCCCCCATCGATCGGGTTATCTTACCTATCGTCTCTCTTTCGAGTCTCTGGTTATCTGATCTTGTTATTTAGTAATCCTTCTCAATCGATCGGGTTATCTCACCTACCGTCTCCCTCTTGAGTCTCGGGTTATCTGTCCTCGTTATTTTTCAATCCCTCCCCATCGATCGGGTTATCTTACCTACCGTCTCCCTTTCGGGTCTCGGGTTGTCTGACCTCGTCAAGTTGTCATCCTTCCCCATCGATCGGGTTATCTCACGTACCATCTCCATTTCGAGTCGCGGGTTATCTGTTCTCGTTATTTTTCATTCCGTCCCCATCGATCGAGTTATCTTACCTATCGTCTTCCTTTCGAGTCTCGGGTTATCTGACCTCGTTTACTTGTTATCCTTCCCCATTGATCGGGTTATCTCACCTACTGTCGCTCTTTCGAGTCTCGGGTTATTTGACCTTGTTATTTTGTAATCCTTCTCCATCGATCGGGTTATCTCACCTACCGTCTCCCTCTCGAGTCTCGGGTTATCTGTCTTCGTTATTTTTCAATCGCTCCCTGTCGATCGGGTTATCTTATCTACCGTCTCTCTTTCGAGTCTCGGGTTATCTGACCTCATTAACTTGTAATCCTTCCCCATCGATTGGGTTATCTCACCTACCGTCTCCATTTCGAGTCTCGGGTTATATGTCCTCGTTATTTTTCAATCCCTCCCCATGGATTGGGTTATCTTACATACCATTTCCCATTCGAGTCTCGAGTTATCTGTCCTCGTCATTTTGTAATCCCACCCCATCGATCGGGGAGGGATTTGTTTAACTTAATTTAAAAAGGATGGAAATATGTCGCCACCCTTTCACAAGACGAGTCTCTAGCAAACGTTTGCTAGAAAGTGCAGCAGTAATAAAATTTCCACTGATTACCGTCGTCGAAATAAGAAATCGATGGGAGCCCATTTATTTAAGCAATTACCGATCGTAAAATTCCACCGCTCTTTCGTAGAGGGAGACTCTAGCGATCTTCATTGCTAGAGACTTCGATCAGCGGATCTCTGTGCCGAAAATAAATCTCGCCAGAGAGAAAAATTGTTGAACATATTTGTTTAAATAATAGACAGTAATGGATAAATTGTAGCACTCTCTTGCAGAGGAAGCCTCCAGCGATCTCCATTGCTAATAAATACTTGCGTCGAAAAACCTGCCTGAGGTCAACCTCGGCAGAGAGATCGAATGCTGAAGATATTTGTTTCAACAATAGGCTTCGCCTGTAAAATGTCACCACTCTTTAGTTGAGTGAGTCTCCGGGCGATCTCGTTCCTTCGAGAATTTTACCGAAGTCGAATGCATCGATGATACGCTGCATCGAGAATATAAATCGTACTCGAGCTTCTTTGCTTAAATTAATTTAAAAAGGTTGGAAAAACAATTCACGATGGCAAAATTTTACCGCTTTTCCGTAAAGCGAGACTCTAGCGATCTTCACTGCTTGAGATTTCGAGCCGCGGTTAATCTGCCGAAAATAAGTCCCGGCAGAGAGAACAAATGTTGAACATATTTGTTTAAACAATAGGCATTAATTGTTGAATTGTAGCACTCTCTTTCAGAGAGAGTCTCAAGCGATCTTCATTGCGAGAAAATGTTTGCCTCGGAAAACCTGCCGAAGGTAAACCTCGGCAGAGAGATCGGATACTAAACGTATTTGTTTAAACAATAGGCATGACCTATTGTTTCACTACCCTTGTCACGGCCCTTTTGTTGAGTGAGTCTCCGGGTGATCTCGTTAGTTCGAGAATTTGGCCGAAATCGAATGCTTCGATGATAAGCTGTATAGAGAATATAAATCGTACTCGAGTTTATTTATTGAAATTAATTTTAAAAAGTTGGAAAAAATGTCACTACCCTGCCACAAGTCGAGTCTATAGCAAACTTTGTTTCCTAGAAAGTTTATCCGTAATCAAATTTTCACCGATGACCATCGTCGAATGAAGCAATCGATTCGAGCCGAACATGGGAGCGAACATGTCCCTAGCTCGTTTGCAAGATCTAATAAAACGTAATACGGGGATATTGTAACCGTTAAAAGTCGGCACGGACTAGAGTCCGTGCCGACAGAGGCAAGATTGCGCGCCTCATCAAAATTCGATATTTCCCGAACCAACCGTCCATCTTGACGAAAGTCGTTCGAATTCGGTTCCGCGTACTCCAAATTTGAAATTTAAAGACGCATTAGAATGCGTCGTTAATGCGGTTAGAATGCCTTAGAATGCGTCTTTAAATTTCAAATTTGGAATACGCGGAACCGAATTCGAACGACTTTCGTCAAGATGGACGGTTGGTTCGGGAAATATCGAACTTTGATGAGGCGCCCAAACTTGCCTCTCGCTTTTAAATTCGTGAACTGTCGAGTCGGGAAGAGGTGAGCGATTTTGCCTTTCCCTTCTTATTTCAGCACATTCAGCTCGAAAGTATCCCATCTGCGAAACCAGTGTCGCTAGGACTCTCCCGAGGGTTGTAAATTTTTCCGTTATTACTGGTAAATTTGTTGGTACAGGAGGAGAGGCCGCTTCCCGTTCACGTGCCTCAAGGGCTTCGATTCTTTCTTGCGTTTCTTTATCTTTTTATCGAAGAGCCATCTCCTGCTCATGCAATAATTCTTTTCGTTGATCCAATTGTTCAGCGAGGATGCGGATCTCCTCCTCGGTTAAAGCACGTTTTTTTAGCACTAGTATCCATATTTTTATTTTATATTGGATGTCAAAAGAAGTCTTGATTTGACAAGCTTTGGTTTTACGTAAAATTGGGAATTGACAATGTTATAAATAACTTTGTGACTTTAATTTTCAGTTTAAAACCATTGATCAATGTGACTTTGGCATCCCACCGCTGCCACCAAAAATTTTATCCTGTTACGTCCTAGAATTGATTGTAGACAAAAAAATATATTAAACGGACGCCAGGCTAGAGATCCTGCCTTTGGTCGGGAATGCGCCCGACGGGGATGAGGACCAGCCACGATTGGTCAGTCATGTATTATTTTGAAAGAAAAAGGGGAGTAAAGGGCAAAGAAAAGGGGATAGTAGCGTAATAGTTGTGACACCCGTACGAGCGGCGGTGCGTAGCGGGTTGATGCAAAGGGACCTGGCTAATTTGGGGACAATTCCTCCTATCGGTTTGAACCACTTCAAGCCTGATTACAAGCTCAGGGATGACGAGTTGAGCAGCAGGTTCTTTTCGAGTTGACGTACACGCGCTCATTTAGTGGAAAGTCGGATTAATCGACAGAAGATTCGACCGCAGGTGAAACAACGATGCTCGATGATTCCAGGTCGAACGAGATAATAGGATGCGACGGCTCAGGCTCAGGATCGAGAACGACTGTTGAATCCTCGGAATCGTTGTTCGGAGATCGAAGAGTAACACGACGAAGCGAATGATCGTCGACTATGTAGACCTTGGATTGGCACAAGGTATCTGATATACGTAATTTCACGTCTTTTGGAAGTCGATTAAACCGCTTTTCGACAGAAACGTTATTTTCCCGCTTTGCTGAAACGGATTTACGTTGTTCCAAAGCTTTAGCGTGACGGAGTTGAAACGCGGCACCAGCACGTCTTCTTGGCATTCGGGAAAACCCACAATTTTATATTTTCAATAAAATATCTAAAAATCCGGAGTTTGATCAAATCGAAATTTGATCGGAAAATGCAAGACAGGTAAATCGTTGCGTGCGTAACACTTAGGTAGCACTCATACAACGAATCGCACGGTAAAACGTTGGATACGTACTAAGCACTTGGGTGGCACGTAAGACAACGGTTTGGAAAAAGGTGAGCTTTCAGGAAAATGGTCAGATAGGTAAATCGTTGCGTGCTTGACACCTAGGTAGCACTTAAAACAACGAATCGCACGGTTTGGTAATAAGCAGGTAAAATTCAGGAGTCCGTGCACATTGGTGGTAACACGGAGTTAGGATATATTCGTGCTCACTGAAGATGCACTGAATATCGCAAACTGCACGATTTGATCAATTCCCAGGCTCGATATCACAAAACGGAATAAATCTCTAAAGAATTGCCAAGAAGATACGTAAGAAATGCACTATTTGATTATTTTGATGGATTAAACAAAATACGAGTATGAGTGATTTAAGGTTGGTAAATCAATACGAAATTATGTTAAAACACGAATAGAATATATTGTAACACTTTAAAATTTATAAAATACACTTAAAACGGGATACAGAACGTTTGACTTGAACCGACGAATAAAAAGGTATCAACTTTCAAGAAATACCGAAGATATAAATTAACCGATTTTCCAGCGTGCAGGTCCGTCACGAAACGACAAGCGGAGAAGCGTAACTGACTGATGGAGAGACCGGAGAACTCGCGAGAGGAGCAGTACCCCTCTTTTATAGAACTTCGGTTGAGGAGCAGCATCGAGCGTAGGGGAAGTGGACGGCGTTGGTGACTTCGAATGCTCTCATCTCGCTCGCTCTTACAGAGTTAAATGGGACCAACGATGAATTAATTTTTAATTAATTATTCGTGGGTCTTACAATTTTGTTACAATGTTGTAATTTATGTATTCATGTTTCCAGATTTAATAAAATAAGAGATTTGAACGTCTTTGGATAATTAGATGTTTTAAAAGTAATAACTTGTTATAAAATATTCAATGTTATAGAAACATTGGATAGAAACACTCGTCTTGAACGCTTTTAATTATTCGGAATTTCGGAATTTGTTTGTATGGTGTTATTTTCTTCATTAACAATATAATTCGCAACGTGTTCGTGACTGTAGATATTACTTTTATGCATAATTTCCGTATACATATAGGTATATTGTCATGTTATTCTTATAAATTGAATATAATGTATAAAAGATATGATTTTTGAATAAAGGATAATAAGAACATACATTATTTTGTGAATAAGTATTTCTTTTGAATATTTTAAAATATTTCCTTTTTGAATATTAGAAGGTATTTTTTATTGGAGGTAGGTAATGTGTTTTATATTGTTTAACGATGATATAATTGATTATTTTATACCGTTTCATACGATTACAGATTATTAAACAATAATTTCTTTCTTAAATTTCCCTTTTGAATATTATAAAACGCATTTTATATAATTTTAACATTGATAACGTTTACGCGTGTTGTTCGCTGATTATTTCATGTTGGTTTGTAAAATACTTGATATCGTTAGAGATTATTTAACAATAATTTCTTACTTAACTAATTAGGATTTTTAAGTAATAAATGACGCTCAAAATATATGTATGGTTGTTGCATAATATTTTACGATAAAAAAATTTGTTCGTGCTATCGAACTATGGTTCTTTGTTAAACAAAGAACCATAGTTCGATAGCACGAACAAATTTTTTTATCGTAAAAAATGTATTTTTAATTAATTAAAAATACATTTTCATTAATAATCTTTTAATAATAATAATAGTAATGAGTGCGCGGCGAATAAAGATAAAGCGCAAAAGGATGATAATTAATGGCGTCTTACTGCCTGCAGGATGTTTAGGTTATGGTGATACGCGATATTCGGAGGTATCCATATTTAATTTAATAATAACATTGATGGAACGTGATTTTTTAAGGTTACCGTCCGCCTCGTGACGACTATCATGGTGTCGGTAGGCGACTTACAAGGGAAAGGGGAGATTCGGATACATAGGGGAGCTATCATGGGGGCTTACAAAGGTAAAGCCTACCTTAGTGTAACTGTAGATGAATATGGGGTACAATACAGATATAGTTCCATAAGGGAAATTCGCGAATCCGCGGGTGATTTCGTCTTTTTAGGGAAAGCGGCGGTTCGCGGGGTCGCGAGTTGGCCCGCGGGTCCGCGGGTAGGTAAAGGGGTCAATTTGGCACCCGCGAGACCGCGAATTAATTCGCGGTTTTCAGGGAAACTCGCTCGCGGGGTCGCGAAATAACATTGGAGTATCAGGAGCACAGGATAGAATAGGAGGTATCGCGACCAAGCAAGACGGGTTGCGGAGTTCGGGGGCCGGTTACAATTTTTATTTAAAAATCGAAAATAAAGTTTCTAATGTCGTAATAATTCGGAAAAAAAATATGGTCATAACCGGAAAATATTTCTCTATTATATTACAACTAGAAATACCCATCGTTATTACATTTTAACCTAGTTTTAAGCTATTTTAAGGAGAATAATACGGTTCTTCGAGTAAGTATATAGGTATTTATATTCTTTTTTATACTTTACGTTTTTTAGTGGAGGGCAAGATCGCCAGGTCGTAATATGTGATAACACAGCGCTGCAAATTAGAATAAGAAGTACTCCGCAACGCCCTAGCCACGGCATCTTCTTTTCCTGAGATGTTCACTCGAGCCGTCACCAAAGCACCTGGTTATATAGCCGTTATTGCAGGGGAAGTTGCTCACATCATGAAGTGTATCCCAGTAGAATGCACCCTCCGAAGAACAGAAGACTGTTACATGGAGTTACCTCTTATGCACCAAAATCAATCGTACTTTCTATCTACGATCTCGCGAATATTAATTAAAACCGGCACAAAGATTGAATGCAATCCAATTCTACCAGCTCAATACTTAATAGACGGAGTCTGGTACCGTTTCTGTCCACACGTAATTGAAGTTCCACCGCCGCAAATAATTCAACCGATGGTTACACCTACTTGGGGTTACACCTCCATTGAAAACCTTGCAACAAGTGGCATCTACACCGATCAGGAAACGAAACAACTACGCGATCGAATAATGTTTCCTGCCGAACGTCCAGCGCTCCTCAACAGTCTCGCCCGGGCTTCAGCCGGATGTTCAATACCATCTGGATCGGTCTCTTTGAAAAATCTGCTTGATGAAAATACACTGGAACATATCGCATCAAACGCCTTCACCAAATTATGGAGCGGGTTCCAAAAATTCGGCATATTCAGCGCTGGTCTATTTGGAATATTAGCCATATATTCAATAATCAAGGGAATCATCGATACGTGCATTCACGGCTACACCCTGCATTCGCTGTACGGATGGAGTTTCGCTTTGCTTGGAGCCATTTGGAACTCCGTGACCAGTCTATTAATTTCGAGGGCCCATAAACGAAGACGCAACATTGAAGAAATTCCTGCCGTCAGTACGCGTTATCAAGATTTACTACATAGACAAGGTCATCAGGTGGCCCAACCATAAGCACCATCTTCTTCAAGATAACTTTCGGGCCTCAATGCCGGTCTCCTTGATCGCATTGTTCCTCAGCAATCCAGCAGGGTTGCTTCTCCCTAAAGGGGGGAGGTGTCACGTCCTGGCAATAGCGCCCTCAAAGTTCATCTATACCTATATATGTACCGATGTATACATGTACATATATATGTTCATATAATAATGTAATAATGTATATGTATGCATGTATGTGGATACATATACTTGCGTATATGTGTATTATGCATTATTGTGTATTAATTATGTAAATATATATATAGCATACATGGGGTGTAACGGTGTTGTTAAAGCGTATGCACGTTTTATTGCTCCTATTCGGAAACTATTTGACGGAACACAAAACGGTTCGGCAGGTATGCTGGGCGTACCCCTCCGATGCAGCCCGTAATCTCTGGGTTAGTAATTTTGACGCACCCTGGGGTGTTTCAAAATTACTGACGCACCCGCGACGAGGGTTATCGGTAGAGTGCCACGAGTCTACCTGTCGAACCGTTTTTGATTCCATTGATTAGTTTTGTAATGGGAGCCGTGCACGCTCTTGTAAGACATGTGCATATATAGAGACACACCCATATATATATATATATATATCTTTCATGCAAAATCAAATGCCAATATCCACGGTACACGTTCTTATTAAGCACTTATGCATCGTGCACAAACAAATATATATATACCTAAGAACATGCGTACATACGTATTGTAATATCGACTTTACTATAAATATACATACCTAAATAATCCATATAGTACCGAAGTAATGAATAAATGACAGTATAAGCAATTCAAAATATATATACCTACAAACGGTCATTAGAAGGTAGCACGTTATATAGAAGTGCCTATACGGGACCATTCCGCATAGAAACGCCCATACAAACCCCTGAACTCTTCGAGGAGGACATCGCAGCGTCCAGCACCATGAGCAGTGCTGACACAGGTCACTCCCAAGAGAACGGGCTTCGCCGAACCTTCTCACAAGACGATGCACATTCTTGGGGTATCAGGTGTCACTGCGGGCAGCTGACGGTGATAAGACAGCAGCACACGTATGGCTTCAGTGAGAACTTCCGAACAACAAAAGACTATTTACAAGTTATAATTTAAGCAAATAAACGATTCAAATAAATGATGACGAATTAATAAAATTAATTTATCATCATTTACAACCGCAAAATAAAAGGGGAACATTGTAAGATCCCAATAAAAGCGAGAATTTATCATTAAAAACCGTATAAACAGTTGTAAAAACGATGGTAAGCTAATGAAATTCGTATACCAACGTTTATAAATATTCAAACAATTATAAAACAGTAAAACCTAATAAACATAGGAGATATACGTACCAAGAGCGACGTTACGAGTGGGCGCGTCGGCACAGCCCGCACCATTCGATCGAATTACAAAACGTACACGCGGAGCCCGGAGCTCCTCACTTCGTCCGGTCTCTCCAACAGAGTAACATCGCGCTATGGCGCCCCGTCTCTGAAAATTGGTCTTTAATTATTTGATTAAGTTTTGTCAATTATTTCTCGTCTTTTAACGAAGTTTGTAACAATACAGTGTTTAAAGGCGAAATCAGTGTTACCGAGTTATTTTCATCGATCCCAATCCTCATTACTAACATACAAATAAGAATTTAGTGTTATTAGTAAACCACACGGAACAGTGCCCAATACGGAATTAATCCAGTGTCTTAATTTATCTAGTTCATGTGATCCAATTGTGGTGTACCTCTCTCACCTCTCTCTCTCTCTTCCAGATACATTCCAATACCCACTGTTGTGCAGAAATATATGCATGATGGCTCCTCTCATTCAATTCATTATTGTGCAAAATATATGCACGATAGCTCCTTTGGCGATTCATCCACAGTTGTGCAGATATATATGCATGACAGCTCCTCTCCTTTGGTTCACTGTCGTGCAGAAATTTATGCATCGTAGATTCCCTACTCGCATCCATCATTGCCCAATACGATCAACCCAGTATTTTGAAAGTAGTTTAAAGTTGTTGTGAATTTTGATTATTTCCGTATGTCGAGGCGACGTGGTGGTACACAGTTCCGCTCCCGACGGGCCATTGCACAGACGCTGGGCTGAGTCCCCGCGGGCCCCGCGGAAGCAGGAAACCATCCTCAATGAACCCCACTGCGAGTATTCACGTTGACAGTCTAAATATCCACAGTAAAGTCGCAAATACCCCACGTGTTGTTTTCGATATACCGGTGAGCATAGATCTCAGCATCATCGATCTCAGTTCGGGAACATCACGATACATTACCGCTCCTAAATCCGTGAATCAGAGTTTAAGTACTGTCGCGGGTTCCGATCCTCTCGTCGCTGGTTTTATTGCGGATTATCCCGAATTGCTAACCGAACTTCAAGTGTCGACCGTCGATTTAGCCGTTGTCGATCCATCCGTGGAAATATCGAACATTGATTCAAAGATCGACCCCATCCTCGTCGCTATCGCGGGTTCCGATCCTCTCGTCGCTGGTTTTAGTGCCGATTATCCCGAATTGCGAAACAAACTTCAAGTGTCAACCGTCGATTCAGCCGTTGTCGATCGACCCGTGGACATATCGAACATTGATTCAAAACTCGATCAAATCTTCGTCGACACTTACATGGACTGTACTGAATTGTCAAATATCGTCTTGAGTCCTGAAACACCGATCATCGATTTCTACACGGGTTTCACCGAGCTGTTCGGATTACCTTGGATGACCGTACCCGATTACCCGTCGCACGAATGCTGATCCCTCCATAATCTCCAAATGGTCATCTCTCGTAGTAATGAACCCTGAGCAACCGGAAGACGTCAACCTAGGACCAGGGGTAATTGTTTACGCGTCATCCAACTCCGTGATCATCTTGGTGGACGAACGTGGATTCATTAGGATCATTAGACCTAACACCCGCTACGCACCACCGCCGGCAGCGTAAGTCCTATCCACGCAGACCTTTATTTCGTTCGTTTAGCTCACCTCGTTTAGTCGAAACGTACCACAGTATGATTTCTGTCCTAGTCCCAGACGGGCGCATTCCCGTCTAAATGTAGGGCATTTTTATCATTCTGTCTTCTCCTTACGTTCCTGAAATAAGAACAGTTGGATTGCGTTTATTATTTCCTAATATTCATTATTTTGTTATTAAAGTTTATTATTTTCGAATTCAGTATTTTATTATTGAAATTTATTATTTTCTCGTTCTAATTATATCTTTAATCTCATTTATTCACTTAATTATTCTGTTAATGCGATCTTTGATATATGCAATTAAATTCATTTTTATAATTTTATTAAGTTATTATTATCGGGAGGTAACAGATATAAGTTGGTCTCTACGCGGAGCGCTAGAGAGAGACGGAGAGTGCGCGAGCTCGGCGCGCTAGCTAGGGACGGTAGGGGAGGTAGAGCGCGTTCAGCGGAAGTAGATATGTACTAGGGAGGTTAAATGTGGTCGGACGAAATTGATAATGCTGAAAATAATGCGCTTATTATAATACAATAATACTAATATTATTAACAATATCGGAAAAATATTCCTGTAAATATAAGTATAATATATATATATAAATATGTATGTATGTAATACATATATATATATATATATGTATATATGTTAGAGGGCAAGATCGTCAGGACGTAACAATATAAGGACGTGTTGACCCAAAGGTGCAGACTTGAGCAACAAGTCCTCCTTAACGCGCTAGCAACTGCAGCAATCCTACCCGAAAAAATTGCTCGAGCTGTCATGAAATCGCCGGGCTACATGGCCGTCATTGCGGGCGAGGTCGCACACATAGTCAAATGCGTGCCTGTAGAATGCATTCTCCGTAGAACAAACGAATGTTACCAGGAATTACCCGTCACGCACACCAATCGATCATTCTTTTTATCAACAATCTCGAGAACGTTAATCACGACTGGCACCCACATCGAATGTAACCCATTGTTACCTGCTCAATACATTATTGGTGGAACCCGGTACCGATTCGCACCCCAACCTATCGAGATTCCACCCCCACAAATACTACGTCCGATGACGACACCTACTTGGGGATACTCACCTATTGGAAACCTTGCAACTAGTGGAATCTACACAAGCGAGGATGTAGATTCCACTAGTTGCAAGAACAATGGAATGGAACAATTACGCAACCGTATCATGTTCCCTGCTGAAAGACCAGCTTTGTTAAATAATCTTGCTCGTGGGACAGCCGGCTATACTATACCACCAGGATCCGTTTCCCTAAAAAACCTACTTGACGAGAACACCCTAGAACACATAACATCAAACGCCCTCGCTAAACTCTGGAATGGTTTCGAAAGATTTGGAATCGTCAGCGCGGCTTTTCCTGGGGTCATCACTATATATTCTAACATCAAAGGAGCCATTAATACCATCATCCAAGGTTTCACCCTGCATTCGCTGTATGGATGCAGTTTCGCCCTACTTGGAGCGATTTGGAATGCCATCACGCACCTACTCATCACTAAGGCTCATAAAAACGTCAAGAAGATGTTCAAGAAGGCGCCGTAAACTGATGCAATTCTGATGCAATTGCATCAGAATTGCTTTTGATTTTCACCGAGCCGTAATTATAATTATGATCTGCATCAGAGGGAACAACGCGTAACAAGGGGGTATGTACATCTCCCGTAATGTAGGGTTCGCAGATATCGGTATAAACAAAGAGCATATTAGGTATCCCGTTGGTGAGACTAGCCGGCTGCGGTGCAACATACCGAGCATCGTGCTGCACCACAAGGCCCGTGCAATGGGTGAAACCTAAAATTTTGTTAATTACAGGGGAAAAGTGGAAAGCATGCTCCAAATTTTCACACTCGACACAGACACGCTCTACCGAGACATAACCGTTACGCGTGTATTCGAATTTCAAGTGGTCCGCCACACACGGTACTTCGTTAATCGTTTCGAGTAATGTGCTTACACTGCGATATACTCCAGGTTGTACGCAGGCACGCTCATCTTTAAAATCGATGTCGGCCTTAGCTCCAGGCGTCGTAATGTTCGTCACCACATTGACAAAGTTTTTTTCACCTTCAGGTGGTACATGTAGGATAGTCATAGGTATGTGTATCTCTGCCAAAGAAACGGCCCATTTACCTTGCAGATTTATGCTTTGCGACAAGCGTGTCGTGTACTGTGTTGTCCTGTTATCAGGATAGTACTTCATGCTACTATTGTTAGGTAAAACAACATAAAACTCGTCTTTCATCTTGGTTGTTTTTTTTTCTGGAACCTTTTGAGCTCGCTTGGAGTCGCGATAATTCAGCCTCGTAAAAAATACCGTCAATTTCCTCGTCGTTGAGGTCGCGTAAGATGTATACAACGGGCCAGCTACTCGATGATATTTTATGTATCTTAAACAGGTCTTCGCTCCATCCACTCTCGTAACCTTTAGCGAAGGCAGCCTTCGCACTACTGATGCGAACAATGTCGCCCACACTGTATTTAGGAGGCGGGTAATGTTTGGGCTGCTTATATTGGCGCATCAAATTATCGCGCGCTTTGGCAGCTATAAGAAACGTCACAGATACAGGTGTCATTCTAATACCACTGTGTAGCGTATGATTATATGCGGAAACTATATTATTCAAAACGTCTATATAGCGTTTCTGGTGAGAGTACGTGAAATAGCGCCACATACTTTCTTTTAGCGTTCGATTGAAACGCTCTGCAACAGCGGCTTTAATATCGGGATTACGCGTCGTGCGAAACAGAATATTTTTTTTCTTCAAGAAAGCCTGAAAGGCGGCACCCGTAAATTCTCTACGCTTGTCCGATTGCAGGTAAACGGGCGATCGCCCATTTGTGCTCTTCAGTGAGAGTATGCACGCCATTGCGTTAGCCACCATTGCTGCAGATTTATCGTGCATGGACTCGACCAATGCGTATTTGCTGAGTACATCTATGACCACGAGAAGATAAGCATAGCCATCATTATAACTTTTAAGTGAGCGGAGATCTACAAGATCAGCTTCCCAGACATCGTCAATGTTCCGCACGTTGTAGTGTCGTCGCGGAAAGCGGCACCCCACCTGTCTGTGCTTGGTATAAGCATCCTGAGCTTCAAGCCAGTGTACCGTTTTGGCGGGGGAAATCTTTTTTTGACGACTTATACGCAACAGTTTGATAGCGCCTGCGAAATACGCTTCATGGGAAGGATCAAAGTATACTTTTTCGAGTACTTTCATGCTCGCAATTTAAGACTGGCCCAGGCCACTCGTCTTCTCTTGCAACCGCCACAACCAGAACCTTTCTGTATACTGTGAGTTGATTTGGTGCTCTCACTACCGCTGTAAAACTCAGAATTACCGGCATCACTGATGATTCCGTCATTTTCGTCGGTGGTACTATCGGTACGCGACCGTAATGTTGAGTTGGCTCGCGCCTCTTGCCATAGTTCTTCGTTTCCCATGAACTCTCGAGGTGTCTGTATGGCCCGCAAAAATTTTGCGAATGCTTTTCGACCCGTTGGTTTGGCTACCTTTCTCGCACGCATAGCGTCATTCACGAGATCAATGATATTTGAGTCCTTGATTGGCTCCCCATTAGCGGAAACCACGCCGGCTGAGTCCCAAGAAAAATCTGACGGAGGCGCGTCATGCAAACGTCGTAATAAAAGTTTCGCTTTATTGCGAAATTTCAAAGGCACACTCTCAATGATAATGGAATCATTCATGCGTGTCGTAGAGCTTTGGTTTTTGGTTGTAGGACATTGCACAGCATCCTCTGTCTTCTTCATAAGAGCGTGATACTGTTGTGCTCGTTCTCCATCGATAAAATGTAGATACCGCTGTAGTACACTCAGATACGCCAGCCACTTTGCTCGCTCATCCTCGTACGCGTTAGATTTCAAAATCTCGTTCATTTCCACATCCAGCCTACCGAGAGTCGCTTCAATTGTTTTCTCCGCTTGTTTCGTGGACCTATTCTCGTTATCATTAGTGAAATTATGCTGTCTGTGTGTACTGAGCTGCAATAGATTCTCCTCAGGCACCAAAACCATTTTTCTGGCATGCTCCATTATCAGCGGCCACCAATTAGGCTCGATAGTACGGTACCTAGTATGGGCGCGAGCAGCAGGGGCAGAAAACCACCGCTTTGAACGACCACCCTCTTCTTACTCTTCCAGCAGCCGTTTTTCGAGGCTAAGCGTCGTAGAAGGGGTGCGTGGCGGCGTAGTTTTTTCCTCTGTTCTGCTTTGAGAGGTATATTACCACGAAGAACGTTCAAAGCACACTCGCAGATACAACGTATTATGCGAGGATCTGCTTTCCGCAAAACGGCCTCACGCTGATCTTTGTTAAGATGCTGGAGGGCGTTCAATATCGCCGTGCTCTTCTTACAGAGAGACGATCCGTAGCGTGTCATTACAGACATAGGACTGGCAATTCTCCGGATGTGTCGCCGGTTTAAAATTTTTTTCGTGACACGTAAACGAAATGGTGAGGGTCATTGGGAAAAATACATGCGCGAAATCGACAATTATCAGGTGTCGACTGCTTCAGGTCTAGCAGCAGGTAACCATGCGGCTGCGATATTGCGTCGTAATAAACTTCTTGTAGAAAACGCGGATTTTCTGGGCATACCTGTCGGACCAAGTGTTGTATTTGGGCACGGTCACGAGGGTTTTTGAAAATAACTATATAATTCGCGTTCAGAGAGATATCGCGCTGGCCGTGGCCCTGGTGGAACAAGTTTTGCGTTATAAAAATAACACTCAAATTTTTATGATGGCTACCTTTGGTGAATAGGTCGACAACACTGTTGCTCGACGCTTCACGCATTAAATCATCGATAATTAGGAGTTTGGCGCGTGGATCGTTCGCGTAATCTGCAGCCTGGGGTAACCCTTCTCGGAACTCTATAGTCGAGCCGTACTCCGTATATGCCGCCTGCCACTCGGAATAATAGAATATTATTCTCTCGAATGGCTCACTGCTCATACGTGTGATGAACTTTAAAAAATTTTTCACAAAGTACGTTTTACCGCAACCTGTCGGACCGCAAATCATTGAAGTCCAGGGATGCGTCCACCTCGTGTCCATTGTAGTGAATGAGGAAAATCACCGTCTGACGTAACAATAAATACGATAGGGGTGCAGCGTTTTTATAAAGATATATTTATTTACAACTGAAACATATTTTACAGTCTCTAACGACGATAGCCGTAAGGAAGCGTTCCGTATTCGCCATTGCGCCTTCGTTTAACACTTGACGGTTTACACGATTTTTTTTCGGTTCGTGTGACAACGTGGTGGAGTTCTGTACGCCTAATAGCATCATAGCTCAATACAATAGGGTCTTCTCTGTCGCCAACAATGAAGGATCGTACAGATTCGTAATTTATTAGCGAATTATTTGCGAAATTAAGCGTGATACTCTTAACTTTGCAAACTTCACTCTCCGATCCGTCAGAAGCACGTACTATGAATGCGTAAAATTTGGGCCCGCCGGAAATAAAACTTTTTATGTAGCTGTTCTCCCCATAAATGCTCAGCTCATCTGTCAAATCGCCTAACAGCTGACCTATTGGAGGCTCGTATTCGTTAGCCTGCTGCCTTGTCACATAAATAACGGAGTCGGTATCGCAGTACAGAGCGCGTCGATCCAGACGTTCCAAGTAACTATAAAGCTTTAAGCGCGCTTGAACTGTAGTGTATGCGGCAATTACGGCATTAGCTATATTCGAGGGTACCACAGCCTCGTCAATTTTAGTATAATTTACATACAGGGTTTCGTTGTTCACCGGTAGCATACCGGTTATTTCACAGCCGGGGTCAGTTAATAATTCCATAAGTTTTTTTCGCGTCGATACTACGACTGTTTGCGGCAGATTTTCGCGCTGACCAAATTTACCCCAAAACGAGTTTAGGCAGAGTTTAGCGAGCGAACGTAACCCCGGATTTTTGGCTATTGCTTGGCGATTCAAATGAACACCCTCGGATTGCTCAAAATTAGCAATATAACGCTCTTGTGCTGCTTCATCTACCGTGCAATTCTCAGGCCATCCGCTCGCCTCTTGCTTGATTTTCAAAAACGTGTTAATGTACTCGGCAAATAGACCGCCCGATTGTGTGTCACGATTGAATTGTGTTACTTTGTATTGCCAGATTTCGGCTATATCGAGTACTGTGTAGCCGCACGAAACGGCTTTTCGCAATTCATCGACTACCCACGTACTCTCGAACGCACGATCGGCAGCATCATCATGCGTGCACTCTTCCTGATTCATAATTTCGCAGCAGGTGCGACATAAAGCGAACAGTAGCCTCTGATGCATACGCACAGGCAATACAGGATGGTAAAGATTGCGCGGCGGTAATACAGTGCATTTAACCAAGCCCTCAATGTGCGTTAAATCATTAGCGAGACCCGTCAGTTCTAAGCACTCTTTAGCAATAAATACTTTTGGATGACCCACAGGATATTTACCAAACTTGCAAATATACGGATACAGAGAGCAGACATCTACGTAGCGTATACGCTCCCCCTCTTTTGCATCATAGAGCGTTACCATGTTTTCCGTACGCCCCCCGTAGAAAGCATCGCGCGGGTTTAACGGTTCTTTTGCTGTTAACGGGTGATCCTGTACGAGCTCTTGAATTTCAGAGTTTGCCTCCAAAAGACGATCCCACTCACATTCCCAAATTTCCGTTAACTGGTAACCACTCGAGCAAATTCTATTCGATATGGCTATCGTTCTTTCTAGGCACTCGTCCATAGTTGAGCCATTGCGCTGCTTACGATCTCTATTAAGGATGTAACATTTGGGGCAGCCGTGCCAATAACAACCGTGGAACTGTACCACATGAGCAGCATCACCAGCGGTTTCGTAGTACCCATCGACTAGCAAATTCTGAGGTAATCTAAATTCGCGCGAGCGGCCAGCGTGTATGATGCGGTGGCCAAGAAAGTGCTCCATCCAAACGAGCCATGAGATCGCCTTTTTCGATTGTTTGTGTGGCCACCTATAACCGCCCAATGGAATAATACCGATCGAATTGTCTTTTAGAAACTTTTTACGAAAGACGCGAAAACAGGCTGACGCTATTGTTGTGCCCTCGTCAAACGGGCAGACGCGCCCTCTGGCTATAAACATTTCGCGGAAAGCCATACATGCACGCCGCAATATCGTGACATCGTCTGTGCAATAGCTTACAAGCTCCTTCGAAAAGTCAAACTGGTAATTGGCGTCTTTTGACTCGCGATACCAGGCTAAACATTTTTCGCGCTCTGCAGAACGCATCGTGTCGGGGGAATAATACGCTATAGGTGGTAGTGGTCCTACATAATTTTGATTTTCCGGCCGATTGAACAAATGAGGGAAAATCCCTTTAGTGATAGAGTCTGTGAGACCAAAGGCTTTAGGCAACGCACTGAGAGGCCTGTGAAAATAATTTAGACTGTCGAGAAATACAAGTTTTTCAAGACGCATCGAGATAATCTTTGTACCGTTCATAATTATACGCGGTAGCTGAGTCTTTTTTTCCTCAATGAAATAGCGCAAATAGAATTGTGCGTCAAAGCCTCCTGTGTTGTGAGCAATACAGATAGTACGCGAGAAATTATTGACTCGTTGCATAGCAAGCTCCACCAACTGACCCACAGGATGATGACTAAATATAAACTCATGAGAGCCGCAATGTTCGCATGGCTCGGTTATAGAATCACGCGTGCAACAATACGTGCAAACTCTGTGAGCTACACACAAATTTGGCTCGTGCATAAAAGTGCCTGTATCACCGCGTACATTTGCACATTGCTGAGTCTCAAAATCATAAAATATGAAAAGTATTTTTCCCGTATCTTTACCCTCGCGAATGGGCTTCATGAAGCACATATGATTATTGGGCCTGTCTGTTCTACATGTTTTGCAAAAGATCATAACACAAATGTGCTTTCGCCTTTTATCCTGTGGCCGTAGTGTTTTCAAGCAATCGCGGCATCGCTTGAGAGAGGCACAAACGCTCTTTGTTTTGCGCCTCCGATATTGTTTAACAGCCAAATGATTTTCAAAGCATTGTTTACCGTAAAATTCGCGAAGGCACACATCACACCTGATCGTAGCATTTACGTCAGGTTCGCATGGCGGCAATGTTATGCAGCGAGGGCACTTCTTTTTTGAACATTTATGGTCGAATATGCGATATTGCGAGTTGCATGAGGAGCAAAAATCGCGACTTCCTACAGCCCCTCGTAAATTTAATATTGGCTGGAAATGATGCGAGCGTTCGTAATACAATATATGCAGCGTGTGCTGAATGGTGCCAAAAGTGTTCAAAACTTTTTGTGTGCCATTGAACAATGCTTCGACTCCCCGCCCCAGGGTTAAAAACTCGTAAACTACTATAGCAACGCCGTCTCGCGCTAAATAATCTTGATAGAGTGCAATCTTATGGACACCGCAACCGTTCGCCGGTACTGTAACATTCGCGGCTTTCGTCAGTTCAAGAGCTGCATTCCTCTGCATGGAACTTCTAATACACCTTATACTCTGCCAACTTTGTGTGTAAGCTACCCGATCGTATTTCACCCCGTTCGGCGTAGGCGCGCGCCGCCACTAGTGAGCGCGGCAAACACAAATTATCATTGTTCCGAATTGTAAGAATAGATTTTTTTTCACACTCTCGTGTATTAGAGCTTTTCTACCTGTACCCTCGACACCTTTGACAATACTGGCTTTTATTGTGCACGTTTCGTCAACATTTAACGATGCGGCACTTTGAGCAACGCTAGTTATTAATTGCCAAATATCGTTAAACGAACAATCTCTGACGGGTCGAAATGAAAGCCATACGGGCCCGTGTGGTAAACTACTCGAGGCAAATGATATACCTATATAATCGCTAGCTTCGCAAGACGTTGTAATATGCGTCAAAAGATCACGAAATGCTCCTTCCACCCATTGTAATATGTGACTTCCGGACGGAGGCTGATAGATACGCATGGTGATTTCTCGACCGCGGAGTTTGAAACGTTTGAAGTATCGACGCGCGTCCCCGATGATTTCAATACGCGTGCCTGGTGGTCGCACATCGTCGAAGGGCTCGTCGCTCCTATCCTCGCGCGGTCGTCTACGGCCGCCGCCCTCTTGTACCTCTGTAAAGATGAGCGAGTATGCTTAAAATTGCTAACACCATCTATTAAGTGAGTGTTAGCTAGCTGTACCTGATATTATTGTTAATTTTAACCATGGACGCCTACAAAAGGTCTTCATCAAACAAAAGGGATGCTGATGTATAACCTGTCGTAAAATATGATCGCTCACTTTCTGTTTTTAAAATTAGTCAAGAGTTCGAAGAATAAATTCACAAATACATACATGCAAACAAGTATACTAAGTAAAACAGGGTAATTTACCCGAGTCAGTGGTAGAATCCAAAAGACGGTTTATCCACGCATCATTGAGCTGGAGGATATTTTCAATCTGCTGTTGTTGTTGGCCCTCATCAAGTTCAATAGGATACTCCCAAAGCTGCTTTTCCCGATGATCGTATTCCTCGATAGATTGTTGATCGTTATCGTCGTTGGTAAGCTCCCGCGCCTATTGCTCTAGCATAATGTTACCTCTCTCGCTTACAGACTGATCATCGTCCTCATGACCCTGATTGTTGAGCCGAGGATCCTAATCTACATATTTCCACTTTATTGTCATTAAAAAATAAATAAATAAAAATAAATATAAAAAGTATCATGACATCCATTTATTACTACTTACGCTCGTTGTTGCCGGTAAATATCTCAGAGGGATTACACATGCTAGATGTAGTCGGCTGCTCATCTTCACACGGCGTGTGTTTATCTGAATATGTCATACCACCGTTATTTCGTTTAAGCCAAAATACAGATACCCATGGTGTCAGATTTTCTTACGTTCAGGGGCATCCTCAAATATATTGGGGGGACTGAGGATAGCCTGGAGAGACTCTTCTTCTGCAGTATCTGATATGGGAGACAGATGTGGAATATCGATACGAGCGTGTGTTGCTTCTTCCTCCTCCACAGCCCGTGTCGCCTCAATGAGGTCAGTTTCTTCATCGGAAGATGCATCGTATAGTTGACGATAATCTACAGTCACTTCGGTATTACCACCATATCTTACATAAAAGGGCCTCACACACATAGGCTAAAGCACGACTGACCGTGTATTTCATTTGTGAGATTCCGCACACCCTGCGTATCCTCGATATTTCTGCGCTGTAGCTCCGCAAACGCACACAGAAGCACCCTGTATCCTCTGAACAGGCCTCTATTATAAGCTGTCACAATCGTGCGTAGCGGGGTCCACCATAACACATATTTCAGACGGCTCAAGAGAGAGTTTTCCGGCAAATAACGTAATTCGTTGCACCAGTTGTTATTGCACCTTCGTCGAAGCTGTGTATTACGCATTTTGGCTAAACGCAAGAGATCTAAAATGCACGCACGGATATTACGGCTAGACATGATCGCGCCGGAGAAATGTATTGTCCGCGGACTGGCTTGCAACTGATAGTTGCTTGAATGTTTTCAAAGGTTCATAATACAATGAGTCATGTGTATGCGTGTATGTTAATCACTAATACATTAACAGCTCAACACATTTGAAAGTGATACTCTTTGAGAAAATTTTGAGATTTCTCCCGGCGCATGTAAGACGATATTTCGCGCAGTTACAGTTTTGCTGACTGTCGCGAAACCGTACTGGAGAGTATCAACAGCGCCTCCGCCTAATCTTTATATCCATTATAAAAAACTTTCATTTTCGCTTAAGGTATGCTACAACATTTTATTTTTTTCGAAATCGGCATCAAAATTATGATTGAGATCAAAAATAAAAATCGAAATCAATCATGAAAATCAAAAATAAAAATTGAAGCAACTGATAGTGGCTTGAATTTTTTTTTCAAAGATTCATAATACTACGAGCCATGCGTATGTGTGTTTGTTAAGCGCTAATGCATTAACAGCCTTACGCATTTGGAAGAAATGCTCTTTTTAAAAATCTTGAGATTTCTCCCCGAGCATGTAAGTCGATATTTCACGCAGTTGCAGTTTTGCTGACTGTCGCGAAACCGTGCTGGAGAGTATCAGCAGCGCGTCCGTCAAATCTTTATATTCATTATGAAGAACTTTCAATTCCACTTAAAGTATAAGTCGAGATCAAAAATAAAAATTACAATTAAAGAAAATCAGTAATCAGAATGAAAAAAAAAATGAAATTCAAAATTAAAAGCGAAATAAAAAACAAAATCGTAAGCAAAATTTGAAATTATCAAAATTAAAATTGAAATCATCAAAATCGAATCGAAAATCAGAAATAAAAATTGAAATCAAAATAAAAACAAAACCGCAATCAAAGTGAAAAAAGAAAGCTAAAATAAAAACTGAAAGCGGAAATAAAAATTGAGAACAGAAATAAAAATTGAAATAAAAAATTAAAATCGAAAACTAAATAAAAATTAAAATCGTAATCAAAATCTGAATTAAAATGAAACTCGAAATCATCAAAATCAAAAGTAAATTCAAAACGAAAATTCTGAAGTTTTATAATTTGCCAATTAACGAGCTCGCATGAGTTTAAAGGAGTTATGTATAGTTATAGACATACATATACGTATATATATATATAGCAGGAGAGAGCACACTACATATATACAACCGTATGATAGGAGCTAAAAAATGAAAATCGATTGTAAGAATGCAAATAAAAAATAAAAAATCAGGGAAAACCATGAAAATTTGAAACGCAATCGCAAAAATTTAAATTATGAAGCTGAAATCTGCGTTCTCTTAAAAAAATACAGAATGATTATAAGGTACTTTGTATACATATATAGAAAATACCCGTGCGAGTGCTTTCTATATGTGAAACCGCATATACGCGCGAGATACGCGTGTATGTGGCAGTGTGTGTGCGAAGATCACAGCGTGCTATAGTAGCTACGAATATCCGCACAAAGAGGAGAGCCCGAGAATACGGCTCGCCGTGCTTCGAGGCACCGCGTGGAGAAGAAGTCGCCTGAGGAAGTGCCGCGCAGGGGGGCTTTCCCTGTGGGTTGGAAGAGTCGCGACGTACGAGAGCGAGGAAGAAAGATGCTGCATTGGCGGAGCCACTCCAAGCGAGGGAGCCCTAGTGGTTTTAGCGTATGATACCCCTCGGGGTGGACGCCGGGCTATCACACTGCACCGATATACATGGTCGTGCGCGTCATGACACACATGCACGACAACCTTAGTAGAAGATCTCTCTCCCACTAAAGAGCAAGCGCTTTATTCCTCTCTCTTGCCCATCGTTGCGCTCTCTCTCCCGCTACTACTCGCGCAATCTTCTCTCTCTTTCTCACTTAGGTCAACACAGACGCGCGCGCCTGCGATCGCGTAGCAAGAGATCTCTTTTTTGGCCTATGAGTGTATTCTCTCTCTCTCTCTCTCTCTCTCTCTCTCTCTCTCTCTCTCTCTCTCTCTCTCTCTCTCTCTCTCTCTCTCTCTCTCTCTCTCTCTCTCTCTCTCTCTCTCTCTCTCTTCTCCAGTTTTTGCTTTGTACTTTCGTACATATTCTCTATCATTTTATTACACCATATCTATTTTGTGCTCGCTCTTACAAATTTTTGCCCCAAAGTAACAGCAATTTCTCTCTCTCTCTCTCTCTCTCTCTCTCTCTCTCTCTCTCTCTCTCTCTCTCTCTCTTCCGCTACAGCTAGGGCACTTTATTTCTGTCTTTCTTTAAATTTATTTCGCCTTCGGAAGTGCATCGGGCAATATTATTATTCATCTTGCAATATTTCGCGGTCACACACGAGGTTCAGGGTCAAGAGATTCGCGCAATTGTCAGCGCGAGCTCCAAAGATGAGCTCACCGTCGAACGAGCTCGCCGTCGGGGCGACCATGAGTTTCGGTTACCTCGCGCACGTGGAGCGTACAATTCGCGATCTCCGGCGAGGAGCTTAGCGTCGGATGAGTCAACCGTGTATCGGTTACCTCGCGCGCTCGTCGAGCGTCTTCCGACAAGATTGCTGAGCTGTCAACATTTGCAAAAGATGCTCTTTGACTGTCTCGGGGCCCTTTAGTCATTCTCGAGATCTCTAACAGCTCAGAAGTACTGTTACCCGCGTGCCGTATCGTTTTTTTTTAAAGTGCCAAAATGTTTCCGCGAGTGACGGAACTCCCCGCCGGAGCATTCCCGTGCCGCGTTATGGCGGTGGTCGGCATGTCCGTGCTGATCCGTACGGTAGATACTGGTGCGGTTTTGGCCTGGCTACGGGAAAGCTTGTACGCGTTTTACGTGACACGCCGCGCGGGATCGATTCTGCCGTTTGACGAGATTGTGCCGGGGGTCTCGTGCGTGGTGATGCCGGGCAAGGGTGTAGGCGTATTCAGGGGCGAGATTTTGTCGTGCGATGACGATGGGCATAGCGATGTTTTTTTACCGGATGAGGGCTATAACGCGTATTACGCCCCCCGGTGCCTTAATACCCCAGCCCCGTTTTGTTTACTTCTTGCGGCTCTGCAGATCGAGTACGCGATATCGGGGCTCGCACATATTGAGAGCATCCCCTTTGCCTCGGACGCACTCGCCGAGCTGTGCGAGCACCGCGTGGTCGTCGCCGTCGCGGAAAATACCCCGCGTCCGTGCGTACGTCTGTTCAGCGGCGATGGCATTGACATTGCGTCTATGCTAATCGAGGAGCTGGACGTTGACGTTTTTTACGACGCGGGGTTGCCCGACGACGGCTTCATCGAGGACGACGACGAGGTAGAGGGGTGGGCGGACGAGGAGTAGTGTGTGTGTGCGTGTGTGTGTGCGTGTGCGTGTGTGTGTGTGTGTGTTCCTCGACCCATCAGAAGCAGCAACGGCAACAGCGGTGAGTGCTATTTTTTTTTAATTTTAAATAAATAAAATCACATTTTCAATTTCGGTTTTTTCAAACCCAAATAAATTTAAAAAAGAGGGCCACTATGGCGCCAACCACCATCCCGCTCTCACCCCCCACTACCTCCCGGTCTGCCTCATAGGCACTTCGGGGAAAGAGGGGGGCAGAAGCACGGGTAACCCCTCACTCCTACCACCCAACACCTCGGGCTGCCCCCACCACGGGCACCTCGAGGAGTGGGGGTAGGAGTGGGGATAAGAGTGGGGGGCACCATAGTGGCCCCCTTACTACTCCCCATATTCATCTACAGTTATACTGAGGTAGGCTTCACCTTTATAAGCCGCCATGACAGTTCCCCTATGTATCAGAATCTCCCCTTTCCCTTGTAAGTCGCCTAGCCACGCCATGAAAGTCGCCACGAGGCGGTCACCTTCAAAAATCACGTTCCATCAATATTATTAACAAATCCAATATGGATACCTCCGAGTATCCCGTATCACCGTAGACTAAACATCCTGCAGGCGGTAAGACGCCATTAATTATCATCCTTTTGCGCTTCATCTTTATTCGCCGCGCACTCATTACTATTATTATTATCAAAATATTATTAATAAAAATGTATTTTTAATTAAGCAAAGAACCATAGTTCGACAGCACGAACATATGCTCTTATCGTAAAATATTATGCAACAACTATACATATATTCTTCGCGTCACTTATTACATAAAAAAAACTTATTTAGTTAAGTAAGAAATTATTGTTAAATAATTACTAATGATATGAAGTATTTTACAAACCAACATAAAATAATCAACGAACAACATGCGTAAACGCCATCAGTGTTGAAATTATATAAAATGCATTTTATAATATTCAAAAGGGAAATGTAAGAATAAAATTATTGGTTAAAAATCTTTAATCGTATTAAACATTTTTAAATAATTAATGAACGAATTTTATTAACGTTAAGCAATATAATACACATTACCTACCTCCAATAAAAAATACTTTCTAACATTCAAAAAGGAAATATTTAATATTGTTTAACAAACATCTTATAAACCATTATGAATTAATCAACGAATATTATGTAGTAATTCTGATCGATACAAAACAAAATAAAAGACGCTATACACGTACACATATTTTTATAATATTCAATAGAAATATTTTATAATAATATATTTTATATTGTATAATATAAAATACTTGATATATATTCAAAGGTAATATATTTTATAATATATTCAAAGGTAATAATATAATAAAATGAAATATTTCATAATATTCAAAAGAAATACTTATTTACAAAATAATATATATATTCTTAATATCTTTTATTGAAAAATCACATCAAGAGACGCGGCAGCGTCTCGACGCCAAGTAATTAAAAAAAAACGACTGTCACGACACGACACGCCGCGCACTAAGATGGGCACTAAGATGGGCACTAAGATATACACCAAGATGGGCTTTAGCAGACGACTTTTTAACTTATAATCGACATTACGCGAAAACGCGGAGACGAATCGTAATTCTAATGACATTTTACCAATGAAATGTTATTTTTTCCTATCGATTTTGTTTTGGTCATTTTTCGATCCGCCTACTCAAACTTGAGATCTCGTAATATTTGGCCGAATTTCGGAGCGACTTTTTTACCACAAAAATTCTTCGACACTTAAGAACGTTCCAGACTCGTCAGTTTTCTTGGAGGGATAAAGTTATTCGGTCGCATCGTAAGCTATAGTACATACGTCCTTTTGGGGAAAGCGTTAACATGGGAAACGCTCAGCGTTTCAGCCTGAAGTGCACCAACGGTGCACTTCAGGGCAAAGCTACTATAAACAAACGATGGCGCGCTAGAAACGTCAAAAGTCGGGTTCTTCGAATGTATAGCCTCTGTCGGCTTTAAGAGGGAACGGTACCCGCAGCAAGACTTCGACGCAGCCCCGGCCCGAGTCGGTAGGGCAGAACTCGTACGAGCCCCTGCCACCTACCGGGAGATTGTAAATGCCTTCCTGCGTCTCACAACGCGTGTGTTCGTGTATGTCGCTATGCATTACGACGGCGGCCGCACGCGGTTGAAGATTTTTATCTTCCCGCGAGCTGACCCTCCGTAGCGCGTACACACCGCGTGAGCGCATATACACCGCGTGAGCGTATATACATGCTCAAACATACATAAACACAGTCAGCGTCGAGAAAGAACTTTATTTTCATTTCTCAACGTCGACTTCGCAAGAAATTCAAAAACACGAATTTCGCAGCAAGAGTCCTTGCTGAGTGTAGTGATTGGCTCAGTAAAGATTTACGGTATAAATAATACAAACATAATTGTTTAAACAATTATGAATGCATTTATTCTCGACCACGATTGTGATCGGTAGATACGGTAAAAGTACCGTATCTACCGAAAGCGTATCTACCGAGAGGTACTGAAAGCAGTACCTCTCAGCAAATAGATTGCTCTTTGCGAGCCGCAAAACATTACGCTAAAAATAATGCAAAAATAATTGTTTAAAAAATTAGTTTTGCATTTTTCCCCGATCACGATTGTGATCGGTAGATACGGTACACTCAGTAGCTCTCAGCAAATAAATTGCTACTCGCGAGCCGCAAAACGTAACGATACAAATAATGCAAAAATAATTGTTTAAAAAATTATTTTTGCATTTTTCCGCGATCACGATTGTGATCGGGAGATATGGTACTTTCAAACATCTTAACAATTATGATTGCTGCTTGCGCTATGTAAAATCCAACGTTAAAAATAATGCAGCCATAATTGTTTAAACAATTATGAATGTGTTTATCTCGAGCACGATTGTGATCAGTAGATACGGTACTTTTAGTACCTCTCGGCAAATAAATTGCTGATTACGAGCCGCAAAACATAACAATAAAAATAATGCATACATAATTGTTTAAACAATTATGAATGTGTTTATCTCGACCACGATTGTGATCGGTAGACACGGTACTTTCAGTACCTCTCAGCAAATAGATTGCTGATTGCGAGCCGCAAAACCTAACAATAAAAATAATGCAAACATAATTGTTTAAACAATTATGGATGCGTTTATCTCGACCACGGTTGTGATCGGTAGATATGGTACTTTCAGTACCTCTCGGCAAATAAATTGCTGCTTGCGAGCCGCAAAACCTAACAATAACTATAATGCAATCATATTTGTTTAAACAATTATGAATGCGTTTACCTCGACGACGATTGTGATCGGTAGATACGGTACTTTCAGTACCTCTCGGCAAATAAATTGTTGCTTGCGAGCCACAAAACATAACAATAAAAATAATGCAATCATAAATGTTTAAACAATTATGAATGCGTTTATCTCGACCACGATTGTGATCGGTAGATACGGTACTTTCAGTACCTCTCAACAAATAGATTGCTGATTGCGAGCCGCAAAACCTAACAATAAAAATAATGTAAACATAATTGTTTAAACAATTATGGATGCGTTTATGTCGACCACGATTGTGATCGGTAGATATGGTACTTTCAGTACCTCTTGTCAAATAAATTGCTGCTTGCGAGCCGCAAAACCTAACAATAAAAATAATGCAATCATAATTGTTTAAACAATTATGAATGCGTTTACCTCGACCACGATTGTGATCGGTAGATACGGTACTTTCAGTACCTCTCGGCAAATAAATTGATGCTTGCGAGCCGCAAAAAATAACAATAAAAATAATGAAATCATAATTGTTTAAACAATTATGAATGCGTTTATCTCGACCACGATTGTGATCGGTAGATACGACACTTACTTCCAGTACCTCTCAGGAAATAGATTTCTGATTGCGAGCCGCAAAAGCTAACAATAAAAATAATGCAAACATGATTGTTTAAACAATTATGAATTCGTTTATCTCGACCAGGATTGTGATCGGTAAATACGGTATTTTCAGTACCTCTCGGCAAATAAATTGCTGCTTGCGAACCGCAAAACCTAACAATAAAAATAATGCAAACATAATTGTTTAAACAATTATGAATGCGTTCATTCTCGACCACTATTGTGATCGGTAGATACGCTAATTTGAACATATATGATTGCCTCTCAGTAAATATGATTGCTATTTACGCGTTGCAAAACTCAATGGTAAAAATAATGCGACAATAATTGAGTAAACAATTAAAGCATTTCTTCTCGATCATGATTGTGATCGGTCGGTGCGGTACTTTCTGTACCTCTCAGCAAATATGATTACTGCTTGCGTGCTGCAAAACATAACGGCAAAAACAATGCGTAAAAAATTGTTTAAACTATTAAAGAATTTATTCTCGACCACGATTGTGATCGGTAAGCGCGGTACTTTCTGTACCCCTCAGAAAATATGATTGTTGCGTACGCGCTGCAAAAATCAACGGTAAAAGTAATGCAAAAATAATTGTTTAAACAAGTATTTTTGCTTTTTTTCTCGACCACGATTGTGATCGGTAGGTGCGGTACTTTCTATAGTATACAACTTGATGACGTTGAAGTTTGTATTGTAAGATGCATCAAAAACTTCTTATTATCAATACTTGCCCAAAAACTCAATATATGAATTTTCCAATGATTGCTATTAATTAATTGTTAAAAAGAGGCGATATTCTTTATTACTTTTAGTAATTTCTCGACAATTACTCAGTCGATTTATTTGAAACTTAGCATAATTAATTGCTTGATCCTAAATCTTGATGATATAATATTTTCATGATGAAAATAAAGGAATAAGAAAAATGAAGAAAAATATCGGTTCATTCCAACGATGCAAACTTCAACCTCATTTTCCGGATTGGACCAAAAAATCTTAGATATTAAATCTTTTCATAACTTATATATTTAAGGTATTACTGGATGGATAAAAAAAATTCTTAGTCAGAAATTGCTAAGACCTAACCTCGACGAAATACGAAAAAAACATATCTCGACGAAAACGTCACCCAGGGGTCTCGCGCGATGAAAGTGTCCGCGACTCCGTTGGACTTCTCACGACACAAAAACAATCGATTTTTTTCTTGTTTTCGACGAAAAACACGAAAAAAATCGATTGTTATATAACACACGAAAATTTGTTACATTTTCTTCACACGGAACCTCAGCTGTCACTTTCTCGGCTCATAGAGTTCAAGCCGACACCGATATATGTCGAATGCGTCATGAGCGCCACTCCGGAGACCCGGAATTCGCGGGAACTAAACTTTACGCAGTTCGTGCGACATATGCTCGAAATCGTCAACAAATACCAACTAATTATAGATTCCCACGCATTTCCTGAAATATGTGATGGAATCAAATGATTCAGGTGCCAAAATGTGTGTTTTGAATATGGCTACGCGGCTCTTCTCCCCTCCAAGTTGTGAAATGAGCAAAACTTTTTATTTCACATCATTTCCATCGCGGCTTCAGCATGGTAATACAATCTACTATTTTTTTTTGATTCAACAAACTTCATGAGAAGACAGCCGTTCGCCTATCAATTTAACATTGTCTGGTCAAATTTCGTGAAATTCTGAAGAGCCGTTTAGGACTCCGTGGATATCTACTATCCCGATTTGCCATACCGATGGAGCCGAGGTACCGTTCCGTCTTAAGAGGGAACGGTACCCGAAGCAAAACTTCGACGCAGCTCCGGCTCGAGTCGGGAAGGCAGAACTCGTTCGAGCTTCTGCCGGGAGATGTCACAACGCGTTCGCGCGCTGCCCATCTGAACGGGGCATTTTAAAAGCTTTTCCGCGTCTCGGGGCGCGACCAGTGCAGCCAGATCGCGCGTAAAAGTTACCCCCTCTCTAGTCTCTTACGCGTCCATCACACAATCATAGTAGCGCGTGTCCGTGAGCGAGCGACGCTCGGAGATCTTCGGAAAGAGCCGACCGCGGTCGAAGTTACCGACCGCGCATTCGGCAGCTACACCAATACATGGACGCTGAGCACGTTCATGTGCAGCTAAGCCGAAACGAAGGCTTCGAGGGAAAAAGCAATCTGAGCACGACTCGCGCGTGCCGTCGGGTGACGTCACGCGCGGGGCTTTTAAATGATTTCAATGCTTATTTAGCTCTTGATTCTCTGCGTTATTAATGTATACAAAAAAATGTATCGCGCACTCTGATCGCTTATTTTTTTAGTTTATACGTTCATTTAAATATAACAATAAATCTAAATTACAACTTATTTATCTTCTAAAAAATTGTTTATGCTTTACTCACACCCGTCCTTATCCCAAATAAATTATAATTCATAAAAGTAAGCGGAAATATATTTATATTCGTATTATTATATTAATTCTCATATTTTCATCAAGCGATAAAGCATTATCCCCAAAAACAAGCCAATCATCCATCTGGCCGCGAAGCGTAAGTACCAGAAAGTGCACATATTCTACAAGCGATGAGATGGTCCCATTGGTAGCGTTCCTGGCTTCGGTCCGCAGGGGCGCGGGTTCGTCCCCCGCGCTTAGTGCTTTTTTTTTTAATTATTATTACTGATAATTCTTATTTGATTAGTTATTTTTATTAGTTATCATTATTATTTTAATTAGTTATCTTTTAGTGTCGAAAAATTTATCGCACACTCTGACCGCTTATTTTATTAGTTTGTACGTTAATTTAAATATAATAATTAATCTAAATTACAACTTATTTATCTTCTAAAAAATTGTTTGCGCTTTACTCACACTCGTCCCTATGCCAAATAAATTGTAATTCATAAAAGTAAGTGGAAATATATTTATATTCGTATTATTATATTAATTCTCATACTTTCATCAAGCAATAAAGCATTATCCCCAAAAACAAGTCAATCATCTATCCGGCCGCGAACCGTAAGTGCCAGAAAGTGCATTTTTAACACAAGCGATAAGATGGTCCCGTTGGTAGCGTTCCTGGCTTCGGTTCGCAGGTGCGCGGGGGATCGTTCCCGCTCTCAGTACATTTCTGTTTTTTTAATTTTTTTTATTTTTTAAATTTCTTTTTGTATGGGGCGAATTGTTTATTCGTGAAACGCGCTCATTGAAAGAACATTATTCTGAAAATAGGAAAACTGCTCATGATGTTTCAAGATTAAAATTTTTTTGTTCTGTCAATGGTGATTGTTCACAAATAAACAATTCACCCCATTACAATGAAAATTACCTGTAAATGTAAAAACATACAAAAATGCCATGTTTTGTACTGTGAAATCATACCATTTGCCATGTGAAATCATACATTGTATGATTTCACAAATAAACAATTCGCCCCATACAAAAAAAAACAGAAATTGTACTGAGAGCGGGGAACGATCCCGCGCCCCTGCGAACCGAAGCCAGGAACGCTACCAACGGGGGCATCTTATCGCGTGTGTTAAGGGACAACACCACTGTGACGGCATCAAAAAATCGATTTTTTGAAAACCATCTAGAAAAATCTAAAATACATTTAAGATTAAGATGCTGTTGGACCCAGGTCGAAAAAATAATTATTTTCGGAGATATTGAATATTTTGTGGAGCGGTGCAGCGCTCCGTGACGCTCGGGGTCCCGCGCAGCCGCCTCTTCCTGAGGAAGTATTGGAGGCAATTACGCCAGTCTTCGAAAATTTGAGCAGAGACGATTTGCTGCAGCGTTGTTTGGGCGGCTTCACGCAAAACAACAACGAAAGCTACAACAAATCAGTTTGGGCAATAGCCCCCAAGTGTCAGTCCGGGAGCAAAAAAATCGTCGATATTGCAGCTGATATCGCGGTATTATTATTCAATAATGGCCTGAGAAGCCTTATGAAAGTTTTGGAGACGTTGGGGATAACTATCGGCCCAAATTGTTTCAATTTTTGCGTTGAAACCGACGCAGCGCGGATCGAGCTGGCGGAGCGCTCGCTCACAGACGCTGCAAAAGAGACAAGAAGAGCCTCTACAAGTTCGAGAAAAGATGCTAGGGACAATCATTTGCTTCTTGAAGGCCAGCTATATGGTGCCGGCATCGCTGATTAAAGGTAAAAAATTTTTTTTCCAATTTATCGCATAAATTAACAAACCTAAAACTTTGAACGCGTTTTTCTCAAAACCACTTTTTTGAGTGCGGCACGCAGCAGAACTCGAGCAATTTTTATCCGATCGACTTCAAATTTGGACTGCATCAATAAAACTAGATTATCTAAAGAAGTACATAGGATTTTTTCGATATCTCAATAATAAAAAAAGTTATAGCCTATTTACGACGAGAAATTTTGCTCGAAAATCGTCCTTTAATTACAAAAGCGTGCCTATTTTTTAAAAATCAATATTTTTTCAAATCCCTATGTACTTCTCTTCAAAATATCATATTATTAACGAAAACACTCGGTATTTTTTTTCAGATCGACTTTGAAGAGAGTTCTGCTGCGTGCCGCGAACCACTGCAGAGGCAACAGTACCTGACGCGGGAGCTTCCCCAGCGTCACCATGGGGCGTGAAAAATTTGAAATTTTTTTTTTATGTATCTTCAATAAACAACGAACAAAACAAACAAATTTTTTTCGAATATCTTTTTTTTCCCACAAAAAAAAATTCTTGAAAAATGGCAAAAAAACAGGGGGTCACAGTGGTGTTCTGCCTTAAAAATGCACTTTCTGGCACTTACAGTTCGCGGCCGGATAGATGATTGACTTGTTTTTGGGGATAATGCGTTATCGCTTGATGAAAGTATGAGAATTAATATAATAATACGAATATAAATATATTTCCACTTACTTTTATGAATTACAATTTATTTGGCGTAGGGACGGGTGTGAGTAAAGCGCAAACAATTTTTTAGAAGATAAATAAGTTGTAATTTAGATTAATTATTATATTTGAATTAACGTACAAACTAATAAAATAAGCGGTCAGAGTGAGCGATAAATTTTTCGACACTAAAAGATAACTAATTAAAATAATAATGATAACTAATAAAAATAACTAATCAAATAAGAATTAATAGTAATAATAATTAAAAAAAAAAAAGCACTGAGCGCCGGGAACGATCCCGCGCCCCTGCGGACCGAAGCCAGGAACGCTACCAACGGGACCATCTGATCGCTTGTAGAATATGTGCACTTTCTGGTACTTACGCTTCGCGGCCGGATGGATGATTGGCTTGTTTTTGGGGATAATGCTTTATCGCTTGATGAAAGTATGAGAATTAATATAATAATACGAATATAAATATATTTCCGCTTACTTTTATGAATTATAATTTATTTGGCATAAGGACGGGACTTATTTATCTTTTAGAAGATAAATAAGTTGTAATTTAGATTTATTATTATATTTAAATTAACGTATAAACTAAAAAATAAGCGATCAGAGTGCGCGATACATTTTTTTGTATACATTAATAACGCAGAGAATCAACAGCTAAATAAGCATTGAAATCATTTAAAAGCCCCGCGCGTGCCGTCGGGTGACGTCACGCGTGAGTCGTGCTCAGATTGCTTTTTCCCTCGAAGCCTTCGTTTCGGCTTGGCCGCACATGAACGTGCTCAGCATCCATTTATTGGTGTAGCTGTCGAATGCGCGGTCGGGAAACTTCGACCCCGGTCGGCTCTTTCCGAAGATCTCCGAGCGTCGCTCGCTCACGGACACGCGCTACTATGATTGTGTGACTGGCGCGTAAGAGACTAGAGAGGGGGTAGCTTTTACGCGCGATCTGGCTGCACTGGACGCGACAAGGCATTCGCGTTTCACGCAGCGCGTATGTGTCAGTGTATGTTCACTACGGTGGCCGCACGCGGTTGAAGATTTTTATCTCCCCGCGGGCTGGCCTTTTGTAGCGAGCACATACTGCGTGTGCGTATATACATGTACATACATACACAGGCAGCGTTGAGATAGAACTTTTTTTTTCTTTTCTCAACGCCGACTTCGTGAGAAATTCAAAATACGAATTTCGCAGCAAGAGTCCTTGCTGAGTGTACCGCTTCGCTCAGTAAATATGACTGGTGGTAACACACTGCAAATCGCAGCAGCACAAGTAACGCAAAAATAATTGTTTAAACAATAATTTTTCCATTTCTTCTCGATCACGATGGTCGGTAGGTGCGGTACTTTGAATACTTTTCAACAAATATCGCTACGTACGCGTTGTAAAACGGTAAAAAGAATGCAAACGTAATTGTTCAAACAATTACTTTTGCATTTTTTCTCCATCACGATTGTGATCGGTAGATACGGTACTTTCAAACCTCTGAGCAATTATGTTTGCCGCTTGCGCATTGCAAAATCCAACGGTAAAATAATGCAAAAATAATTGTTTAAAAAATTATTTTTGCATTTTGCCTCGATCACGATTCTGATCGGTAGATACGATACTTTCGAACCTCTCAGCAATTACGATTGCTGCTTGTGCATTGCAAAATCCAACCGTAAAAATATTGCAAACATAATTGTTTAAACAATTATTTATTCGTTTATTCTCGAGCACGATCGTGATCGGTAGATACGGTACTTTCAGTACCTCTCAGCGAATAGATTGCTGCTTGCGAGTCACTAAACGTTATGGTGAAAATAATGCAAAAATAATTGTTTGAAAACTTATTTTTGAATTTTGCCTCGATCACGATTGTGATCGGTAGATAAGTACTTTCAGTACCTCTCAGCGAATAGATTGCTGTTTGCGAGTCGCTAAACGTTATGGTAAAAATAATACAAAAATAATTGTTTAAAAAATTATTTTTGCATTTTGCCTCGATCACGATTGTGATCGGTAGATACGGTACTTTCAAACCTCTCAACAATTATGAATGCTGCTTGCACTTTGCAAAATCCAACGTTAAAAATATAGTAAACATGATTGTATAAATAATTATGAATGTCTTTATTCTCGGCCACGATCGTAACCGGTATATACGGTACTTTACATATTTTCCAGCAAATATGATTACCGCTCACGCGCTACAAAAACCAACGGAAAAAATGTCAATAAATGTTTAAACAAGTAATGCATTTTTTTTCAACCACGATTGTGATCGGTTTAGATGCGGTATTTTCTCCGTCTCTGTCTCTCTCTCTCCCCCTCGATCTCTCTATATCTCTCACTATCTATATTGATATATATATGTACACCATCGGCCAAAAGTTTGGATACACTAGTCGAAATTTCTTACCACACTAAAAGTTAGATAGCGGATTCAAAAATGAATTTCCCGAGTGGCGTTTTAAAGGAGACAAAATCACCTTTATTTTGTTTTTTTTAGAAAATTCTCTACGACGTTTTTTTTCACCCCGGTACGCACTTTTGAACGTGCGCACTTTTTTCGGCTCTTTGTTAACCGTTAAAAATTACCTGCAAAGTTTGTGGAAAATGTTTTCCTCGGTTTCTTACATGGTAAACTTAAACAGGATATCAATACCGACATTTTGATTTTTTAGAAAGTTTCGTACGATTTTATTTCGTCCCACTATTGCATTTTTAGCTAAAAAATACATGTTTTAGAAAAAATCTACAGATATTACACAAAGTGCAACTATTTCATTACATTGAAAATGTAATCGAAACTCTCACACTTTTACACTCTGAAACTCTTACACTCTAACACTCTCACACTCTCACACTCTCAAACTCTCACATTCTCAAACTCTCACACTCTCGCACTCTCAAACTCTCATACTCTCACACTCTTATACTCTCACACTCTTAAACTCTCACACTCTCACATCTTCAAAGTCTCACACGCTCACACTCGCAAACTCTCGAAATCTCATACTCTCACACTCTCACACTCTCAAACTCATATTCTTACACTCCGGAACTCTGAATCTCTCAAACTCTGAAACTCTCACACTCTCAAACACGTAAATATTTGATCGTTGTAGTACTGAGGTTATGTCACGCACCGAGCCTCACCATACCGATCTACAGCAGCGACGCGCAATGGCGTTGAAGTGGCCGAAGACTTTCCTCAATAAGGGTGATAACCCTCACCACTGGAATTCGCCTTCGTTTCAAGACTTGTACAGGGTGCGGCAACATAACTTCCTTTTTTAAAATCCGCGCCATTCAGTCGGTTGATGTCGTAACGGAGCGCTAGTGGTCTCGTTCGAATGGGGGGACTCTAAAGTTTTATCCCGACACAGTTCAATCGCCATCATGTATTGGAACAGTGAGGAGCGTGTTGTTGCCGTTGAGGCCTACTTTTCGAGTGGATGTTCTGTGATCGCAACCCAGCGTGCCTTTCGGAATCGCTTTAATTTAGCCCCGTTGGCCCCTGTCCCGGACCGGAAATAAATTGTTACGTGAGTCACTACGTCCAGACAAACTGCAAGTGCGACTAGACGAAGAACTGGAGCCCCTCAGCCCATTAGATCACCTGATAACATTGAGGCAGTGAGAGCTTCAATGTTGCGATCACCACGGCGTTCTGCGCGCAAACATGCGTCTGCCCTTGGACTTTCCGATCGTTCTGTGAGGAGAATTCTTCATGATGACCTTCATTTCCGTCCTTACAAAATGGCGATTGTGCAGGAATTTTCTGAACGTGACTTCAATTCTCGGATGAACGCGGGTGAGGTTCTTCTCGAAGTCGTTCCTGAGGACGCTATTGTTTTTTTAGCGATGAAGCCCATTTTCATTTGTGTGGATCCATCAACAAACAAAACATGCGCTACTGGGCTGACACCAATCCTCGAGAATTGCATCAAAAGCCTTTGCATTCACCTAAAGTCACAGTGTGGTGTGCAATTTCCTCAGCTGGAATTATTGGTCCCTGGTTCTCCTCAAACTCTTAAATTCTCAAACTCTCAAACTCTGGAACTCGCAAACCCACAAACTCTGAAACTCTGAAACTCTCAAACTTTGAAACTCCGAAACTCTCACACTCTCACCCTCTGAAACTCTGACACTCTCACACTCTGAAACTCTCACATTCTCAAACTCTGAAACTTTCACACTCTCACGCTCTCGCACTCTCACACTCTGAAACTTTCACACTCTCACACTCGCACCCTCGCGCACACCGTCGCACACTGTCGCACATTCTCGCACACTCACGCACATTATCGCACACTTTCGCATACTGTCGCACACTCTCGCACACTGTCGGACACTCTCGCACACTGTCGCACACTCGCTCACACTCTCGCACATTCTCATAAACTGTCGCATACTCGCGCACACTCTCGCACACTGTCGCACACTGTCGCACACTCGCGCAAACTCTCACACTCTCCATCTCTCTCTCTCCCTCTCTCTCTCTCTCTCTCTCTCTCTCTCTCTCTCTCTCTCTCTCTCTCTCTCTCTCTCTCTCTCTCTCTCCTCACTCTCCAATCTCCAATTCCCAATTATAATCGAATATCAATTAATTATCATCCTGATAACATCGTAATGTATAGATGAAAATTTAAACCTACAATTTGCAACCGCCACTGACTTTACATAAATTTTTCAACCAATGAGAGCAAAGCAGCATTTTTCAGCAATAAGGGAGCGTTAGTTTCGTGTGACATCTCGCTAAAACAGACCCCCTATACTACATTTTTTAAAGTATTTTCAATGCTAAAAAATCTTCATCGAAGAACTGTAGGGTTTGAAAGGAAATGTCAAGAAAGTAAAAAGTAGCATGGGTTCACACTGAAGTGGCTTGAATTTTTTCAAACTTTTTTTAGCCTTTTTTGGTTGGAACTTTGATGAGTGGAGAGGCTCCACTTGGCAATTATGGGGTCTAGAGCAATATATTAAGAAAGAAAATTTATTCACATTTTCATTTTTAATTAACAACAATTTTTGGAGATGTTTTTTTTTATTTTTGAAAATAAACATTAGAAAATGGAAATGAAAAATATTAAAAGAAATTCTAAAAAAATGTAGTTATTTTTTTCAAAAATGTAAACGATATTCCTTTCTTAATATATTGTCCTAGACCCCATCGGTGCCGGTTACAGGAAAGCGTAGGCCAAACAAATAATGTTTCACAGCGTAAATTCGCAGCGTAGAAAAGAATGAAGTTTGGAATATTTAATCTAAGGAGCAATAAGTTATATTTTGTTATGTTGGACTCATTACAGTTAAAGAAAAAAATTATCCACAATGTAAATAAATTTCCAAAATTTAAAATTACGGAAAAAAATCTTGAAAAAATGTAGTGTGTCCAAAATAACAAAATACAACTTTTTACTCCTTAGATTAAAAATCTACAGATATTACACAAAGTGCAACTATTTCATAGCATTGAAAATGTAATCAGACTTTTTGGGTGATAAGAAAAAGGCACATGTAAATAGTATGAGTTGCTCTCTCCAAATCTCGAACTCTCCAAATTTTCAACCCTCCAAATATCCAGCTCCAAATCTCCAACTCTCCAAACTCTCAATGTCTGAAAGTCTCAAAGTCTTAAAGTCTGACACTCTCAAACTCTCAAAGTCTCCAACTCTCAAACTCTCGAATTCACAAACTCTCAAAATCGTAAACCCTCAAACTTCGAACCTTCGAAACTTCGAAACTTCCAAACTTCCAAACTTTCAAATTTCCAAACTTCCAAACTTCCAAACTTTCAAATTTCCAAACTTCCAAACTTCTAAACGTCCAAACTTCCAAACTTTTTTTTTTTTTTTTGCGGGATTGTGGAAAATCTTCAGTAAGACACTTGGGAAGGGTACGCACTCCCCAGCATGTGGGATTTGTACCCACTAAAAACCACACACCCTTTCTCCTTGACATTTAACCCCCATTTTTAACATTTAAATTTTAATTTGTCATTTTCGCGTCAGCCTAGGCGCTAGACTCATGCGCTTAGGAACCCAGTACCTGCCTCGCGCGCTTCTCTAGGTTCTTGGTACGCAGTACCTTCTCTACGTATTCCATAAAGTATGTCCATTTCACTTCACTTTGCAGCATTTGCTCTACTGCATTCTCCGGTGTCAGATCTACGCCCAGGGCAGCTGTCAGTACGCTTTTCTCTTCTGTCCACCTTGGGCATGCGAAAAACGTGTGGCAAGCATCGTCGAACTCCGTGCAGAAGTCGCATTGCGGACTGTCTCTTCTTTTAAATCTATACAGGTAGGCGTTGAAATGGCCATGCCGTGAAAGAAATTGCGTCAGGTGATAGTTGACCTGTCCGTGCTCCCTACTCAACCACGGCGAAAGGTTGGGTATGAGCCGATACGTCCATCTGCCTAAGGATTCCTGCACCCAGGCGTCCTGCCACTCCTGGAGGATTCGAGCTCGCTCCTGCGTTTTAACCATGGGTCGGTTCCCCTCCGCTTGTCGTTGGTGTACGCGCATCCTTTCCTTGGCTAGTAGTACGATGGGGATCACGCTTGCGATCATCATCACAGCACTCCCGGAGACTGTGCGGTAGGCGCAGGCTACTCGTAGTGCGCCAGACCTCTGCACGGCTGCCAGTCTTTTTTGATGTTTCTCGACTTTGAGAGAGTCTGCCCATATCTCTGCGCTGTACAGCATGGTCGAGTGACAAACACCCATCATGACTCTTCTTTTGGCTGCTCTTGGCCCTGCTACGTTGGGCATGAGTCTAGAGAGTGCCGCAACGAGTTTCGCGGCATTGTCTGCCGCACCACGGATCTGTTCTGCGAATGTCAGCTTCTTGTCTACCACAAGCCCTAGGTATTTTGCCGATCGCTTGGATTCGATAGCCACCCCGTCAATATTGACGCTGAGTGGGTCTGGGAAGAGGCGTCGCCTTGTTAGTACTACGACTTCTGTTTTACTCGCCGCAAGGTCCAGGTCGTGCTGACGCAGCCACTCGCCTATTCTTCTTGTAGCTTCTGCGACTCTTCGTTGTGCTTGCGGTGGTGTCTCCGCCGTTACCACTGCAGCGATGTCGTCCGCGAAACCCACGATTCGGGTTCCTTCCGGCATGTCGATTCTTAGAATGTCATCATAGTTGACATTCCAGAGGTCGGATCCAAGGACTGAGCCTTGAGCTACTCCGGATGTGACTCTCGAACTTCGTTGTCCCTCTGTCGTGTTGTACACTAGTTCCCTGTTTCGGAGGTAGTCGTTCACCACTCTCCTGAGGTAGACTGGGATTTGCAGCCTCCCAAGCGACTCGAGAATATCGACCCATCTTGTTGAATTAAAGGCGTTCCTCACATCAAGTGTCACAAGAACACAGACACTCCTATTTCTGCTAGTTCTGTTCCATGCCCTCTTCGCAGTTTCAACAACCTCTTGAATGGCTCCTATCGTTGATCGCCCTTCTCGGAAACCGAACTGCATGTCAGAAAGGCCGCCGGCCTTTTCGACTGCTGCTCTGACTCTCTTGCGCAGCAGCTTCTCGTAGATCTTCCCCGCGTTGTCCAACATACATAGCGGTCTGTACGCTGATGCCGTTATTGGAGGTCCCTTGCCCTTGTCCAGTAGGACGAGTCTGTTTTTTCCACCTCGTGCTGAAGATCCCGGCCCGCAGACAAGCATTGTACATGTTCAGCAGCAGGAAAGGGTGGTCACTCGCTACCGCTTTGAGTACCTCGGATGGTATACCGTCGGGCCCCGGGGCCTTACGGGTGGGCAGGTTGGATATCACCTCTCTGAGCTCCTCCTCGGTAAAGAGTGGAATTTCGCCTTCTGGTGGTGTTATAGTATGCTCTCTTTCAGGGTGTTCAGGAAAGAGCGTCCTGACGATTTCCTCCATGGTTGCGGGGTCCTTGGGCCCCTCGGGACCAAGACCTCCTAATTTCTTCGTGACTATCTTGTAGCCGAGTCCCCACATATTATTATTCAGCTGGAGGCAGAGGGATTTCCAGCTTCGTGCCTTGGCTGCAGTGATGGCTTTGACCAGGGCCTTTTTCGAAGCTTTGTATAACACCGAAGCGGTTTCGGCAGCTTCGATGGCATCGGCCGTACGGCGTCTTCTCCTAGCCCTAAGCGATCGGCGCCTGAGCTTGAGGCACTCCGCCCGCATCTCTGCAATAGAGTCAGACCACCAGTAAACGGGCGCTTTGTGTTCTTTCCCAGCTCTTCTAGGCATAGACGCGTTCCATCCTTTCTCGATGAGTTGCATTGTGCGTTGGACGAGCAGCTCCGCGTCTTCCTCGTTAGGGTCGGGCGTGACTGCTTCTTGCAGGGGTGTTTGCCCTTGGCTCAATTCTAGGCGTAGCAGCTCGCGGTTCAGTTTGGCTGCGTTTCAGCCTTTCGGTTTTGGTCGCCCCCTTCTACTCCTATTAGAACTATCTGCAGTACCGATTCCGAACCTGATGTATTGGTGGTCGCTTGCTGTGAACTCCTCCAGCACCTTCCAGTTCTTAATTGCAGCCGCAGCTCTGGGGGTAGCAAGGGTTACATCGATGATGGAGCCCCTGGTCCCAGCTCTCCTGAAGGTAGTAGCCGTTCCGGTGTTCATGACGGTTAGGTCTAGTCTGGTCGCCATCTCGACCAGGCTTGCTCCTCTGCTGTCTGTCCATTGCATCCCCCATTCAATTGCCTTGGCATTGAAGTCGCCTCCGATGATGGCCTCCCCTTCTATCGGCCTAATTGACTCCTCAAGGTTGTTGATCTTTTCCCTGAAGGTTTCAATCGGTTCGCTTGGAGAAAAGTAGCAGCTCACGTATGTTGTGTCGCCAGACCTGATCCAAACACAGCCGTCTCCGTTGCCAGCGTCGGACACTGGTACGCTTTTTCGGTTTCGAACCCAGATTGCAGCCCAGCCTGTATTGTCTTTGTACCAGTTTGCGTACTTCTCATCTCGGTTTTGTTCGCAGATAAGTAGGAGATCTGCTTTGTTTTCGTTAGCTATTTGCGGGAGGAGCTGTTAGGCAAGTCTTGCCCGATTCAGGTTGCCTTGCAGTATCACCGCCATCGCGTTTTGACCGTACTGGCCGCAGCGGAGAACGCGGCACATCTACCGGAGCCGGGTACGTGGTCCGTCGGGCTTCCATTTCTCAGATCCGCGCACGGGAGGCAATGCGGATTCTTAGTGCATGACGGGGCCTTGTGGTCGTCGCCTCCACACTTCCAGCACTGCTGCGATCTGTCCACCCCTTTGCAATCAGCCGCCTGGTGTCCAAATCCATGGCACCTATAGCATCTGATAGCCTGAGGGCTCAGACGAAGTCGGCAGTAGACCCATCCGATTTTAATGCGGCCGATCTTGTCTAGCTTATTTGCGGCTTGGGCTTCCAGTTCCACGAACGCCATCCGGTTGCCTCTCAGTGCCGTCTTCTGGAGGTTGATGCTCGTATCTTCGCAACTGTCGACCTCCAGTGCTCCGATAAGGGCGGCTTCGATTTCCTCCTGGGTGGAGATAGCGTCGATATCCCTGATCTCGATCGTCGACCTTGGCGTGAGCTTGTGAACGATCCCGCTTCCTCCGATTGCTGTCTGGATCGCTTCCCCGAACTTGGTGTTAGCTTCCGTAGAGTTACCCAGTTCTACCAGAACGGCCCCAGTCCGCGTCTCTCTGATTGCCCTCACGTTGACGCCATGCTCGGCGGGGTTCACGGTGGCCCTGATGTCTTTTAGGACGTCTGCGTAGTTCTTCCCGGTGGGTGGCCTGATTAGGACCGCCTCAGGACGGGTCTTGGGAGGTCTCCTGCTGGGTTGGGTCTTCTGTCCCTTCGCATCTGGTTTTCTACTGGTTGTTGCAGCTGTCGCTGGAGTCTTCGGCGGCTTCCTCGGAGGACGTGTTACCAGCGTCCAGTTCTCGCCCGCATCTTCCTTCTTTCTTCTGCTGCTCCTGTTGGCCTCGGAGTTCTGCGGGCTTGGCGTTTCTCTGGTGTCCCTTTTCCGCTTGCTGGCTGGGGTTGGTATCTGTCGCGGCTTATCCTGCCAGGCAGCCGGCGTCCGGGGTGGACGCCCTTCCTCGGGTCTTGCAGCGGGGAGCACGGGGGCGAGGTCGGCAGCGAGCCTCGCGCTTTTCCATTTCTTGCGGCACCTCCGGCTTTTTGCCAGAGCATCGTCTGCTTTTTCGGTAGCTTCCTTTACTTCCCTTGGTACCGTCTTGAATTTCAGGGAGCTGGCTTTCAATGCCACGAATATTTCGCGGAGAGCTTGGAGATGAGTTTCTTCTTCCACCTCGTGTTGGAGAGCTTCTTGCCTGAGCGTTGCCTACCGCTGCGCGGGGGTTTCACTACTGTCTCTTGCTAGGTGTTCACTTGGCGTTTTGAGTGCCATGGAGGCCAAGTGGCCCACCTCCATAGTACTGCGGCCTCCCCCAAAATCCATGAGGCCGGCACCGACCACCGGCGCTTTCACCCGATCGGATTCGGTGGTGAGATTACTCTCTGTCTGAGAGGCACTCACTTGGGGTATTACGTTCGTTTTACTCCTATCCATGGTGATTTTTTGACGAGGTTTCTACCCCGTGTCTGTTGATCCGCGGGAGGTATTTTAGTTGCCTCCTACCCTCTATATCTAGAGAGCATTCCCCGATCCGCCACCTGGGGACGCGCCACGTAGGCGTTGCAGACTTCCCCCCGTAGTGCAGACTTCCCCCCGTAGTGCAGACTTCCCCCCGTAGCCTCCCCGTAGCCCCTTCCAAACTTTCAAGTTTCCGAACTTCCAATCTTTCAAAGTTGCAAACTTCCAAACTTTCAAATTTTCAAATTTCCAATCTTTCAAACTTCCAAACTTCCAAACTTCCAAACGGCCACACTTCCAAATTTCCAAACTTCGAAATGTACAAACTTCCAAACTTCCAAACATCCAAACTTCCAAACATCCAAACTTCCAGACTTCCAAACTTCCAAACTTCTAAACGTCCAAACTTCCAAACTTCCGAACTTCCAAACCTCCAAAGATCCAAACTTCCAAACTTCCAAACATCAAAATTTTCAAACTTCCAAACTTCCAAACTTCCAAACTTCCAAATGTCCAAATTTCCAAACTTCCAAACATCCAAACTTTCAAATTTCCAAACTTCCAATCTTTTAAACTTCCAAACTTTTAAATTTCCAAACTTCCAATCTTTTAAACTTCCAAACTTCCAAACTTTCAAATTTCCAAACGTCCAAACTTCCAAAGATCCAAACTTCCAAACGTCCAAACGTCCAAACTTTCAAATTTCCAAACTTTCAAATTTCCAAACTTCCAAACGTCCAAACTTCCAAACTTCCAAAGATCCAAACTTCCAAACGTCCAAACGTCCAAACTTCCAAACTTTCAAATTTCGGAACTTCCAAACTCCCAAAGATCCAAAATTCCAAACGTCCTAACGTCCAAACTTCCAAATTTCCAAACTTCCAATCTTTCAAACTTTCAAATTTTCAAACTTCCAATCTTCCAAACTTCCAAATTTCCAAACTCCTAAATGCCCAAACATCCAAACTTCCAAGCTTCCAAACTTCCAAACTTCTAAACGTCCAAACTTCCAAACTTCCAAAGATCCAAACTTCCAAACTTTCATATTTTCCAATCTGCCAAACTTCCAAACTTTCAAATTTCCAAACTTCCAAACTTCCAAACTTTCAAATTTCCAAACTTCCAAACGTCCAAACGTCCAAAGATCCAAACGTCCAAACTTCCAAACGTGCAAACTTCCAATTTTTCAAACTTCGAAACTTTCAAATTTGCAAACTTCCAATCTTCCAAACTTCCAAATTTCCAAACTTCCAAATGTCCAAACGTCCAAACTTCCAAACTTCTAGACTTCCAAACTTCCAAACTTCTAAACGTCCCAACTTCCAAACTTCCAAACTTCCAAAGATCCAAACTTCCAAATATGCAAATTTCCAAATTTCCAAACATCCAAAGTTCCAAACGTCCATACTTTTAAATTTCCAAACTTCCAATCTGCCAAACTTCCAAACTTTCAAATTTCCAAACTTTTAAATTTCCAAACTTCCTAACTTGTAAATTTCCAAACTTCCAAACTTCCAAACTTCCAAACGTCCAAACTTCCAAACTTCCAAAGATCCAAACTTCCAAACGTCCAAACTTCCAAACTTCCAAACGTCCAAACTTCCAAACTTCCAAACATCCAAAGTTCCAAACGTCCTAACGTCCAAACTTCCAAACTTCCAAACTTTCAAATTTCCAAACTTTCGGTCTTTTAAACTTTCAAACTTTTAAATTTCCAAACTTTCAATGTTCCAAACTTCCAATCTTCCAAACGTCCCAACTTCCAAACGTCCAAACTTCCAAACTTTCAAATTTTCTAACTTTCAATCTTCCAAACTTCCAAACTTCCAAATTTCCAAATGTCCAAACGTCCAAACTTCCAAACTTCCAAACTTCCAAACATCCAAACTTCCAGACTTCTAGACTTCCAAACTTCCACACTTCCAAACTTCTACACGTCCAAACTTCTAAATTTCCAAACTTCCAAAGATCCAAACTCCCTAACATCCAAAGGCCATAGCCGGATAAGTAGGAAAAAATTGCGCCCGCATTTTTTCCAGCGAAATTTAGAGTATATTCTAAGGTATGAAAAAAACAAATTTTATGAAAATTTCATCCCCGTCAACGCAATGGTTTTAGAAAAATGAATTTTTTTTAAATATAAAAAAAAACATTTTTTTCCGGAAACGGTTCAGTGGATCGATTTGATTTTTTTTGGTACTTGTTACGATCAAACGTGTTACGAAATAAAATTATAGAACATCTTGCGAAAGATTAAGGTTTGAAAAAAAATAATGTTCCTTGTTTTATTTTTTTTTACTATAATCCACTTGGGGTATTTTTTCATATAATCTTTGGGCACCTTATTAGATTATATAATTTTTTCAAAATGATCGGTTTGGTACGCCACAGTGAAAAAAAAAGAAACAGACTTTATTGATATATTTTAGTTATATATCTGTACTGATATATTTAGTTATATATATACAATAGAAAATTGTTAGTTTAATTAACAAACTTAGTTAGTTTAATTACAAACAGGACACTGAACGTTATTTGTTTTAGATGACATTTTACATTATATTTTTTTAACACCAAAACTCTTATTTTCAATAAAACAATACTGTTATATACTGGTTTCTGAGAATAGAGGCTTAGTTAATGACTAGCACAAGAGAATGTTCGTAGAAGAACTGAAGCACAATATTTACTTATCGTAACCGAAGAGCTCATTTATATTTCAAACTAGAAAATAAAACACTGTAAAGCGACTTGAACGGGCTATGGGACAAGCGTCATATGCGACAAAGGGCATACCAAGGTCATCAGACAGTATAAAGACGCTGATAGAATAGATTGGCTACAACGAAAAAATATAAACTCGAATTTTCATTAGAACAAAATCAACATTGCAAGAAAGTTTATTTCTCCAGATGCCGGAAAAAATTAAAATACTGATTGAAGAGGACAGCGATGAAGATTGAAATTTTCAAGGACTCACAAGAGGATTTCTAAGTTCAATTTGTTAATTAAACTAACAGTTTTCTATTGTATATATATATATAACTAAATACATCAGTACAGATATATAACTAAAATATATCAATAAAGTATGTTTCTTTTTTTTTTACTGTGGCGTACCAAACCGATCATTTTGAAAAAATTATATAATCTAATAAGGTGCCCAAAGATTATATGAAAAAATTTTCGTTATTGTACCCCAAGTGGATTATAGTAAAAAAAAATAAAACAAGGAACATTATTGTTTTTTCAAACCTTAATCTTTCGCAAGATGTTCTATAATTTTATTTCGTAACACGTTTGATCGTAACAAGTACCAAAAAAAAATCAAATCGATCCACTGAACCGTTTCCGGAAAATTTTTTGTTTTTGATATTTAAAAAAAATTCATTTTTCTAAAACCATTGCGTTGACGGGGATGAAATTTTCATAAAATTTGTTTTTTTCATACCTCAGAATATACTCCAAATTTCGCTGGAAAAAATGCGGGGGCAATTTTTCCCTACTTACCCGGCTATGGCCTTTCCAAACTTCCAAACGCCCAAACTTCCAAATTTTCTAACTTCCAATCTTCCAAACTTCCAAACTTCCAAATTTCCAAATGTCCAAACTTCCAAACTTCCAAACTTCCAAAGAGCCAAACTTATAAACGTCCAATCTTCTAAACTTCCAAACTTTCAGACTTACAAACCTCCGAACTTCCAAACTTCCAAACACCCAAACTTCTAAACTTCCAAACATCCAGACTTCCAGACTTCCAAACTTCCAAACTTCCAAACGTCCAAACTTCCAAAGATCCAAACTGCCAAACTTTTAAATTTCCAAACTTCCGATCTTCCAAACTTCCAAACGTCCAAACTCTCTCTCTCCCCCCTCTCGCACTCTAATTATCATCGAATACGAATTAATTTTCATCCTGATAACATCGTTATGTATACATGAGAATTTAAACCTACAATTTCCAACCGCCACTGGCTTTACATATAACTTTTCAACCAATGAGAGCACAGCAGCATTTTTCAATCAATAGGCGAGCGTTAGTTTCGTGTGACATCTCGCTAAAACAGAGCCCCTATACTACATTTTTAAAAGCATTTTCAATGCTAATTTTCCAAACCTCATAGTTTTCAAGTTATCCCATCGGTGCGGGATACAGGACAGCGAAGGCCAAACAAATAATGTTTCACAGCGTAAATTCATAGCTTAGTAAACGATGAGCTTTGCAATATTTAATCTAAGGAGTGAAAAGTTGTATTTTGTTATTTTGGACTGACTACAGTTTTTTAGAATTTTTTTCCTAAATTTCCGAAATTTCCAAAATTTTAAATTTTGGAAAAAAATCTAAAAGAAATGAAGCAAATCCGAAATAACAAAATACAACTTTTTACTCCTTAGATTAATTATTCCAAACCTCATCGTTTTTTAGACTGTGCATTTACGCTGTGAAACATTATTTGTTTGGCCTTTGCTGTCATGTAACTTCCACCGATGGAATAACTTGAAAACTATGAGGTTTGGAATATTTAATCTAAGGAGTAAAAAGTTGTATTTTGTTATTTTGGACTTAATGAATTTTTTTCAGATTCTTTTCAAAATTTAAAATTTTTGAAATTTTTTTAAATTTTGGAAAGAAAATCTAAAAAAATGTAGTGAATCCAAAATAAAAAATACAACTTTTTACTCCTTAGATGAAATATTCCAAAGCTCATAGTTTTCAAGTTATCCTACCAGTGCAGTTTCAGGACAGCAAAGGCCAAACAAATAATGCTTCACAGCGTAAATTCACAGCCTAGAAAACTACGAGGTTTGGAGTATTTCATCTAAGGAGTAAAAAGTTGTATTTTTTAATTTGGACTCACTACATTTTTTTGGTTTTTTCTTCCAAAATTAAAAAAAATGTCAAAAATTTCCAATATTTGGAATTTTGAAAAAAATCTAAAAAAAATTCAGTGAGTCCAAAATAACAAAATACAACTTTTTACTCCTTAGATCAAATATTCCAAACCTCATAGTTTTCAAGTTATCCCATAGGTGCAGGTTACAGGACAGCGAAGGCCAAACGATGTTTCACAGCGTAAATTCACAGCCTAAAAAACGATGAGGTTTGGAATATTTAATCTCAGGAGTAAAAAGTTGTATTTTGTTATTTTGGATTCACTACATTTTTTGAGGATTTCTTTCCAAAATTTTAAATTGTGAAAATTTTGGAAATTTGTTTAAATTTTGGAGAACATTTTTTTTTTATGTAATTAGTCCAACATAACAAAATAAAACTTATTACTCCTTAGATTAAATATTCCAAACCTCATCGTTTTCTACACTGTGAATTTACGCTGTGAAACATTAATTGTTTGGCCTACGCTGTCCTGTAACCTGCACCGATGGGATCTCGGACAATATATTAAGAAAGGAATATAGTTTACATTTTTTTTTAAATTAACTACATTTTTTTTAATTTCTTTTTAAATTTTTCATTTTCATTTTCTAATTTTTATTTTCAAAAGTAAAGAATAAACATTTCCAAAAATTGTAGTTAATTAAAAATGAAAATGTGAACAAATTTCCTTCCTTAATATATTGTCCTAGACATAGATGTTGGCTCACCACCTATTATACCTTACCATTTAACCTATTTTATCTGTTGAACCCTTTTTTGCATGCCCCTCTTAGATGCATGTTTGCGAAATTTTTGGGATCTTCGTAGTCGGGAAGTTTGTGAAATATCGATTTTTGAAGTTGCCTCTCACAGGAAGTTATTTTTTATTTATGTACTTATTTATATTTTTATTATAGTTGAATCATGCATTGTCACCTCTTAGATGCATGATTGCAAAATTTTAGAGCTCTAAGTAATCGGGAAATGGGTGGAATGTCGATTTTCAGTTTTGCATCTCACAGAAAGTTTTTATTGTCATTTTTTTTTAAGTTGAATCATGGAAAAATGCCTTTTAGATGCATGTTTCCAAAAGTTCAGTGCTATAAGTAGTCGCGAAATGAGTGAAATATTGATTTTTAATTTTGTATCTCACAGAAAGGCGTTATTTTTATTTATTTGTTTATCTCTTTTATTTTATATATTTTTTAAGTTGAATCATGCATTGTCATCTCTTAGATGCTTGCTTGCAAAATTTCAGTGCTATAAGTAGTTGGGAAGTGAGTGAAATATCGATTTTTCTTTTTGAATCTGACAACAAGTAAAGTTAAATAAAAGCTTGTAAAAAGGCGATACTCTTCATTACTTCAATTCATTTCTCGACAATTACTCAGTTGATTTATTTGAAACTTAGCATAATTAATTGCTTGATCCTAAATCTTGATGATATAATATTTTCAGAATTAACGGCGATTTATTTCCGTTTGTTTTGCTAGCATTAACGTCTGTAGAAGCTGCTTTCCCATTAGCGACCTTGTTAAATTAACATATTTATAACTGCTAAATTATTTAGTGAAAAATTGTGACAATTCATATATTATCATTGTATCAAGAACTATCATTCTTCAAATTTTCAAGAATTTTTCAGAATTTTTAATATCTATCCAGTAATACCCTAAATATAGAAGTTATGAGAAGAAGATATCTATTTAAGATTTTTTTTATCTAATTCAGAAAACTTTGTGTACAGCGGGTGAGGAAGGTAAGCTTCGCAGTGTGTTGTCTGCACTTTGTAAGACACGCAAAATTAACCGCTAAGAAGCGGATAATTTTGTGACGCAGAAAAATTTCTACACTGCTTGTACCAACCAGACTTTGTTCACACATTAAAATATGGAAAATCTTACCTTTCGCTGTTCTCGCAATAGTGTCCCTGCGAAGAAGTAATGGAATGAATGGATTGGTAGACTTATCCTGCAGTATTGTACATGTGAAAAACTCTGAATAACATTTTGTAATTTTCTTTATAAGAATTCAGTGAATCATCAAAACATTTAATCTCGTCAATGAACAAATTTACAAGTTTGATAAGCAGTTGAGAAAGTTATTTGCTTTTTTACTGCTCGTCAAACTGGCCATTTTGTTCATCGCCGAGATTACATATTTTGATGATCGACTGAATCCCTGTAAAGAGAAATACAAAATGTTAGTCAGAGTTTTTCACATGTACAGTACTGTGGAAAAAGTCTAACGATCCATTTTTTTCATTACGTCTTCGCAGGGGAAACTATTGCGAGGACAGTGAAAGGTAAAATTTTCCCGATTTTTATATGCAAACGAAGTTTCTTTGGTTAAAGCAGTGTAAAAATTAGTCTGCGGCACAAAATTATCCGCTAAGAGCTTGCGTGTCTTACAAAGCACAAACAACACACTGCGAAGGGTAGCTTTCTCACTCACTGTACACATCGTTATCTGGATTCATGTTGAAGTTTGCATTACTGGAAAGCAACGAAAATTAATTATTTTTATTTACTCAAGTTTTTTCAGCGCATTTATACTTTGAAAACCACTTAAACGTTGCTACGTATTGTTCTCAGAAATATACGACTTCAATTTGCCACAAAGGCTTTGTATAACGATGAAAATAAAGGAATAAAAAAATGAAGAAAAATATATCGTTCCATTCCAACGATGCAAACTTTAACCTTATTTTCCGGATTAGAAGAAAAAAATCGTTGAATCGAATTGATATGTGAAGTAAATACCTAACCTCGACGTATCTCCACGAAAACGTTACCCAGGTGACTCGCACGACGAAAGTATCCGGGACTCCGTCGGATTACTCACAACACAAAAACAATCGATTTTTTCTTGTTTTTCGTCGAAAAGCAAGAAAAAAATCGATTGTTATATAGACACACGAAAACTTGTGACATTTTCGCAAGACGCTACCTCAGCTGTCAGTTTGTCGGCTCATCGAGTTCGAGCCGACACCGATATATGTCGAATGCGTGATGCGCCAGGCACGAGCGGCGGAATTATCGGGAACTGAGATCGACAGAGTTCTTGCGAGATATGCTCGCAATCGTCAACAAATACATACTAATTATAGATTCCCACGGATTTCCTGAAATAGGTGATGGAATTTAATGATTCAGGTCCCAAAATGTGTGTTTTGAATATGGCTACACCGCTCTTCTCCGCTCTAAGTCGTGAGATGTGCCAAACTTTTTATTGCACATCACTTCTATCACGGATCCCGCACGGTAATAACTCGACTTTTTTTTTGATTCAACAAATTTCATGAGAAGACAGCCGCTCGTCTATCAATTTGACATTATCTGGTCAAATTTCGTGAAATTTTGAAGAGCCGTTTAGGAAATCCGTGGGTATCTACTATCCCGACCTGACATACCGGCGGAGTCGGGGTACCGTTCCGCCTTAACCCATTTGCATCATCGCTTTACTTAAGCTGCCGCGTTGAAACATCAGCGACGTTCAACTGACGACTGACTCGTATCACCGCGCGCGGTCGATCGTATATGCAGTAACGGGCATCCAAATTATTCATGGAGTTTATTAACAATGTACTGTTTAAAACGATTGATACAGAGTGTTATATCGCAAATATCGCATTTTACATTTTTTTTTACAAAAAAGGAAAAACAAATATTTTTTTATACATAAAATAAAATTATTTAAATTAAAATGAAAATTTAAATAAATTAATTTTCGTGGAATTCTTTAAAGTGGTCAATACATAATGCTTTATCACAAACATGGCATTTAAAGACTGTCTCTCTTCGAATTGACTTACTTAAGCATACAACGCATCGTTTTGATGTTCTATTTCCCTTTGCTAGAGTTGCAGGTATCCGTGCAGGAAAATGCCTGCCAGTAAATCGCGTAATGGAATCATTGACAGGTGCCTTATTCACATTTTTGTTGGCTAAATATTTATCAATAATTTCTTCGGCTAATAGCTGTTTATACACATGAAACGCTCGATCTTTCTTATGATTTTTAAAAATTACGTAACTGTTCAGCAACATCATGTCAATGAAATAAAAAAATATTTTTTTATAGGCTTTTTTACATCTTCGCATAGTGTGAAATTTACTTAACATTTGGTCGCCAACATCAACTCCACCCATATACTGATTGTAATCTATTACTGCGGTTGGTTTTAAAATCTTTTGTCCAGTATATCGGTTTCGTTTCCCTGTTTCAGCAAAATCTAAATCGTGCATAGTAGTTAATATAACGACATCTTTCTTATCCTTCCACTTTATCGCCGCTATCTCTTTTGTACAAAATATAACAGCTTCTCCCTTTTGTAATTGGTGTGATTTTAATTCCGAAGGCATTCCTTTCCTATTTATTCTTGCTGTTCCACATACATTTGTTTTCATATTATATAATTCTCGGTATAATGTTGGTGAACTGTACCAATTATCAATGCATAAGCAATACCCCTTGTGCAATAATTGACTCTCTTTCAACAAATTGATTACAACATTTCTGCTAGCAGATCCTGTATCAGTTTTATCTTTTCCTGTATATATATTGAAATTGTGTATGTGTCGCGATTGTGAATCACAGAGTTTATAAAACTTGACACCAAATCTCGCACGTTTTGTTCGAATAAATTGTATATAATGCAAACGACTTCTACATGACATTAGTGATTCATCAATGGAAATCTTTTTGTTTGGGACATACATGCGAATGAAAGTTTTTTTTACTATTTGAGTAACTTCTCGAATTTTTATCAGTGCGTCATTAGGATTATTTGTACTGGAAAAGTGTAAATTTTTGGAGATAGAAATAAATCGGTTACGGCTCATGATATTCTTGAAATACGGAGTTTCTATACTTTTATCAGTAGTCCAATAGCTTTGAATCGTGGGCTTAGAAACTAGACTCATTAAAATATTTAAAGCAATAAATACTTTTAATTCGTTGTCTTCAAGAGGTATAAACTTTGCGTCGCTTGCGCCATATTTATTTGTTTCCGTAATTATTTTTGTAATTAACTCCTTGTTAAAAAATAGTTCAAAGACCTCCCTTCTCGACAGACCTCGTGTATTTACGGTTGCACCACCCGCACTTGAAAACCCACGTATAATAGGAGTATGATTTTCGGCTTTCCACACGTACTCTTGATTTATAAAACTGCCGCACTGTTCATTTTCGCTATCATCACTTGACGAAATCCTCCGGCTACGTCTTCTAGGACGTCGTACCTCAATACTTGAATTCGAATCAAGATTCTCAAAATCCATTGGGGCAACTAAATATTAGATTAAATTATAAAATAAGATTGTTTTCTAAACTTGGATTTCTTGAATTTAACTATAGATTGATAGCACTTACTCATAGTGACAGTTTGAAAGATTTTTACAAAAAAAGTAAAACTTATTTAGAATACACTGATGTATATTAAACTGATGGAACCGAAAGGCTCCCACAAATGGTTAAACGTGGTCTGTCGCCACTAAAGAATGTTTCGCAACTGTTGAAAAAAAAGCAGTCGTAGGCTCGCGGATTATTCCGCGTTCGGTGATAGCTGACAGTCGTAGGCTCGCGGAATTTTCCGCGCTTGGTGATAGCAGACAGTCGCGGCTCGCGGATTTTTCCGCGCTCGGTGATAGCAGACAGTCGCGGCTCGCGGATTATTCCGCGCTTGGATGCAAATGGGTTAAGTAGCGTCGGCCAAATAACCCACCATCCTAATAAATGTAACGTTTGGTTATGCAAATAAAAATATATACCACACTAACTAGAGTGAACAAATGACGCTGCAACCACGTTAAGTTTATAACTATAGAAAATGAAGTATTTCCGTTTCAAAAAGATATGAAATCTCCCTAAAAAACTTTAACAAGTAAAAAAAACGCCAAGTAATAATAAATGCCCTCGAATAAATTATCGGTTGTTTCACTATCTACAAGATTCTAATTAACCTCGAAATATTTGTGATTTTTTTCAAACAATAGATTTATTTAGATTTTAATTTTTCAACTCATATGTACAAAAGAAGTGAAATAACTTTTTATGAAAAAGCCAAGCAAATTTACTAGAAACGTACAGAAAATTACCAAACTCTAGTTAATACCATTTTTCTCAATATTTTGTTTTCAAAAACCATTTTACTATGATAATAAAAGTATGAATCACGATTATATAAAAGTACAACGTATGCGTCACACAAGTACTGTATGTATGTATCACTAGAAAAGCTGGGCAACGACTTGGCGTGCATGGTTAAGAAAAAAAACTTGGGAAGATACACGACTTTCTTACAGAAACGTCCCTACCGCGTGCAAAAGTAACTTTTGCAACAATTTATCTACATAGATTATTTCAAATAGTAACATCGCATCAGGCATATAGGATTTTTAGAAATGAGATGTTCGACTGTACTTAGACAGACTATCGGAAATGGAGCGATAGGTGTCGAGAGTAATATCGATATTCCTTTTCCTCCAGCAAGTGGTGCGGACCGTAATTAAAACCTTCAGCCTGCCAAAATTATGTCCATTACACCAAAATTTATACGACGCAATAGATTTCATGAGATGTATGGTGGTTCAGCAATAGAGTAGAAAGTGAATACTTCCACCAACTTTTCAAATTATGCAAATAAAGTGATATATCAAGAGCCGTGTGGTCTAGGGGTACATCACTGATTTGTTAATTTATAATTTGCGGAATCAGAAACTTGGTTTGCAGTTACATAATAAATTGCGTCAATTTATGTTTTTCTTAACCTAATGGTCAGGTTGTTGAGAAAACGTCATCCTTCGCCGAGCTTTTTTTCTTAACCATGCACGCCAAGTCGTTGCCCAGCTTTTCTAGTGATACATACATACAGTACTTGTGTGATGCATACGTTGTACTTTTATATAATCGTGATTCGTACTTTTATTATAATAGTAAAATGGTTTTTGAAAACAAAATATTGAGAAAAATGGTATTACTAGAGTTTGGTAATTTTCTGTCCGTTTCTAGTAAATTTGCTTGGCTTTTTCATAAAACGTTATTTCACTTCTTATGTACGTTTGAGTTGCAAAATTAAAATCTTAATAAAACTATTGTTTGAAAAAAATCACAAATATTTCAAGGTTAATTAGAATCTTGTAGATAGTGAAACAACCGATAATTTTTTCGAGGGCATTTTATATTACTTGGCGTTTTTTTTTACTTGTTAAAGTTTTTAAGGGAGTCTTTTATACATTATATTCAATTTATAAGAATTACATGCGAATATACCTATATACGGAAATTATGCATAAAAGTAATATCTACAGTCACGAACACGTTGCGAATTATATTACTAATGAAGAAGATAATACCGTGTAACAACTACCTAAATTCCGAATAATTAAAAGCGTTCAAAACGAATATTTCTATCCAATACTTCTATAACTTTGAACATTTTATAACAAACTATCATTTTTAAATCATCTAATTATCCAAATGCGTTCAAATCTCTTATTGTATTAAATCTGGAAACATCAATACATAAACTACAACATTGTAACAAAATTGTAAGACCCACGATTAATTAATTAAAGATTAATTCATCGTTGGTCCCATTTAACTCTGTAAGAGCGAGCGAGATGACAGCATTCAACGTCACCATCGCCGTCCACTTCCCCTATGCTCGATGCTGCTCCTCCACCGAAGTTCTACAAAAAGAGGGGTACCGCTCCTCTCGCGAGTTCTCCGGTCTCTCCACCAGTCAGTTGCGCTTCTCTGCTCGTCGTGTCGTGACGGACCTGCACGCTGGAAAATCGGTTAATTTATATCTTTGTATTTCTTGAATTTTAATACTTTTTTAGTCGTCGGTGCAAGTCAACCGTTTTGTATCCCATTTTAAGTGTTTTTTTTACCAATTTTGACGTGTTACAATATATTGTATTCGTGTTTTAATAGAATTTGGTATTGATTTATCAACCTTTAATTCACCTATACTCGTACTTTGTTTAATTAATCAAAATAATCAAATAGTGCATCTTTCACGTATTTTCTTGGAAATTCTTTAGAGATTTATCCAGTTTTGTGATATTGAGGTCGGGAATTGATCAAACCGTGCAGTTTTCGATATTCAGTGCAGCTTCAGTGAGCACGAATATATCCCAACTCTGTGTTACCACCGATGTGCACGGATTCCTAAATTATACCTGCTTATTATCGGACCGTGCGATACGTTGTTTCTTAAAACAACGGTCAGATAGGTAGCATAAGTGCTACCTAGGTGTCGAGCACGCAACGATTTACCTATCTGACCTTTTTCCTGAAAGCTTACCTATTTCCGAACCGTTGTCTCATGTGCCGCCGAAGTGCTTAGCACGTATTCAACGTTTTACCGTGCGATTCGTTTCTTGAGTGCTACCTAAGTGTCAGGCACGCAACGATTTACCTGTCTCGCATTTTTCTACCAAACTTCAATTTGATCAATCTCCGGATTTTTCGATATTTTATTTGAAATATAAAATTATGGGTTTTTCCAAATCCCAAGAAGACGTGCTGGTGCCTCGTTTCAACTCCGTCGCGCTAAAGCTTTGGAACATCATAAATCCGTTTCAGCAAAGCGCGGAAATAACATTTCTCTCGAAAAGCGGTTTAATCGACTTTCTAAAGACGCGAAGTTGCGCATAATATCGCATACCTTGTGCCAATCCAAGGTCTTCATAATCGACGATTGTTCGCTTCGTCGTGTCACTCCTCCATCTCCAAACGACGGTTCCGAGGCTTCAACAGTCGTTGTCCATCCTGAGCCCGAGCCGTCGCATCCTGTTATCTCGTTCGACCTGGAATCATAGAGCATCGTCGTTTCACCTGCGGTCGAATCTTCTATCGATTAATCCAACTGTTCACTAAATGGGCGCGTGTACGTCAACTCGAAAGGAACCTGCTGCTCAACTCGTCATCCCTGAGCTTGTAATCAGGCTTAAAGTTGTTCAAACCGATCGAAGGAATTATCTCCAAATCAGCCAGGTCCCTCCGCATCAACCCGCTACGCACCGCCGCTCGTAAGGGTAAGTCACAACCTTTACGCTACTATCCCCCTTTCTTTGCCCTTGACTCCCTTTTTTCTTTCCAAATATCGCATGACTGACCAATCGTGGCTGGTCCTCATCCCCGTCGGGCGCATTTCCAACCAAAGGCAGGATCTCTAGGCTGGCGTCCGTTTAATATACAGGGTGGATCAATAACTATTAGCACCTTGGATATCTTCGAAACTATAAGGTTCACAGACATATTTACTGAAATGAAATTGCACAGTAAGAAAGGGGCCAGCCGATAGCGATAATAGTTTTTTTGCAGGTGGAGGTACTTCGGACATTTGAAGGTCAACTCCATTTTTTTTAATGGATCGGTATGTTTTTTTTCTGTATTATGAAAGAGGAGCTTAAAACGAGTTCAACGACCTATAACATAAGGTCATTGAAGGTCATAGAAAGTACAGAAAGGCGATAATACTTACAGTTTCGGTAGTAAATAAAATTACTACGTTTTATAGTAAGTGTTCTAAATGACGACCATCAATATCAATGCGTGCGTTATTATGTACGTTTACACATTTCTTAGACAGGTGCAGAAAGTACAGAAAGGCGATAATACCTACGGTTTACTTCACTGAAAATAAACACTGTTTCAAGGACACTTTAATAAGTTTGCAGGAAAAGATAAACATGATATTATTAGTATCGATAAATCGGTCAATCGAGTACAATGTATTTACTACCGGTTTATTTACTACCGAAACTGTAAGTATTATCGCCTTTCTGTACTTTCTATGACCTTCAATGACCTTATGTTATAGGTCGTTGAACTCGTTTTAAGCTCCTCTTTCATGATACAGAAAAAAAACATACCGCTCCATTTAAAAAAATGGAGTTGACCTTCAAATGTCCGAAGTACCTCCACCTGCAATAAATCTATTATCGCTATCGGATGGCCCCTTTCGTACTGTGCAATTTTATTTCAGCAAATATTTCTGTGAACCTTATAGTTTCGAAGATATCCAAGGTGCTAATATTTATTGATCCACCCGGTATATATTTTTGTCTACAATAAATTCGTAACACTATCCGTAACACTACCCAGTGGCACTGGTTTCTTCTCGCCAGGCTACTACTCACAAAAGTGAGGTCCACTATAGAGGAAGCTTCTCCTTTAACGAAAGTGGGCTTTGTACCTGTATTCAGTAGTACTACATCCAATAAGGACATAGCCTCAAGCAGGGCTTGGCCCTTCCTGTTCGTCACTTTACTACCATATTGCACAGCCCACGCGTTATAATATCCGACTATGGCTACCGGGAAGCGTTGTTTAGCGTCTGCGACTAAGTTGTCGAGAAAATTCTCAAACTCATCAGTCGTCAGGCTAGGCGATGCATAACAGCTGTAGAAATGAACTCCTATGGCTTTTATTCTCAACAAACCAGTTTCCATCCGACTCGCAAGATCCTGAAATGGGAGTTTTCCGCAGGACCAAATGGCGGCCTTCCCACTTGCGTCAGATTCCCAGGGTTGCTTGTCTAGATATCTATATGGTTCCGAGAGTATCGCCAAGTCAGGCTTCAGCTCACGCACAGTCTGCGTGAGCAGGTCCTGTGCGGCCTCACAATGGTTGCGGTTGAGCTGGAGGACTCTCATTAGCGTCGTTTTTGGAGCGCCTGACGAGACTGCTATACGCTGGGCATCGGCTGCTAGGTAGCAGCCGATGCCCAGCGTATATGGGCTGTGGGCTGTGGGTGCCCCATCTCTCGCTTCTGTACATACGACACACTTTGCGCTTGCTGCGCATTCGGCAAATTTGTGACCAGCATTACCGCACTCGATGCAGTCTTTAGCCCGGTTGACGCTGCTCTTGCAATTCCGTGATAGGTGTCCAAATTTCCAGCACTTGAAACACTTTAGTGGTCTCACCACCTCTCGGATTCTGCAATTACACCAGCCGACTCAAATGGTTCCTGTATCCAGAAGTTTCCGGGCAGCAGGCACCATTAGTCGTATTACCGCGATTTGAGTCTCGCCATATGCTTTACGCAGAGACTTAAGAGAGTGTTCCGTGGTCGCCGATATCTCCTTCTTCGTCGCGTCCTCTTCCAGGCCGTTGATCTCCAGATCACCTTCCTGGACTTTACTGTGGACAATTGCTGATTCACCAAGAACACCTTCGATTTGGTTTCGCAATTCCGGTGCTTTGGCAGAGCTCTCCTTATTCAGAACGATCAGCAGATCTCCTGCGTTCGTTCTGCGTACCTTTTGGACGCATTCACCTGCATTCTTGATCGTTGGATCCCTCTTTATACGACTCAAGATCTCCGCATAGCTCAAGTCACCCTTTTTGTGGATGACGAGAGCGTTGGGCAGAGTCGGCCGTTCGCGAGGCTTCTGCGGCTTCTTCTGTAGCTGCTTCTGGGATATCTTGCGAGATCTTTTCTTCTTTCTCGTAGTCTGCCACTTCTGCTCTGATCTCTCGCCTCCCTTCTCCTCGGGTTGACCAGACAATGGCTCCTCCAGCTGCTTCCTGTTCTTCAGCTCCTTTCCCTCGGTCGACGTCGGTGTACCCCGCTTTCTCCTCTTCGCCTTGCTTATTCGCCTCGGCGTCGACGTACCGTCCACGTCCATGGCTTCATCGTTCCTCTCCTTGTTAGGGAGAGTCGATTTCGCTTGGCTTATGGTCAGCGTGGTTTGCGTACCTCCAGTCGACGTTGCTGCCTGTGGCTTTGCACTCCACGTTAACAGCTCCTCTATACCTTTCCAAGTACTGGTCAGCATAGGAACCCATCGATGGATCTCTCTGTGGAGGTTTGACTTGTGCTGAATAAAAGAGGCCACGCTCTCCAGCGTCTTTCCGTGCCTCTCCACAAACTTCATCAGTTCCTTCTGGTTTACACTGATTGCAGTATCTTCACTTGTAGCAGTACGGGCCAAGTGGTCCACCCCATTGTCGCTGTTATCTTGTGGCAATGATTGTTGGCTCCTCCCAGAATCCATGGAGCCTGCACCGGCCACCGGGGCTTGCACCCGATCGGAACCGGTGGCGGGATTATTACCCGCCTGGATGATTTCTTTACTCTCATTGCTATATGTAGTTGGTTTATTTTTGGGGTTCCTTCCCCCAGGTTTGTTTTAAGGGTGTCCGTCCCCTTCGCACCACTTTTGTCCGCGGGGGCTATTTTATTTCGCCCCAGTCCGCCAGTCGCTCCGACAGGGCCGGAGGTCCTCACCTTCCGATGAGGACCTCCCCCATCTGCCATCCAGGGACGCGCTCCAGTCGGAGTTGGGTTTTTCCGTGGAGGAGACGTCCTAAAAGGGACATTGCCCCCCCCCCCCCGCCCCCTGGGTGTGTGTGTGTGTGTGTATGTGTGTGCGTGGGCGTATGTGTGCGCGTGCGTGCGTGTGTGTGTGTGTGCGCGTGTGTGTGTACGCGTGTGTTATTCTATAAGGAAAACTACATACTAGCCATTCTCAACGCGACCGCCAACGGTGGGCCATCTGTAGCAGTAGCAGTTAAAATTTTAACGTGCTAAAAGAGCGTAATTCCTTATGTTTCTCGGCAGAAACAGTAACAGCAGTAACCTTGATACCCTATGGCCCCTCGTAGTATATCATTGCACTCTACAAAATATCAAAAAATGCAATGCTGTCTAACAAGGAAACCGTTTCCGGTGTCCCCCTCCGATTTCGTTTATTTTTGGATATGTTATTCTTCATCGAAATCTAAGAGACACGTATTTTTTTTTATCGGCGGAAAAACAGTTTTCAGGGGTGCAACTCACCCTCAAAGTTAGGCACTCTCCGAGTGACTATTGCAGTTTCGCATAGTTCCAATCAAGATATTCGAATGAAACCAATTCAAGAACAATGCTTCTGGCAAATAATGAAAAATGCGCCTTTTCCAGTTCCGAGGGGGTGAATAGGGGTAAATGTATAGGGGTTGAAAGTAAAAAAATTCGTGTAACGCGGAAACTTTCTTTTTATCTCGATAAAATCAATTGCATTCGAAAGAGCTTGAAAAAGTAGAACATACGGGTTTTTGCGTTTTTCGAAAAAAAAAAACTTTTGGGGGCGACTACCCCTGTATAATACTGTTTCCGGTGTTCCCCTCCGATTTCGCTAATTTTGGGATATGTTATTCTTCGTCGAAATCTAAGAGGCACGTATTTTTTTTATCGGCGGAAAAACAGTTTTAAGGGGTGAAACTCACCCTTAAAGTTAGGCACTCCTTTGAATGAAACCAATTCGAGAAGAATACTTCTGGCAAATAATGAAAAATGCGCCTTTTCCAGTTCCGAGGGGGTGAATGGGGGTAAAGTCAAAAAATTCGTGTAACTCGGAAACTTTTTTTTTATCTCGATGAAACCAATTGCATTCGAAAGAGTTTGAAAAAGTAGAAGATACGGATTTTTGCGTTTTTCGAAAAAAACCTTTTGACGATGACTACCCCTGTATAACACCATTTCCGGTGTTCCTCTCCGATTTCAATCATTTTTGTATATGTTGTTCTTCATCGAAATCTAAGAGATGCGTACTTTTTTTTTATCAGTGGCAAAACAGTTTTAAGGGGTGAAACGCACCCTCAAAGTGTTTTTTGCAGTTATGCACATTTTCATTCAAGATATTCGAATGAAATAAATTTGAGGATAATGCTTATGGCGAATAATAAAAAATGCGCTTCCATCAATTCCGAGGGAACGGATTGGTAGAAATTTATAGGGGTTGAAAGTCGAAAATTTTTCAAAAATCGATTTTTTTTAAATTCTATCAAAACCATCTAAATTTAATAGAGTTACATAACGTAGGAGATACCTGGTTTTGAATTTTCCGGAAAAACATCGTCCCAGGGCGAACTACCCTTATATGATGTCCGGTGCTCTCTTATCCGATTTTGTTCCGTTTGATCGATGGTATTTTTAATCGAAATTGATGTGACGGAAATCGTTCAATCTCATGGCGAATGACTCAAAATAGACGTATTCCTATTTCGACGGCATACATTTTTAGACACCTATGCGGGTTAAAAGGTTAACAATTGTAAACCGTAAACACGATTCGTTTTATTATAACGAATTGAACGCCACCAAACCTGTATCTTCTACTTTTTCAAGCTCATTTGAATGCAATTGGTTTCATCGAGATAAAAAAACAGTTTCCGAGTTTCACAATTTTCTTTACTTTCAACCCCTATAGATTTACCCCCATTCACCCCCTCGGAACTGGAAAAGGCGCATTTTTCGTTATTCGCCAGAAGCATTCTTCTCGAATTGGTTTCATTCGAATATCTTGATTGGAACAATGCGAAACTGCAAGAGTCACTCGGAGGGTGCCCAACTTTGAGGGTGAGTTTCACCCCTTAAAAGTGTTTTTCCGCCGGTAAAGAAAATACGTGTCTCTTAAATGTTGATGTAGAATAACATATCCAAAAATAAACGAAATCGGAGGGGAACACCGGAAACAGTATTATACAGGGATAGTCACCTCCAAAAGTTTTTTTTTTCGAAAAACGCAAAAACTCGTATCTTCTACTTTTTCAAGCTCTTTCGAATGCAATTGATTTTATCGAGATAAAAAAAAAAGTTTCCGAGTTACACGAATTTTTTGACTTTCAACCCCTATAGATTTACCCCTATTCACCCCCTCGGAACTGGAAGTGGCGCATTTTTCATTATTCGCCAGAAGCATTGTTCTCGAATTGGTTTCATTCGAATATCTTGATTGGAACTATGCGAAACTGCAATAGTCACTCGGAGAGTGCCTAACTTTGAGGGTGAGTTTCACCTCTTAAAACTGTTTTTCCGCCGATAAAAAAAAATACGTGTCTCTTAGATTTCGATGAAGAATAACATATCCAAAAATAAACTACTTCGGAGGGGGACACCGGAAACGGTTTCCTGTAAGTCATCCACACTCTTCACGAGCCGACCAGGCCGAAGAGTGGGGGAGGCGAGAAAAATAAAAAAGTAACTATTATTGTCCGAATAATTCACATTATTTTGATAATAATAATAACACACGATGCGCTATGACGACACCTCACCACCTATCCCCACTACTATCCCTCTCTTCACGGACCGACCAGTCCTAAAAAGTGGGGATAGGCGTGAAAAATAAAGAAGTTATTATTATTATCCGAATAATTCACATTATTCTAATAATAATAATAATACACAGTGAAATGTGTTTCATCAAATAAAAATAAAAAGTAATTATTATCATTATCCAAATAATTCCTATTATTTTGATAATAATAATAACACACGGTGGGCTATTACGACACTTCACTACCTGTCCCCACTACTATCCCCACACTCTTCACGGGCCGACCAGGCCTGAAGAGTGGGGGTAGGAGTGGTGGTCGCCATAGCGCACTGTATACTACTGGTGCCTACTGATGCTTTTATTCTTTTTGGGACACAGTGGCTCTTAAACGCTACCACTACATCCTCGTCCTTTTCTCTCTGTCCCGCTGTAAGGTCGAATGTTTCGAGTTTATCGACTGCTTCGTCGCCGGTCGCGTGTACAAGAATTGCCATTTTGACTTTATCGGCTTTTGTATCACACTCCATAGACCTCATATAATTATTAATTTGTTTAATCCATTGTTTCCAGTTTTCTGCTATGTTTCCATTGAACGATAACGCTTCCGGCGGTTTTAGCGCTAATGCGCTCGACGTTGCTGCTTCCGCCATATTTTTTCCCACACGTATACTGTAGTTAAACGCGATCGACTTTATGTGTTATTTTTTTCACCTTTATCACTTTTCTTCTTTTACATGGTTTCCGACTGCGCCATGTAGAATATGGACAGTTATTGGGAAATGAACAGGTAGCATGACTTGAGAAATACTGTTTATTATCTCTGCTCTCAACCCCACGACGTCTTTGCCGATTTGCGTCTCTCTCTCCGCGCCACCAACCTTGCCACCTTCGACATCCAAGCTTACATGCTGGGCAGGCCAGCCTACTTGAACTTCTTAACATCTATCACAGCGCGGACCATCCCGGGCGACGTCACCTGGTAGTATATCGGATCGAATGGCTTCAGAAAGTTGACCTTCGGTATAAGTTCGTCACCATCCACTAAGACATGTGTGACCTTCAAGGTACACTCGGAGCTGCCCATGTCAATTAGGGGACGGACCGAACTTGCACCGATTCGCACCCGTTTAATATATTTACCTACCGTACTCCCTCCGACCTCGTCGGCCAGAGTACGCACTTGAACCACGCGGGGCTCCACGTTGCAATGCTTCTGGGTGTGAGCCGCAGCCCCACACTTCATGCATTTTTCGCGGTTCAGGGCAATCCCGTGCGATGTGTCTTCGCAATTGAAGCAGCGCGACTTACCCTCTGCGTTCGGCAGATGATAAGGGTGCATCGGCAGACGGCCCGCTCGGAGCGCTTCTCTCGATTTCGATATACTCACCGCACTTCTATTCACAACCCTCGCGGATTCGGCGTCGACTGGTCGCACCGCACCCGCGATTCTCAACGGTCGGGGCCTTTCCCGATTGTCTTGGTCCCGACTCGGCCACACTCGCGCCGACTGCAATGGCAGCGCACGTTCGTTTGATTGCAGATCGTGCAACAGCTCGTTCATCGTATAATGAGTACGAGATAGCAGCGACACGCATAATACGCCCAACTATAATCCATCTAAGATTTGTTCTTTAGCGTCTTTTAATTCTAACGTTAACTCTAGGCACAGCCGCGATTTGGTATGAAAATACTCACTTAAGGGTTCAGCGTTCTGTTGAACGAGACGCACCATCTTCTCCCACTTCGCAGACAGGGTTTCAGGTACGCAAAAAGTTTGTCGAAACGCCGCACTGAACGCCGGCCAGTAGCGTAACGTCGCGGCCCGGGTCTTAGACCACTGGCCGGCTCCTCCCATGAGGTGCATACGCGCTGTTTCGAACGCTCAATTTTCGGGCCACTTGTGGATTCGTTGCATGCTTTCCAAATTGTCAATCCATTCCGAGGCGGTCGTGCCTCGGCCATCCCCGCGGAACTCTCCTATATTTTTGCTGATATCCGGAATTATATGATACTGTAGCACTTCCGATCGTGGTTGGGTATTGAACGCCGTCCGGGCCGTTAGCCGCCGGAGCAAGTCCTCCGTGGCTTCAGCATCGGGTAACGCCTCAGTGGCGTCTAAATTCGGCCGATTTTTGTGCGGAATCGAATCACGTAGGCGCGACTCGAATTCCTCCTCGTGCCCTTCCGCCTGGCTGTCTTGCGGCATCCGGCCTATGGCGGCGCCATCTCGGCCGCGCCCACGGTCAAGCGAATCCCGTAGCCGGCCGCCATTGCCGATGGCTTCGCCAATCACTAGGATCTTTTGCATTCGCGCAATCTCAACATCTACCGGGTCCTCGCCATTTTGGACGCCGTGCGACGCGTTCGAAGCGACTATTGCGGAGTCTAGCATGCGGTCACAAAATTCGTCACATTCACGCTCGTACATAGGTCGACTGCACTCACTTGTCGCGATTTTTCCCGTCGATCCCACTTCTGAAAAGTTATATCCGCGTTTCTGGGCCGACTGGGCGGAAGAAACTGGGACTAAATGGGAACGTAGCTGTAGACTTTCCTGTTTAATAAAATAATGCAACACGGGTTTTCTTTATTACCTACTGCTCCTCCGTACACGCACGAAAAGGCAGTTCAAGATACGCAACCGAAAATACCCCAAGATTCGCGTTCATCAGAGGATCGCCGCTCGTTTTAACGCTTACGGGCTCTCGCGCAGATGGCCCGTAAAAATCGACCCGTCTCACGCCCTTTTTTACCGCGTGATAAAAAAGGCCGCGGTAAAAAACCGCGTGGTCGCCCGGCCTTCTCGAACTGCGCCCTATGCAGTTAATGCAGTTTACCCGCTGTAGTAAGAAATACTTTTACTTTACGCGCCAAATGCCTCTACACCGTGTGTTCGCAAGTCCTCGTTGTAGAAGAACGCGCCTCTTCTCTCATTCTCCTTTTATAGTTTTACCCCCTCCTCGCTCTTTCCGTACGCCGGCTCCTCGACTCCGGAATCGGCAACTCCGCAGGTTGTCACACAAAGAACCATTAATCCTGAAATAATTCGCTGAAGCGATCAATTGAGTAAATATAACTTTTTAATTGTACATCGCCCGGGTGAACGTTTAACTCGCGTAGATGCTCTGAGGCGAGCTCCCATAGAGTTCGCGAAAGAAACCGAATGCGACCGCGTTTTGGCAATAAACACCAACGAAGATGTGGTGTTGGTATATCAGAGTGCGGATGAAAATTTAAAAAGTAAGCGTGAAATATTAATGGAAGCGGACGGCGTGAAAACTGCGTATGAACGAGGGTGCGTAGATAAATATGAACTACACCAGGGTATAACATAAGCATCGTGGCGGAAAGTTATTGTTTGCGGTACCGAAGAAGATGCGGAAAAGTATTGTTATTCAGTTTCACGATTTGAAGAGCAACCCTGGGATAGAACGCACTGTCACGCGTATGCGGGAACATTATTATTTTCCGAGAATGCGGACGTACGTTAAATGCCATGTATGGGCGTGTATAACGTGTGCTGCGGGAAAAACAAAACCGGGACCCCAAGCAAGAAAATTGCAATCCATCGCGCCTGGGGAACGCCCCTTTGCGGTAGGCATATATACCATTTTGGATTGTTTGTGACAAGTCGACGTGGCTACAAATTCGTATTTGCGATAATAGCTAATTTAACCAAATTTTAATGGATCCGATCAATAAAGGACATCCGAACGACAACAGTACTCAGGATTTTGGAAGAATTCGTGGACACATTCGGTGCACCAGCTCAACTCGTCTCAGACCGAGGGATGTGTTTCACGTCGAAAGCGTTTGAGAAGTTCTGCAACAAGCATTAGATTCAACACCAGCTGAATTTACCAAGGTGTTACGTCGTGGCGATCTTGCCCTCCACTAAAAAACGTAAAGTATAAAAAAGAATATAAATACCTATATACTTACTCGAAGAACCGTATTATTCTCCTTAAAATAGCTTAAAATTAGGTTAAAATATAATAAAGATGGGTATTTCTAGTTGTCATATGATAGAGAAATATTTACCGGTTATGAACATATTTTTTTTCCAAATTATTGCGACATTAGAAACATTTATTCTCGATTTTTAAAGAAAAATTGTAACCGGCCCCTGAATTCCGCAACCTGTCTTGCTTGGTCGCGATACCTCCTATGCTATCCTGTTCTCCTGATACTCCAATTTTATTTCGCGACCCCGCGAGCCAGTTTCCCTGAGAACCGCGAATTAATTCGCGGTCTCGCGGGTGCCAAATTAACCCCTTTACCTACCTGCAGACCCGCGACCCAACTCGCGCCCCAGCGAACCACCCATTTCCCTAAAAAACACGAAATAACCGCGGATTCGCGAATCTTCCTTATGGAACTATATCTATATCGTACCCTTTATTCATCTACAGTTATACTGAGGTAGGCTTCACCTTTGTAAGCCGCCATGACAGTTCCCCTATGTATCAGAATTTCCCCTTTCCCTTGTAAATCGCCTAGCGACGCCATGACAGTCGTCACGAGGCGGACGGTAACCTTCAAAAATCAGGTTCCATCAATGTTATTATTAAATTAAATATGGATACCTCCGAATATCGCGTATCACCATAACCTAAACATCCTGCAGGCAGTAAGACACCATTAATTATCACCCTTTTGCGCTTTACCTTTATTCACTGCGCACTCATTACTATTATTATTATCAAAAGATTATTAATAAAAATGCATTTTTAATTAAACAAAGAACCATAGTTCGACAGCACGAACATATGCTTTTATCGTAAAATATTATGCAATAACTATACATATATTCTGAGCGTCATTTATTACATAAAAAACCTAATTAGTTAAGTAAGAAATTATAGTTAAATAATCTCTAACGATATTAAGTATTTTACAAACCAACATGAAATAACCAGCGAATAACAAGCGTAAACTTTATCAATGTTAAAATTATATAAAATGCGTTTATAATATTCAAAAGGGAAATTTAAGAAAGAAATTATTGTTTAATAATCTTTAATCATATGAAACGTTATAAAATATACAATGAATGAATTTTATGATCGTTAAACAATACTACCTACCTCCAATAAAAATACCTTCTAACATTCAAAAAGGAAATACTTAATATTGTTTAACAAACATTTTATAAACCATTATGAATTAATCAACGAATAATATGTAGTAAGTCTTATAGCTACTAAACAAAATGAAAGATGTTATACACGTACACATATTTTTATAATATTCAATAGAAATATTTATAATAATATAATATTTTATATTGTATAATATAAAATACTTTATACAGGGTGAGGCACTAACCGTTGCCACATCTCTGTAATTATCGACGTCACAAAAAAATGTTTGAAACAAAAGTTGTACCGTACGAAAGGGGTCATTAAATGCGACCATTTTTTTTATCTCAGTGGCGGCGCTGTCGCACAGTAAAGGTCACCTCCACTTTTTTAAATGGGACGGTACATTTTTTTTTGAACTATCTTGTAGAGCATCGAAAACTGCATAAAAAACATTTAGGGGTCAAAGTCGTTCAAGGTCATTTAAGATAAAAAAGTGACATGAACTTTATTTTTATGTGAAATTACCTTTATTCACAGTAGATGTTCAAAGTGATTGCCATTGGAATCAATGCAGTATTGCAATCTCTTCATCACGGATTGTGTAGAATTTCTTATCACTTCGGCACTTATCGAATCACAGGCTCGAAGAATTCTCTCACGCATATTATCCGGCGTAGTTGGATGTTCTTTATAAAACAAGATCTTTCAAGTATCCCCACAAGAAAAAGTCCAGAGGCGTCAAGTCTGGCGAGCGAGCCGGCCACGATACAGCTCCTCCGCGTCCAATCCAACGATTTGGAAATCTCTTTTGCAATTCATTTCTAGCTATCAGCGAAAAATGTGCCGGGCACCCATCGTGTTGATACCACATTCTGTTTCTTGTTTCTAAAGGTATTTCTTCCAAGAACACCAATTTCCGTTTCTTCGTTAGTAACTCGCTTTTGTCGGTTACTTTCCCGACGGGTTAAGGATCCAGTTGTCCTGAGTTTAGTGTACAAAATTTGAAATGTACGGCGTGTAGGATGAGAACTTTCAGGAAATCTTTCAGCGTATAAGTCTCTAGCTTTCACTGCATTTTTCTGACATTCTCCGTAAATTAGAAGCATATCAGTTTGCTCTTCAAAAGAATACGTCATTTACATTCGCTTGATTCATTAATACTAGTCTCACCATTCTTACTATCGCTATCTTGGGTTTGTTTGGGCGAAACATTGTACAATGTTCCGTGTACATTATAGGTTTGGTGCCGTTGTTTACATACAATGGCAAGACTTCGGCGATAAGTGCCGAAGTGATAAGAAATTCGTGATTTTTTTTTTTTTTTTTTTTTTACGGGGGTTGTGGAAAATCTTCGAGAAGACGTCCGGAAGGGTCCGCACTTCCGGGGCGTGTGGGATTTCTACCCACTAAAAAACCACACCCTTAACAAGATGGTAAAAAAGGCCCTATCCTGGAACCGCTTTCGCATTACTTCAGGGGGCGCTCATTTTTTATGCCTGCTAGGGCTCCGTCCTTGATTGCCTGAAGGTCCTTTCACTCCTTTACTCTCCAGTCGCACTTGCGGATCTGCGCGGTTATTTCGTCTGGTTTAGGCGGTATGGTCCATTTAGTTTATCAGGTTCGGCTCGTGAGCGTTGTCAATTTCTAATTTCTTTTTCCGGAGAACCCCTTCTACGTAGGTGGCTACAGAGTCCTATTCTCCCTCGTTATTCAGCATTTTCCCTACTATATTTTCTGGTGTTATTTGCCCTATTTTATCCTCCAGTTCTTTCCTTTCCTGCTCCCACCTAGTGCAGGCAAAGAAAGTGTGGAAGGCGTCGTCCTGGTTCGCGCCACACAGTGTGCATCCGGTGTCTTCGACCTTCCCCATTTTGTGGAGATAGGCTCAGAAGTTCCCGTGTCCTGTGAGGAATTGCGTTAGGTAGTAATTTACCTCGCCGTGTCCTCGGTTCATCCATGGGGCTAGGCGGCCAATGAGTCTCGCGGTCCATCGCGCCCTTCTGTCACTGTACCATTTATCCTGCCACTGTTGCATAGTGCGCGCTTTTTCCTCCGCCTTAACCCCTTTTTTCGCTGGTTCCGCTTTCCTCCCTGCGACTCTCTTTCTCTCTGCCGCCAAGAGCTCTATCGGCGGCACCCCCGCCACGACTAAAGCCGCGGGCTCTGACACCGTGCGATATGCACACGCTACCCTCAGCGCCCCTCTGCGCTGCACTGCCGCAATTCGTTTTCTATGTTTCTCTGTCGTAAGGGTGTCGGCCCAAATTTCGGCGCCGTACAGCAGGATCGAGTGCGTCACGTTCATCAAGAGCCTTCTTTTACTTGGCTTTGGGCCGCCTACGTTGGCCATGAGCCTGCTTAATGCTGCGACCACTTTCGCAGCTTTGTCTGCCGCCCGTCGTATCTGTTCGTAGAAGGTGAGCTTCGTATCCAATGTAAAACCTAAGTATTTGATAGTCTGCTTCGATTCAATCGTCTCTGTGTCTACTATCAGTGGTACGATAGCGGGTATGCGCTTCCTTGTCAGTAGTGCGATTTCTGTTTTCTCGGTCGCAAGTGTCAGGCCGTGCTCCTCCATCCAGTAGCTTACTCGCCGCATGACTTGCTTCAGCCTCCTCTGCGCTGCATCTGGATCTCTCGCCTCTATTATTGCCACAATATCGTCCGCATACCCCACCAGGGAGATGTCTGCGGGCATGTCCATCCGAAGAATACCGTCATAGGCGACGTTCCACAGGTCTGGACCCAGGATAGATCCCTGGGCGGCGCCGGCAGTAATCTTTTTTTCTTTGTTTCCCTCTGCTGTTTCATATATTAGGACTTGGTCCTTAAGATAGTTCTTGACCATTCTCAGCAGATACTGCGGTACTCCAAAGTCATGCTGGAGGGCCTTTAGCATGTTGCTCCATCTAGCTGAATTAAATGCATTTTTAACGTCGAGTGTGACTAGGAGGACCAGTCGCCGGGAGTGGTGATTCCCCGTTTGTGCTGCGCTAGCCGCCTCTACTACGAGCCGCACCGCATCTACGGTAGACCGTCCCTTTCTAAATCCAAACTGTCTTCCGGACAGGTCCCCACCCGCCCGGATAGCCGCATGTAAGCGTCGTTTTAGCAGCTTTTCTAGAAGCTTGCCCGCTGTGTCCAACATGCAAAGGGGTCTCCAGGCCGATGGAGAGTTGGAGTCACCCTTTCCTTTGCTGATCAGCACAAGGCGTTGCTGTTTCCAGGCCCTGTGAAATATGCCAGCCGTGAGGCAGCGGTTATAAGTGTTGAGTAGCAGCTGCGGGCAGGCGTGTGCTACTACTTTCAGCGCCTCCGGAGGAATGCCGTCCGGTCCCGGGGCTTTCTTATTTTGCATGGAGTCTGCCGCTTCCATGAGCTCGGTTTCGGTGAAGAGTGGCGGTTCATCGGTCACCACACACTCGCCATCCTCCTTCCTTACAGGGTGCGTAGGGAAGAGGTTGTCGACTATGTTGTCCATCGTTTCCGGGTCCATGTTATTCCCCGTCGGCAGAGCTCCGAGTCTGCGTGTGACGATCTTGTACCCAAGCCCCCATGGGTCATTATCTATCTCTCGGCTGAGACTCTTCCATTTCTTGGTTTTTTCCCGTTTGATTGCGGTATGTAACGTCTTTTTGGCATCTTTGTATAATTGGGCTAGGGCCGCTGCTTCGGCAGGGTTTGTCCTTCGGGCTCTTGTGGCCGTTCGTTTATATCGTAGGCATATTTTCCTAAGGTCCGAGATCTTCCGATTCCACCAGTATGCAGGCCGTCTGTCCTCCCATCGTTTGGTACTAGGCATTGCTGCCTCGCACGCCCGCTGTATCAGCAGCACCATCTCCGCTGCTGTGGCTTCTGCGTCTGTCGGCCTTTCCGCCAGGGTGCACGTGCTGAAGCTAACCTCTTGTCCCTCAGTCACAATTTCTGCTAATTTAGCTTCGTCCATTCGCGCTACGTTCCACCTGGTCGGTTTCGTTTCCTGCCTAGGCCTCTGCTGTTCCTTCTGAACAGTGAACACATTATACTGGTGATCGCTGGCAGTGAAGTCCTCGATCACTTGCCAGTTTCTCACGGCGGATGCTAGGTTCTCCGTGGCAAACGATACATCCGGTATAGATCCTCTATAGCCCGGCCGTCTAAAGGTGGATGTGGTGCCAGTGTTTAAGACCACCAGCCCCAGCCTGGCAGCCATCTCCGTTATTCGCCTTCCCCTTCCATCCGGTATCGGCATACCCCATTCCAGGGCCCTTGCATTAAAATCTCCCGCTACGATGACCTCGCCTTCCATCTCCCGGAGAGCATCCTCCAGACCCTCCAGCTTTTGGGTGAAGTGTGCTATATCTTCGTTGGGTGTGAAGTAGCAACTCACATCGGTGAATTTGTCCATCTCCACCCATACGAAACCCCTTCCGGAGCCGTGCGATTTGATCTGGAGTCGTCTGGGGTCCGGCACCCATACCGCTGCGGTTCCCAGTGCGTCTGTGTACCACGTTGGGCTGTCCCTACTTCGGTATTGTTCGCTTATTATCAACACGTCGGCTTTTTTCTCGTAGATGAGTTGTGTCAGGAGCTCGTCGGCTGTTTTGCTTCTATTCAGGTTCCCCTGTAATACCTTCGTCATCCGTTGTCCCTTTTTGCTTGGTCGAGCGCTCGTCTGAACACTGTACAGGTTCCAGTCCCAGGTATGTGGGCTAGGTCATTTTTATCGCCCTCTTCCGCAGCGCACAGTACGCAGCGGGGTTTGGCCTGGCAGGTGGCGGCCTTATGTCCCTCCTCTCCGCACTTGTAGCAGTGTCTGGTCCGGTCGGGGCTTTTACAGCTTGATGTCTGGTGACCGTAGCCCAGACACTTGAAGCAGCGTGTGACGACGACTCGCCGCTTCACTCTGCAGTTGACCCACCCTATTTTAATTCGGCTTGTTTGTAGTAACTCGGCCGCTCTAGCCTCGTCCAGTTCTATTAGGGCTATTTTTTGCCCCCTCCATACGGCTGTTGGCACTCGTACCTTCGTATCGCCGATGCCATCTTGTAGCGCTCGCCGTAGGGCGTCCCGTACGTCCTCTTCGTCCGTTGCCCCGTCGAGGTCTCTGATCTCCAGGGTGGCTTTGGGCACGAGTTCCGTCACGTTTCCCTTGTTTCCCACCGCCTCTCTCAGGGCGCTGGTGAAGGCACTTTTGTTTTTGGAGTCCTTGCCAAGCTCCAGCAGGATGTCTCCTTTCCTTGTTTGTCGGATGCTTATTATATCCGTTTCTGTGTCTGCTGGCTTTATTTTTGCCCGGATGTCTCTGAGAACCTCCGCGTAGCTTTTGCTCGCATCTGGTCGAATCAGGACTGCCTCAGGTCGCTGCCTAGGTTTCCTGGTTTTTGGCGGTGCGGTACTCGGCGCGTTTTGTACCCCCCTGGTAAGCATTTTCGGGGGCTTGTTCGTGGGCTTCACGGCCTTCTCTGCCCCTCTTTCCTCTGTGTTCTTCTTATCCTTCCGGTTTCGAACCTCTTTCCATTCGTTTGTCACGTTGTCCTGTCTGCTTCTTTTGTCCGCCCGCGGCTCACCGAAGGGGTCCTCCGGGCTGTTGGCATTGCGGTTTCGTTTTTGGCTACAGTTTGAGGTCTGGGAATTTAACCGCTTGATACGGGGTGTTTCCCATCGTCTCAGGTCTTCATTAGCCTTTTTCCAGGCACGTCTTTCGTTTTGAATAGCCTCCAGGGCTTCTTCCAGCTTGATGTCCAAGCTGACGTTCTTCTGTCTATTGCTCGCGGCTAACATGCACTTCATAAGGGCCTCTATTTCGCGTAGGCGGATTTCTTCCTGTGCCATGGCCTCTTCTGCCTTTTTTTGCAGTGCCACCCATGGCGGCTCCTTCGCTGCGGTCCTGTCTCCCCCCGGGGTTTTGAACGTTGGGCTAGCCACTTGGGTTGCCATCGTCGCTCCATCTTCCTCGTAATCCCTACGTGCTGTGACCGTGTTGGTTTCACTAGTATAAGCAGCGTGTGATTGGCTCCCCCCAAAATCCATGGAGCCGGCGTCGACCACCGGGGCTTTCACCCGGTCGGAGTCGGCGGTGAGATTCACCTCTTCGAGGTTACTCACTTGGGGTCGTATTCTGTTTTTGTCACACATTTCATCCTTACTTGGGTGCCCCTCTGTCGCCTCTTACGACTGGCGAGGCTCACCCCGGGAGAATTCTACCCCGTTCCCGGACGGGGGAAGAAATTCGTGATGAGGAGATTGCAATACTGCATTGATTCCAATGGTAATCACTTTGAACATCTACTGTGAATAAAGGTAATTTCACATAAAAATTAAGTTCATGTCACTTTTTGATCTTAAATGACCTTGAACGACTATGACCCCTAAATGTTTTTTATGCAGTTTTCGATGCTCTACAAGATAGTTGAAAAAAAAATGTACCGTCCCATTTAAAAAAGTGGAGGTGACCTTTACTGTGCGACAGCGCCTCCACTGAGATAAAAAAATATGGTCGCATTTGATGACCCCTTTCGTACGGTACAACTTTTGTTTCAAACATTTTTTTTTGACGTCGATAATTACAGAGATATTCAAGGTGGCAACAGTTAGTGCCTCACCTTGTATACAGGGTGGACCACGCAACGTGTGCACCTCTTTTACGACCAAAATATGCGTTGCACAAAAAAATGTTTTATACTAAAGTTACATGGTTTATAAGGCTACACTATGTGGTGCATTTATTTTTTTTTATAGGTGGAGGCACTTCGAAGATTTGAAGGTCAACTTTATTTTTTCAAATGGAATGCTATATTTTTTATAGCGTAATATGATAGAGTATCGAATTCTGAGTAAAAAAGTATAGACCTTTATTAGCCCTAGAGTTAATAGCTAACGAGTAATTTCACTTTATTACTTTAAAATTTTCTTCACGTAATATCAAGTTGGAGATTCAAATCTACTACAAATTTCTAAATGGCAGTGTTTACATCACAGTGTTTATCAATATGAACACATTTACCACATCATACACACTTATCATGATTCACAATCTTCTCAATGATTGTAATCCAGTATTAAAGTATCCTTCGGTGATTGTGCATGATTATTATCAGAAAGATAAAAGTGAAAATGAAGTAAAAACACTGCCATTCAGAAATTTGTAGTAGATTTGAATCTCCAACTTGATATTACGTGAAGAAAATTTTAAAGTAATAAAGTGAAATTACTCGTTAGCTATTAACTCTAGGGCTAATAAAGTTCTATACTTTTTTACTCAGAATTCGATATTCTATCATATTACGCTATAAAAAATATAGCATTCCGATTGAAAAAATAAAGTTGACCTTCAAATCTTCGAAGCGCCTCCACCTATAAAAAAAATAAATGCACCACATAGTGTAGCCTTATAAACCATGTAACTTTTGTATAAAACATTTTCTTGTGCAACGCATATTTTGGTCGTAAAAGAGGTGCACACGTTGCGTGGTCCACCCTGTATATTCGAAAGTAATATGTTTTATAATATATTCAAATGTAATAATATAATAAAAGGAAATATTTTATAATATTCAAAAGAAATACTTTTTAGAAATAATATATATTCTTATTACTCTTTACTCAAAAATCATATCTTTTATATATTATATTCAATTTATAAGAATTACATGCGAATATATATATATATATATATATACCTATGTACGGAAATTATGCATAAAAGTAATACAGTCACGAACACGTTGCGAATTATATTGTTAATGAAGAATATAATACCATTCGAACATTTTCCGAAATTCCGAATAATTAAAAACGTTCAAAACGAATATTTCTATCCAACATTTCTATAACCTTGAACATTTTATAACAAGCTGTTACTTTTAAAACATCTAATTATCCAAATGCGTTCAAATCTCTTATTGTATTAAATCTGGAAAAATGAATACATAAATTACAACATTGTAACAAAATTGTAAGACCCACGAATAATTAATTAAAAATTAATTCATCGTTGGTCCCATTTAACTCTGTAAGAGCGAGCGAGATGAGAGCATTCGACGTCACCATCGCCGTCCACTTCCCCTACGCTCGATGCTGCTCCTCCACCGAAGTTCTATAAAAGGAGAGGTACCTCTCCTCTCGCGAGTTCTCCGGTCTCTCCACCAGTCAGTTGCGCTTCTCCGCTCGTCGTGTCGTGACGGACCTGCACGCTGGAAAATCGGTTAATTTATATCTTTTGTATTTCTTGAATTTTATTACTTTTTTATTCGTCGGTGCAAGTCAACCATTCTGTATTCCGTTTTAAGTGTATTTTATCAATTTTAAAGTGTTACAATATATTCTATTCGTGTTTTTATATAATTTCGTATTGATTTACCAACCTTAAATCACCCATACTCGTACTTCGTTTAATCCATGAAAATAATCAAATAGTGCATCTTTCACGTATTTTCTTGGCTATTCTTTAGAGATTTATTCCGTTTTGTGATATCGAGCTCGGGACTTGATCAAATCGTGCAGTTTGCGATATTCAGTGCATCTTCAATGAGCACGAATATATCCCAACCCCGTGTCACCACCGATGTGCACGGATTCCGAAATTTTACCCGCTTATTACCAAACCGTGCGATTCGTTGTTTAAGTGCTACCTAAGTGTTAAGCACGCAACGATTTACCTATCTGACCTTTTTCCTGAAAGCTTACCTTTTTCCGGACCGTTGTCATACGTGCCGCCCAAGTGCATAGTACGTATTCAACGTTTTACCGTGCGATTCGTTGATTGAGTGCTACCCAAGTGTCAGGCATGCAACGATTTACCTGTCTTTCATTTTCCTACCAAATTTTGATTTCATCAATCTCCGGATTTTTCGATATTTTTTTTTAAATATGCAATTGTGGGTTTTCCCAAATGCCAAGAAGACGTGCTGGTGCCTCGTTTCAACTTCGTCGCGCTAAAGCTTTGGAACAACGTAAATCCGTTTCAGTAAAGCGCGGAAATAACACTTCTCTCGAAAAGCGGTTTAATCGACTTCCTAAAGACGCGAAGTTACGTATAATATCAAATACCTTGTGCCAATCCAAGGTCTACATATTCGACGATCATTCGCTTCTTCGTGTTAGCCCTCCATCTCCGAACAACGATTCCGAGGCTTCAACAGTCGTTGTCGATCCTGAGCCTGAGCCGTTGCATCCTATTATCTCGTTCGACCTGGAATCATCGAGCATCGTTGTTTCACCTGCGGTCGAATCTTCCGTCGATTAATCCAACTTTCCACTAAATGGGCGCGTGTACGTCAACTCGAGAGGAACCTGCTGCTCAACTCGTCATCCCAGAGCTCGTAATCAGGCTTGAAGTGGTTCAAACCGATAGGAGGAATTATCTCCAAATTAGCCAGGTCCCTTCGCATCAACCCGCTATGCACCGCCGCTCATAAAGATAAGTCACAACTATTACGCTACTATCCCCTTTTCTTTGCATTGACTCCCCTTTTTCTTTCAAAATAATGCATGACTGACCAATCGTGGCTGGTCCTCATCCCCGTCGGGCGCATTCCCGACCAAAGGCAGAATCTTTAGGCTGGCGTCCGTTTAATATATTTTTTTGTCTACAATAAATTCTAGGACGTAACAAAGGTATCCGCAGGCGAACGGGTAGGTGGAACGCCTCAACGCCACTTTGGTTCCAGCAATTCGGTCCAACCACGACGGAGACGACGAAGCGGCCTGAGATCGACAGCTGTGACGAATGCACCGTGATCTAAATGAAATGGTTAACGCGAGTGTCGAGTATCACTAGACTCCCCGGGTAACAGGCGTGTCGAGTATCCCTAGACTCCCCGGGTAACGCGCGTGAAGTTTCCGAGCGTGCCCGCCAGACGCATATCGCGTCGATTACGCTGTCCGAAAACGCCGGGACAGCGAGTAGCGCCACGGGCCTCCGCGATGTTGTCGGCAGCGTCCGTTCGGCCCTTCGGGTAAGTTCGCCCGACGCGACCAGTAGCTTACAACCGATGAACGGGTCAACAAGTCGAACAAGCGTCAAACACGTATCTTGGTATTTGCATTTCCTTATCAAATAAATGTCCCTATTTATGTTAAATCGTCTAAGATTTTTCGTGAAGAGCATTCCGAACATAAAATGGGTCCGTTCGAGATGGATTACAAGTTAAAAAATACAGTCCACAAAGCATCTATCGCAGCGAGAAACAACGAGTCAAAATGGATGGATTACGCAAACTACAAGGGACGACGCAAATTAGCAAGCTGACAAAACTCCAACGCAAGGTTGAAAACGAAACAAGCTCTGGGCAACACATCGCAGTAGCACGAGTCGAGGTATATTTGACAAGGTTCGACGACATTCATGACGAGTTCGACGACGTGCAGCGGAAAATTATCGTCACCCACGTGGGCGATCCGACAGGCGTCGATACATCCGAGGAAGAGGACTTCGCAGAAAGGTACCTCAATCCAAAAATAAAGCTAAAAGAAAAGTCAACCTGCGCGACAATGCCGGTAGATGAAACACGCCTGACTGCGAGCGACGAAGCGCTCGCGCGTGCACTACAACAACAAGCTGAAATAATGCAGCAATTTACGAACAATGGCGGTGGCAGTAACGGTTCCCAAGCTTCCGCGGCGAGCAACGACGCCATTGCGGAGCTCGTCGCGCAGCAAACCGATCTGCTGCGAAGATTCACGAGTGGTGGCGGCACTGTACGCAACGAGTCCAGTGTGAAGCTACCCATCGTCAAGCTACCGACATTCGATGGTCGAATAGAGGAATGGAAGCGATTTTCGGAAACGTTTTAATCGCTCATACTCAATAACGAGAATATTTCCGCTGTTCAAAAATTCCAGTATCTAATCACGTCTCTTTCTGACGCAGCGGCAAAAATTATCGAGTCGATCGAGTTATCGAGTGACAATTATATCGTCGCGTGAAATTTGTTGGCCAAACGCTACGGCGATCCAAGGGCTATCGGGAAGAAGCACATCTAGTGCCTCTTCAACATGCCACGAGTCGAAAAGGAGTCAGCGAGTGCCATACGCGAGCTAGTCGACTACACGCTCAAACGTCTAAGAATTCTGAAGTCAATGAATTTACCGACGGATTCTTGGCACGAGTTGATCATCCACATGATTGAATAGAAGCTAAGATATCGTGACACTTCGTGCATGGGAGCAGAGTGGGAGTTCGACCGAGGCAACGTTGGACAACCTAACAGACTTCTTACAAGCGCGACGTCAAGCTCTCGAGCGTATCGAGGCACGATCAAAACAAAGAGACGGCACGAGCAAGGGTGAGTCCGAAAAACAACAAGTTAAGCCCCGCAGCCAAGGGAAAATGGGTCAAACCGAGAAGTCATCGACGCTAGCAACCTCGGTGAACACCGGCAGATGCTTTCTCTGCCAAGGCTATCATTTTCTCTATCTTTGCGACAAATTTCTCGTAATGTCCGTCTACGCGAAGATCAAGGAGGTTCAACGGTTGAAGTTATGTACCAATTACCTGCGAAATGACCACTTCGTCGACTATTCGATGGATATAAGAAGCGAAGCGTCATCATGGCCGCGGCGGTGGTCAACGCAGCGTGTGCCAATGGAAACAACGTCGCAATTCGTATCCTTTTAGATAGCGCTAACGAAGCGAACTTTGTCATGCAACCGACGTGTAACAAGCTAGGCGTGAAGCTAAGTAGGACGTCGGAAATCGTTCCAGGTCTAAATGATATGGAAAGCCAAATATCTCAAAGTTGCAATATCGTCATCCAGTAGAGACATTTGAATTATCAGGTAAACGTCCTTTGCCTTGTAGTACCGACAATCACGAAAACTTTGCCATCGGTACATATAAATCGAAACGCGATACAAATTCCGTCAAACGTCAAGCTCGCCGACATCGAGTTCCACAAGCCAAGCGCGATCGACATGCTCGTAGGCGTCGAATTCTTTTTCGATCTGTTAGAGGCCGAGAAGATAGAGCTTGGGAAAGACCTGCTAGTATCAAAGAACACGAAGCTCGGATGGGTTATCGCTGGATCTGTCGCGCTCAATCACACGACAAACTTAGCTTGTACTCGCAGGACGATCGCGACACTCCATTGTTCTCTAGAAAAATGAGAAACGTTAAACGAGAATCTCGAAAGATTTTGGGAAGTCGAAAATATACAATTCGAGATAAATCGACCATTATCGGCGGATGAAAAACAGTGCGAAGAGTTCTTTGAGCAAACAAAATTTCGGTTGCCATTTCGTGGGAATTCGAGTCTATTAGGCAAATCACGAGATATTGCGACCAGACGACTGGCTTAGTTGGAGCGTCGTTTCGCGAAAAAGGCGGCGTTGGAAGAGCGGAACACGGAATTCATGCGCAAATATGCGGAGCTTGGCCACATGTCTTTGGTAAATAAGGTCGCGCGACAAAGCAAACAGCCAATAGTATATCTACCACACCACAGGGTAGTCAAAGAATCGAGTAGTAGCACGAAGCTTCGTATAGTTTTTGATGCGTCTAGCAAAACCGACTCTGGAGTAGCGCTAAACGGGGTTCTTTATGTAGGACCTACTTTGCAGAGTAGTTTGATCGAAATAGTCACACGATTTCGATTCTACAACATCGGATTGACGGGAGATTGCGTAAAATGTACCGACAAATATTTGTGCATCCCGATGAACGCAACTTTCAGCGCATACTGTGGCGAGAATCTCCGGAAAAACCCGTGCAGGAGTATCAACTAAACACGGTTACTTACGGAGAGCGAGCTCGGCGTATCTAGCTATTAAGTGCATCCGGCAGCTCGCCGAACAGGCAGGCAATGGGTATCCTATTGCAGCACGAGTGATACTCGATGCAATGTACGTAGATGACATTATGTCAGGGGCCGACGACGTCCGAGGCATCATCGAAGTGCAACAGCAGCTCACGGCGTTGCTGCAAACGGGCGGATCCGAAATACACAAATGGTGCTCGAATCGCTCCTAGATCTAGTTCACATACCTGAAGATATAAGAGAGGACGTTTCGACACGCAGCGTCGACGCGAATGAGACGATCAAGACTCTCGGGCTCGAATGGAGTCCACACGATGACAATTTTCAATTCTCCGTTCAACAAATAGAAGCAGCCACGACGAAGCGACAAATCCTATCGGCCATCAGCAAATTCTTCGATCCTCTTGGATTGATTGGACCAATACTAACGTCGGCTGTACGGTCGAAAGTCCTTCATTGCGAAGTTCCGTCGTATTTTTGTATTAATATTCGGAGATAATTAGAGGAGTGCGGTTGATTTTTTTGAGCCATAAAACAAGGTTAAATTTTATTGGCTTCTGTTATGCCTGGCGGCATAAAAACCCACGTGAAATGAATGCGTTATTTCGTGATTTTACATTGGTTTTAGCATCAAAATAAAATGTATAGTGATACGTCCGGGGATTTATTATAGGTAAAAAATATATTCGAAGGGAAAAATACGCGATTTGGACTTCGAACTTGAATTTGCGTTTGATTTTAGTTTAATATTTTCTTTCCAGGTAAACGGACGCCAGTCCAAGATCCTGCCTTTAGTCGGGAATGCGCCCAACAGGGATGAGGATTAGCCACGATTTGATCGGTAAATAAAATATCACTCGCCTGATAGGGTAGTCGGTAAAGAAAATAACAGCGGGTAACGCGAACATATGACTTACCCTACGAGCGGCGGTGCGTAGCGGGTGTATTGGATTGAGTACGGATGACTCGGATGAAGCCTCGGGCGTCGATGATGAAGAGCTCCTGGTTTACCGGGATACTGGAGACAACGACAGGACTCGGCAGTATTACGATATCTGTGGTCCCTAATTCTGACCACGCAGTCTTCATATTTGACCCAAAATAAGACTTTTTTCAAGAGTGGTAAAAATCAATATTCGACCCCTAAGGGGGTGAAACGAGGGTTGTAAAGTTTATACGAGACAACATATTTTTTGGTCAGATTTGCTTGAAACTTGGTCTAAATACACTCCAATACAAATAATTAAACATGTCTTTCAGGAATTTCCAAAATATAACCTTTAAGGAGCGACTTCCGTGGCGCTGAAATATGAAAGTGAATTTCGATAGCGTTTTTTTACAAGGAAAACGATTCTGCTGGTTTTAAATCAATATCTAGATCAATTTTCGAGATATTCCTGGTATGCCGCGCTTATCGATCAACTCCCAAGGATTTTTAGATTTTTATCCCAGATGGACAGAATAATGGTGTGGGCGCGAAGCACCTCGCGTGTGCGTGTGAAAACGTGGGGTGCGTGGAATACTGGTGTGGGCGCGAGGCACCTCGGATGTGCGTGTGGAATCGTGGGGTGCGTGAGATACTGGTGTGGACGCGTCGTCAAAAAATACGTTTTCCCATACAAACGTTAACACTCCCGTTTAACCGCCTTAAAGGTTAAATTTAGGTAATTCCTGAACTACATGTTGAATTATCTGTATTTTAGTGTATTATGCGAAGTTTCAAGTAAATCTGACAAAAACATTTGTTGTGTCATACAAACGTTAACACCCGCGTTTAAAGCTTTTAAGGATCGAATTCTAGGAAATGCTGAAATACGTGTTCAATTATTTTTATTGGAGAGTTTTTACGCCAAGTTTTAAGCAAATCTGACAAAAAAAATATGTTGTCTCATACAAACTTTAAAACCCCTGTTTCCCCCTCTTAAGGGTCGAATTTCGATTTTTACCACTCTTGAAAAGTCTTATTTTGGGTCAAATATGAAGGCTGCGTGGTTAGAGTTAGGGGCCACAGATATCATAATATCCCCGATTTGACGAAAAAATATAATGTTTAACAACGTTCCAAGCTCCCGTTTATCCCGTTACAAATCGTGTTTCAATGAACTACCTAACTCTTTGAAAATTACTTGTTTTCTAGAATGTTTACGCCGAATTCTAAAGAAATCTACCCAAAAAATACTCCGCCTCATTAAAAATTTAAAACCTCTGTTTCACCCCCTTAAAAGCCGAATTTCGATTTTTTGTATTCTTGAAAAAAGTCTTATTTTGGGCCAAATATAAAGACTGCATGGCCAAAACTTGGGGCCACAGATATCGTAATATCCCCCAGGACTCGATGAACCCTGCTTGGCCGACCGTGGAGAAGAGCTCATAGACGAAGCGGAAAGAACGACGTTGACGACAAGGGACTAGTCGACGGTGATAACTTCGACCTCAGGTGATATGACGACGGTGGAACCTCCGGACCCGTCGGATAGAGTACGCGGGGTAACGAGACGAATTGTCTCGTCACTCACGATGAACACTTTAATGTTTACTGGGACGTTTGACACGATTCTCGGTTTTAGGAGAACATTAGCGAGTCTTTCTTTACACGACCGTTTGTAGACCGGAATATTGTCGCCACGTCCCTTTGGCGCGGGCTTCTGCTGAAGCTTGGCGACGGCGCGACGAATTTGATAATAAGCACCTGCGCGTCTTCTTGGCATAACAGGTATAATAATTTAAAAGAGAATTGAAATTAATTTTAAATAGGAAACCGTTTCATTTATCGTTTTTTGGTATGATTGTAGGTTACAATTGCGTCATAGTCCACGTGCAATTCCTTGAACGCAATTGGGGAAAGAACGAAAGCCTCGTAAGCGTGCATCAATACAGTGCACCGAATATTTGGCTTTTAGGTAAAAGAGTATTATCGGAAAGGTATTTCGTTAAATCAATCGGTTTCTTGTTAACACTCGAGATGAGAGAATTTAAATAGAAAGATGTAAAATTCCAAGAAAATACACAGTGAAGTTTGATTAGGAGTGAAAGGGCACGAAATAATTATTCACTGATTCTAAAATATGTATAAAAATATATTGTTACAACTTTGATTAAAATATGTTTTAAATGAAATAATTAATTACAAACAACTTCACGATGTTGCGACACGACGAAGACTTGGTACAAAAATTAACACTTGAACGTTTCAGAGATACAATTCAACAAAAGAACAAAGATGTTCCGATTTTCTAGCGTGCGGGTCCGACGTATACACTACGAGCGGAGAAACGCAACTGACTGGTGGAGAGATCGGAGAACTGTCGAGCAGCGGAGGACCCGGCTTCTTATTGGCCCTGAAATGAAGGGGCGCGGTACGCATGCGCTGTGGAGTGGAGACGCCGACGCCGATGTTTCCCTCTCGCTCGCTCTTACAGCATTAAACGGAGACTTTGACGATAAATTAATTATTATTAATTTATCGTTAAATTATTGTTACAACAAATGATTATCTTAATTTTCAATAGGTTTACAGTTAAGTATTCGTGGTTTGACTGACGATAAGTTAATGCTTTAATTTATCATTAGTCTTACAATTTGTTATAAAAATTGATTTTTAAATAAAGTATATGATTTTATATAAATTTGGTTGTTACCTTATTTTTCTCCTTTATGCGCGTCGTGGAATCAGACTCAATTTTAATATTAAACTGTTAGAAATAAAGATAATATATTCCTGATGTATAATTATTATTAGAAATGGATAAATGTTGAATATGAAAAATATAATAAATGGATAATTATTCTGAAGTGATTTGAGAATGCGTGGGTGTGTAAAAGTCGCGTGTAACAATTATTAGAAGGTAATTCTTATTTAATTATTAAGAATAACTAAATATAAAAATATAAATGCGAATTTATTTATTCATAATAAATGCAAGAGTTCGTGGATAATGCATACGTAGTCGCAATTATTATTTAATTGTTTATGAAACGCTTGTTCTTTGAAATATAATTATTATAACTAATAATAATATCTTTTTTTTTTTTACAAGGAGTTGCGGAATCCTTTTTACGGATGACCTTTGGTCTTGCGAACCAAGGGGGTATGTGGGACTCCCAAAAAAGTAGGCCTACCCACTAAACCGCCACCTCCTTACTGTCCTCCCCCAGCCAGGGACTATGTTGATATTACTTCTGACTGGGGGTTCTGTCCGTGTTCGTCCGTTCGTACTGTCCATCCGTGTTTCGTAACGTCGCGTCACTTCGTCTGCTCAGTCATCTGCTAGGCAGCCGTCCGCGTTCTTACGTCTCAGTATGTTTTCCGTATAGGTGGCGACTAACCGCCACCATTCGGGTTCATGCAGCATCACCTCAACGATGTTGTCTGGGGTGATACTGCCGACCGTTGTCTCGAGTTCTTGTCTGAGTCCTGTCCAGCGGTTGCACACGAAAAATGTGTGTTCCGCGTCGTCTCGTTCGTGTCCACAGTACTTACAGTCCGGTGTCCGTACTCTGTTCATGTTGTGGAGGTACCGTCGGAAGTAACCGTGCCCCGTCAAGATCTGGGTGACGTAAAAGTTCACGTCGCCAAACTTCCTTCCGAGCCACGGCCTCAGGTCCTGTATAAGTCGTCTCGTCCAGTTTCCACCGCGTTCTTCTGTCCATCGTCCTTGCCACGTGTCGATCGTCCTTTCGCGCTCGGCGATTGCCGCGTTCTGTCGTCCTATGTCCGCGATGCTCCCGTAGATCCTCTTGCGCTCAAAGGCAAGGAGATCCACGGGTATTACGCCCGCCACCACCAAGACAGCTTGTGCAGAGACTGTTCGGTAGGCGCAAGCGATTCTCAGCGCGCCTTGTCTCTGTACCATCGTCATTGTCTTACAGTATTTCTTTGTCTTTAGGGAATCTGCCCATATTTCCGCGCCGTATAGGAGGATCGAGTGAGCTGTCGCCATTAACAGTCGCCGTTTCCCCGGTCTCGGTCCTGTCGTGTTTGCCATCAGGCGGCTCAAGGATGCTATCCTCTCGGCCGCCCTCCGGGCCGTCTTCTGTATGTGAGGCCAGAAGGTCATCTTCGTATCGAGGGTCACCCCTAGGTACTTGACTTCCCCCTTGGTCTCCGTCTCGTATGTCCCCACTCTCATTGGTAGTATTGTCTGTATGCGTCTTCTTGTAAGAAACGTTAGTTCCGTCTTTTCTGTTGCGAGTTGTAGTCCGTGGTCTGTCATCCAGCGTCCGACTCGTCTCATGGTCTGGTTCAACTTCAGCTGCGCCAGCCCAGGAGACCGCTCCGTAATCACCGCCGCCACGTCATCAGCGTAGGCGACAAGGAGCACTCCGAGCGGCATCTCAAGCCGAAGCAGGCTGTCGTATAAACCGTTCCAGAAGTCAGGTCCCAGTATCGACCCTTGCGCAACCCCAGCGGTGACTTGTCTAGTCACCTGTCCTTCGATCGTCTCGTAGGTTATCCGTCTGTTTTTCAGGTAATCCTCCACGACCCGTACCAGGTAAGATGGGATCCCGAAGTTGCTTTTCAGCGCCTCCAAGATATCCACCCACCTGGCCGAGTTGAAAGCATTCCTGATGTCGAGTGTCGCCAGCAGCACGATAGATCGTGCTGCGTGGCAGTGTCTGTTCAGTTCCAGAAAGGAGTTGACCACCTTTTGGATCGCTCCAATCGTTGATCGACCCCTCCTGAAGCCGAACTGCAGGTCTGAGAGCCCCCCCCGGCGTGCATCGCGTCCGTTAGTCTTGGTCTCAGTAGTTCAAAGAGTTTACCTGTCGTGTCAAGTAAACTCAGCGGTCGGTAGGCCGACGGCGTATTAGGATCGCCCTTACCTTTTGGGATAAGGACGAGCCTGGCCACCTTCCATCGATCGCTGAACGTTCCTGTCGTCAAGCACGTATTGTACCGGTCGAGAAGCATCTCCGGCCGTAGGCGAGCCACGAGCCGGAGGATCTCAGCCGGTACTCCATCTGGTCCCGGCGCCTTACCAGTCTTCATCGCGTTCGTTGCTCTGGTGAGCTCCTCTGCGGCAAAGACGGGGGGCGCCGGCACAGCGGTATCGTCCGTCACGTTCGTCCGAGTCGGGTGCGTCGGAAACAATCTGCCAACAATCCGCCCTGCTGTTTCGGCGTCTTTGAGTTCCGGTGGAACTCGGGCCCCTAGTTTGCTGGTCACAATCTTGTAACCGGTTCCCCAGGGATCCTCGTTCACCTCCTCTCAGAGCTTCCTCCAGCATCGCGTCTTGCTGTCTCGTATTGCCTTCGTCAGCGTCTTTCGTGATGTTTTGTATATGGCTTGGAGGTTTTCCCTTTCGGGTCTGCCCCCAGCCCTCGTAACTCGTCGCCGATTTGCCAGGCATATCCTGCGCAATTCGGCTATCTCGTCCGTCCACCAGTATTGTGGTCGTCTGTTTTGTCTTTGTCGTCGTTTCGGCATTGTGCTATTGCACAAACCGTCTATCAGTTTGGCCGTCTCGTCTGCCAGTCTTTCCGCCCTTCGCCGGCCAGTCAGCTCGGGGGGGATTTTCGTCACAGGAGCTGGTGATGCCATCAACTCCTCGGAAAATTTCTGTGCGTTGAGTTTGTTAAGGTTCCACCGCGGGGGTTGGTGGATTCTTGTTCGTCTCGTTTCTGTCTGTCCTGCCACTTCGAAGGCAATGTACTGGTGATCGCTGGCTGTATAGTCCTCGATCACCCGCCACCCCCTCAGCTGTGGCAGGGTTCTGTCCGACGTCATCGTCACGTCAGGGATGGAGTCTCCGAACCCTGGTCGTCTGTACGTCGGCGTATTTCCCGTGTTTACTACTGTTAGGTCCAGCCTTGCGGCCATTTCCAGCAGCAGTCGTCCGCGTCTGTTCGTTTCTGTCATTCCCCACTCGATCGCCCTCGCGTTGAAGTCCCCCGCAACGATGACATCCCCGGGCAGGCCCCTGATACCGTCTTCTAGAAGGGCCACCTTCCTCTCGAACTCCGCCGCGGCGCAGTTGGGCGTCAAGTAGACGCTGACATGAGTGACAGCGCCGACTCTAGCCCAGACGTAATCGTCACCGACACCGCGGCTCGAGACTCGAGATTGGGCGGCACCCCTTACCCAGATAGCTGTAGTCTCTGTCTCGTTCGTGATGTACGTCTGGGTCGTCCTTCTCCGGTATGGTTCACACAGGATCAGGATGTCCGCGTCATGTTCGTCGGCTATCTGTGGTAGGAGCATGTCTGCGGTCCTACTTCGGTTCAGGTTTCCCTGAATTATTCTGTCCGTCTTCCGGCCTGCTTCCTGCACTCCTCCAGCGCGGCCCAGAACATGGCGCACTTCCCGGTACCGGCGAGGTGCGCCACGTCCCTGTGCCCGGCCTCGGAGCACAGCGGACAGACCGGTTTGTTTTTGCAGTCCGTCGCGTAGTGTCCGGATGCGCCGCACTTGCGGCAGCATTTCGTCCTGTCCGTGCCTTTGCAGTCGGCCTTCACATGGCCGAAGCCCAGGCATTTGTGGCATTTCGTCACCGTCAGTCGTTTTCGAACGCGGCAATGCACCCAGCCTATGCCGATCCGACCCCGCCGAAGCAGCGCATCGGCTTCCCGCGAATCAAGTTCGCAGACCGCCATGTACCGCTCGGCGCGGTTCGGGCCGAAAATGTGGACTCGGAAGTCCGCGTCTCGTCCTGTTTCCCGTTTGAGTGCGTCCGTCACGTCATCTGGGGTCGCAACACAGTCCAGGTCCATGATCTCCAGTTGGGTTTTGGAGGTCATAGCCCTGACACTGCCCGCTTCCCCGATCGCGTCTTGGATCTGTCGTCCAAACTCGTCGCGTCCGTCCGGTTTGCTTGCATCCGCCTGTAGTTTCAGGAGACACAAGCCGTTTTTCGTTTTCCTCAGAGTCGTCACATGCACGTGACTCCTCTTCGGATCCACTGTCGTCCGTATTTTCCGTACTATGTCCGAGTACGTGATGTCTGTACCCGGTTTGATCAGAACAGCCGATCCCCTTTGGCGGGGGGCCGGTCCGCTCCGGTCAGCTCGGGTTTTTGCGTCCGTTTTGTTTTTTCCGTGCCTTTCCGTGTAACGGTCTGCCAGTCTATGGCCGGTTCCATCGTCGTTGGCCTCTTTTGGGAGGACTCCGGCGTGGTTCCGGTCGACGATCGTTTCCGTTTCGTCCGTGGCGTCTCTTCGTTGTTGTTCGTACCTGTTAACGTCTTATTACTGTCTACAAGACGTTCTTCCGTAGCTGCTTCCATCCGCGTGTGCAGCGCGATGTCCACAGTCTCTAGGATCGTCTTGATTCCCGTCTTTACTGTCATGTTCATGTTTTTCTGTACGTTTGCTGCTTCGGCCATTTTAGTCGCGGTCTCGTGAATGAGCCTCAGCAGTTCTGTCAAGTCCTGTTTGTTACTCGTTGTTGTGGCTGTTTGTCTCGTCGTCGGTGTTTCGTTGTCTACAGCAGAGGCGTAGCTTGCCGCGCTGCTACCGCTTGACACACTGTCTGTCCTGTTTCGTCTGGGTAATTTCAGTAGCGTTTTGTTCGTGTCGTTGTTTCGTGTCGTCCTCCACTTCACCGTGCACAAATTGCGGCCCTCAAAATCCGTGCCGCTGCCCGTGGCCACCGGGGCTTTCACCCGATCGGAACCCGGGGTGGATTCCCCCTGGGAAGGGGTTACCACTTGAGGTATGTCCTTGTTTTGCTTGTGCATGTCATGTTTGTCTGTCCCGTCGTGCTAGAGGTCCCTCGTGGTCGCGACTCCACGAACCGCGCTGGGACAACGCACGGCCCCTGAGGTCCCCCCCCTCCCTGTGTGTTCAGTGTTCCCCCTTGTGGAGTGTGCGTGAGTATGAGTGCCCCTAGTGACAAACCGGGCTTCATTCACAGGGAGAGCCCGTTTATAGGGATCCCCTTCATTCACTTTCGGGCGACCCCGTTTATAGGGGTCCCCGGACATTCGTTTTTCGGTAGGACCCGTTTATAGGGTCTCCGAGCATTCACCTTCCCGGTTTGTCAAAGGGCGTGTCCGTGAGGGTGTTTATGTAGTGTTTACGTGAGGGTGTGTGTGTGTAACCATTGCCCTGTTAGCCGTATGAGGAATATACGTTGCCCGCCCTGCACGTGAGAGATCTCGGACGCAGGGTTGGATTTTGCAGAGCAATAATAATATCTTAAGAATAATGTATTTATTATTATACGCGTTGGAATGTATTTACAAATTATTTGTGACACAGGATTACATATATAATATTTAATACTATTTAATAATATTTATTAACAGCGTGTAAAATTGTTTATAATGTTTGTAAAATGAGATTACTATATTTATCTCTTAATTCGAGAATTATAATTGTAATTACGCATTTTTTATAATAATATTTCATAGTTAAATATATTTTATTCTTTTTTTTTTTTTTTTTTAAGGAGTCTGTGAATGCAAAAGTAACGAACTACCGATGGAAAGCCATAATGGTGTCCCATCGAGTGTGGGACTCGACGGCTATTCAACCGGCCCTACCCACTAAACACATATCTCCCTGTACGCCCGACACCAGCCCGGAACTGTTATTCACATTACTTCAGACTGGGCGGCTGTCTTTGCGCCCTCTACAGACACGTCCCTTCCCTTATAACCGTTTATTTACTCGTGTCTGAGATCTTTTCTGTTGTCGCCTTCGCTTAGTCTTCCAGGCATCCATCCACTCTTTTGCTCCGAAGGATCATCGTCATGTAGTTGCCAATGAGTCGCCACTTGTCCGCGTCCGTCGTCATTAGTTTCGTCACGTTGTCTGGCGTGATCGGTCCTAGTGCTGTCTCCAGTCTAAGTCTTTGTTCTGTCCAGTGCTCGCACACGAAGAACGTGTGCTCCGCGTCGTCCTGCCCCCCCCCCCCCCCCCCCCCACAGTACTTACATCCTGGTGAGTTCAGTCTGTTCATCCTGTGGAGGTACCTACGGAAATACCCGTGTCCGGAGAGGAACTGGGTCAGGTAGGAGTCCACCTCCCCATATTTCCTTTCCTTCCACTGGGTGATCTCCGGTATCAGTCTTTTTGTCCACCGTCCGTCCTCGTTTGTCGTCCATCGGTTCTGCCAAAGCTCGAGGGTTCTCGTCCGTTCCTCTGTCACGACGTCCTCTCTGTCGGTAAGCCCATCTCGGTGATAGACACGACGGCGTTCCGCCGCGAGCAGGTCGATCGGGATCACGCCCGCGATAACGAAAACCGCGTTCTCAGACACGGTCCGGTACGCGCACGCTATCCTTAGCGCCCCCACCCGCTGCACGCTCGTCATGGCTTTCGCTCGCTTCCGTATTTTTAGGACGTCGGCCCAAACCTCCGCCCCGTATAACATGATCGAGTGGGTGACGCTCATTAGCAGTCTCCGTACACTCGGTCTTGGTCCGTTTGTGTTGGCCATCAGTCTCGTCAGAGCTTTTGTCTTTTCCACGGCCTTGTTCGTCACGTTCCGTATGTGGTCCCGTCCCTTCCGTCCCTACGTTCATCGGTGTGATTGTCTCTATCCGTTTTCGTGTGAGCAGTACGAGTTCGGTCTTTTGTAGTGCCAGTTGCAGTCCGTGTCCTGTCATCCATTCGTCCACGCGCCTCATGACCTGGTTCAGCTTGAGCTGGACCAGATGACTGTCGCGAGCCACTATTATGACTGCGACGTCGTCCGCGTACGCTACAAGGCGCGTGTCCGGGGGCATGTCGTTCTCAGTAAGCTGTCGTACAGTATGTTCCATACATCAGGGCCCAAAATGGAACCCTGTGCAACCCCTGCCGTGATCCGCTTGTCCCTTTGTCCGTCCGCTGTCTCGTATGTCAGTGTACGATCCCGGAAATAGTCCCCCAGCACTCGGAAAAGGTAAGGAGGGATCCGGAAAGTTGTTTCCAACGTATCCAGGATGTCCTCCCACCTGACGGAGTTGAAGGCGTTCTTAACGTCGAGCAGCACCAGGAGGACCACCGGTTTCGCTCCGTGGCAGGTCTCGTCCGTCCTGTGGAAAGTATCTGTCACTTCGGTTATTGCTCCTATTGTCGAGCGCCCTTTGCGGAAGCCGTACAGTCGGTCCGACAAGTCTCCGACGTCTTTAACCGCCTGTAGCAGTCTGGGTCTTAGTAACAGTTCGTACAGTTTTCCAGTAGTGTTGAGAAGGCTGAGGGGCCTGTAGGAGGACGGCAGCGCTGGGTCTCCCTTGCCTTTTCCAATGAGGACCAGTCGAGCGGTCTTCCATTGTTTGCTGAAAACCCCTGCGGTCAGGCACCCGTTGTATGTGTCCAGCAGTGTATCCGGTTGCTGCGAAGCGACGATTCGGAGTACTTCTCCTGGGACTCCATCGGGGCCTGGGGCCTTGTTTGGTTTCAGCATCTTTACAACCTCCGTCAGCTCCTCTTCCGTAAAGGGGGCCATTCGGTCTGCGTCTCACTGTCCGTCTCTGTCCCTCGTTCCGGGTGTGTCGGGAAAAGGCCGTTAACGATCCTTTCCATCGTGTTGGCGTCTCTTGTCACTGGTGGGGCTCTGGTCGCCAGCGCGCGGGTTACAATCCTGTAGCCCGCGCCCCAAGGGTCCGAGTCCACCTCGTCCGTGAGTCGTCTCCAGTTCTGTCTCTTGCTGTCATTGATCGCGAACCTCAGTCGCCCTCTGGCGCGCCGGTTTTCTTCTGCCCAGGCAGCTGCGTCCTCTCTATTTCTGGCCCTCTGCGCTCTCCGCCTGAGCGCTAGGCAACTTTGTCTGAGTTCCGCGATCTCTGTTGTCGACCAGTATGCCGTTCGTCTGTTTGGTCCGTATCGTTTTAGCGGCATAGAGACTTCGCAGGGCCGCTGGAGAAGGTTGGTGGTCTTCTCAGCAAGCGTCTCCGCTCCGGCCCGGCTTGTCCCCCACGACAATTCTTGCGCAGGGCGCTCTGCAATCGTCAGTCGTCTCGTCAGTGCGTCTTTGTCCAGGCGTTTTACGTCCCACCTTGGGGCGCGTCGTGTCTGGTCCCTGTCTGCTCTTGTCTCGTCCGTTATGTCGAAGGCGATATACTGGTGGTCACTGGCAGAGTAATCTTCAGTGACCCTCTACGCCTTTACTTTAGTCAGTATTCGGTCCGAGGCCATCCCCATGTCAGGTATCGAGTTGCCGCATCCTGGTCGTCTGTACGTCGGCGTCGTTCCCTCGTTAACTACCGTTAGATCTAGCCTTGCGGCCATCTCCAACAGTAGTCGTCCGCGTTTGTTCGTCGTTGGCATCCCCCACTCGACCGCTCTTGCGTTGAAATCGCCAGCGACCACTGCATCCCCGGGAGTGTCCCTCAGCATGCCTTCGATGGCGTCAAGTTTTTCCGCGTACTCGCGTGCCGTGCAGTTTGGGGTTATATACACGCTGGCGTAGACCACCGCGCCTATTTTCACCCAGACACAGTCTTCTCCGCGCCCGTGCGTGACTACTCGCCCCGCGCTTTCCCCCCGGACCCACACAGCCGATGAACCCGAGCTGTTGGCGAACCATTTTTTCTGTGTGTCAAGTCTCTGTATTGTTCACTGATTATAAGTACGTCAGCGTCGAATTCTGCCGCAATTTGAGGAAGTAGCGCGTGTGCCACGCTGCTTCGGTTCATGTTGCATTGGAGTACCGTCGTAGTCATTTTGTCGTCCTGTTTTTTAGTACAGCTAGCGCTGCTTTGAACGCTGCACATGGGGCCCTACCAGGTACGTGGTCGTGGTCCTGGTTGGCAACTCCCGCGCATAGGAAGCACGCGGCAGAGTTGTTGCACGCTCTACTCACGTGTCCCTTCTCGCCGCAGCGCCAGCAGCAGTCGTATCTGTCCGGTCCGTTACAGTATTTTTTTGTATATCCATATCCGAGGCATCGGTGACACCTTGTCACCCGTAGTCTTTGCCTTATGCGGCAGTTTACCCAACCGACCTTAATCCTACCCTTCTGGAGTAGGTCCTGGGCCTCTGAGCTATCGAACTCGCACAGGGCCATTGTCTGGCCCCGGCGGTTCATGCCAAAGATATGGACTTTCCGTTCCGTGTCCGTGCCCGTCTCCCGGTTGATCGCGTCCGTAACGTCGTCTTCCGTTGCGTCGCAGTCGAGGTCGAGAAATTCCAGCGTTATTCTGGGGGTCATGTCTTTGATCCGTCCCGTCTGTCCGATTGCTTCTCGCAGAGCTGTCTCAAAGTCTTTGCGGTTCTCTTCTCGCTCCAGCTGGAGAAGTACCGCGCCATCTTTGGTCCTTCTGATCGTCTGTACCTCATCTTTGTGTTTTGTGTCGTCCATTTTTTGTTTCATTGTCTTTATGACGTCCGCGTATGTGTGTCCCTCGGCCGGCTTGATCAGAACCGCACCTCTCCTGGGTCTCAGGTTTGGGGGCTCCGGTCGCCGGTTTTGTGGTCGGGTAGTGCTGTCTTGTTTGTCCGTGTCCGTCCATTCGATCGTTCGTGTCTTCCGTTTCTTTTTTTCGAGACTACCGTTGCCCAAGTTGCCTGGTCCTGCTGCCCTGCAGCTGCGGCCTCGGGACTTGGGGTTTGGTTGTCTCTTTTTCGTTTTGTTTTGGGCGTTTCGTCCGTCGTTTCCTGCTGTCTCGGTTGCTGTTGTGTGGTCAATGTCCTTCGGAGCACTCTCGTAAGCTTCAGCTCAAACATTGCCACCTCAACCGCTTCCTTTATGTCACATATTCCTGTTGTGACAATCCGGCTAATGTTTTTCTGGACGCTCGCCGCAACCGTCATTTTATCGAGGATGCTGCTTATCATGGCAAGCTGCTCTCGCAGTTTGCTCTCAGCAGCGTCCCAGCTTCCTGGCGACGTTCCCCTTATCTCAAAAATTCCTGTCGTCGTTCCCACAGCACTGGCCAGGTTTCCTACCGGTGTCGTGGGCGGGGCGGGCTCCCCTTGGCTCCTCGGAGTCGTTATTCGGCGCAGGTGGCGCTTGTGTACCTGCTTGTTTGTCTTTGTTCATTGTTTTTGTGTCTGTATCTCCTTGTCCTTCGTGTGTAAAGCGAGTGTCGGGTGGCAAGAGATTCCCACTGGCTGAAACGGAGGCAGCAGCGGTATGTCCTGAGCCTCCACTAGTCGCCGAGCTCGCCGACAGTCCGGTGGCCTCGCCCCCCCCCCCCCCCCCGCACCCTCGCAGCGGGGGCCCATCCGATCGCGAGTCGGCACCACTACGAGAGGCGAGATTTGGCGCAGAGCGCTCTACCAGTGTGCAGGGCGGCCTCCCAGCTGTCTGGGCCGGGTTCGGGCCCCCTACTACTGGCGGCCCAGGAGCGCCTTCCTGGTTTTACGGATGTACCCTCCAGAGTGGGCGCGCACCCGGCGCCGGAAGAGGCCCTCTCTGAACCGCCTCTACCCTCCCGTCAGGGGGCTCTGCGTTGTTTCTTCGCGCCCCGAAAAAGGTCTCCGTGGGCTCACTTTCTCATGGGCGATACCCGTCTATAGGGCCCCCTCCTTTCGTGACCCGCTTGGAAAATACCCGTCTATAGGGCTCCACCTCGATTCATGGGCGATACGCGTTTATAGGGCCCCCAGATTCATTCCGCCACGGGGCCTGTGCCAGGGCGGTCAGAGGTGTAAGTCTGTTGTGTATGAGTGGTTGTGTGGCAGTCGCTTACCACTATAGGCGGCCACAGCCGAACTTCCTTTAGCCGCTCCCTGTTATAGCATTGTCGGGGGACATTGGTGCGACAGGAGAGCGCTTACGGTGGGCGCGACGTGGCCGCAGGAAGATAGCGTTTCCCCCTTGCGGTTGTGACGCTCACAAGGGGGCTGCCCACCAAATATATTTTATTCTTTATTATAATATTTATTTCGATTAATAATGTTGGTAACTGTACTGTAACAACGCTAGTTAATTTTTGAATAAAGAATTTATTAATTAACATGTTTGTTAATTTATTCCTACGTATATTGCGCGTGGATAATATTAATAATAATAATAATAATGGTGGATTGAGGACAAAGGGGACAAAGGAATGATACGCGATGCTATTCGTTGGAGCGGATGTTTAGTCTGCGAAATATCGGTGAAGTGATAGAGATTTGTTTATCTTTAATTAATTCTTGGGATTTTATATGGCGTGACATTGTTTAAATTATTATTTCTCAGAAGGCTACGTGCGACACGTGGCTTGCACCAAGGCGGCGCGTCGAAGAGAGAGACGCGACGAGTGTGAGAGAGATGGATACATGCACTGGGAAAGTTCGGGAAAAATATCTGGATAGTGTCTTCTATTGTATGCCCAAAAAATAGTAAAGCGTACGAAAAGAGGCTTATGTAGTAAAAGAGCGCTTGCTCGCTTCAAGGGGCAATAAAACAATTCAAGGGTTTTTCTGGAAAATGTCTCGAAAGGAAATGCTCGCTCGACTCGAGGAGCAATAAAGTAATTAGGTAAAAAGTCACGTAGCATCCATTAGCCATAGGGCCTGTGAGTAAGAGAGAGAAGATTAGGCCAAGTGAGAGTAAGAGAAGGATAGACTCTATGTGCGGAAAAGTCGTGGGGTCGTGAGTATATCGCGGGCCCGCGGATTACCTAATTTCGCGGTTCGGAATGAGGATTCCGCGGATAGATGACATAAGGATTTGGGGTTTGATAATTATGATTCGCGGATCCGCGGAAACGAGTTTCGCGGTAGCGAAAAAAGGATTTTATGATGCGGGTTACATAAGTACGAAAGAGGTACGCTGGTAACCTGGAGAGAGAAGGATGGAAGATAAAGAAGATGGCGTAGAAGATGACGGAGCGCTCGGTTGAGCGCGCGAAGTATCGGGAGAGCAGGAGATATAAGGTAGTCTCTACGCGGAGCGCTAGAGAGAGATAGAGAGTGCGCGAGCTCGGCGCGCTCGCTAGGGAAGGTAGGGGAGGTAGAGCGCGTTCAGCGGAAGTAGATAGGTACTAGGGAGGGTAAATGTGGTCGGACGAAATAGATAATGCTGAAAACAATGCGTTTATTATAATACAATAATACTAATATTATTAACAATCTCGGAAAAATATTCCTGAAAATGTAGGTATAATATATATATTGTGATGTCGGGACGGATATTTTCTTAAGTTCTTTAATTCGCGGAAGGAGTGACTGACTCGCTTCAGAACTCGGTTTTAGGACGGACAACTCGGTAAATACTATGTCGAAGTTACATAAGACTTTATTGACGGACAGAGGTTCGTTGTGATTACAATTTTGAAGACTTACTGACTATTCTAGCCTAGAGAGGAGGGATTTTATAGAGGTAGATTGGGGGGAAATCGGAGTAGTGGGAGAAAGGGCCTACGTGACGTTTGGGGGGTAGGCCCAGAGGTTTCCAGGAAACGCAGTTGCACCGCGTGGCAACTACAAACGTTTGCTTCGGGAAAAGAATGTGGTCTTTCGTAGTGTTATCTACAGAGGGCTTCGTGAGAATGTCAAGTGATCGGGCGGATGTAATAAATTGAGAAAGGAAAAGCGAAGGATGGGAAAACGGGCAGCGAAAGAATTTCGGGCTACGTTACACCTCCCCCCTAAGTTAAGAAAATTCATAAGAGGGAGAATGAATTTTCTTCAAGCCTTAATATTGAAAGATCTGCGACGCCTGGCCGACCTTACTGATTTAGGACTATCTCGATGGATTACATCTAGAACGGTACATTCGTCAGTATCGTGATTAATGTGATAATTCGCTCGCTCGCTATTCTGATGAAAACAGTTACTGTAAACATTTATACATGGAGAACAAGTTGCTTTAAACAAGTTTTTGAACACATCAAACAGACATCCACACAATCCACACTTTGCAAATACAAATAACATTACAATCAGAGTACACCCGTATCCTAAGTATAGGAGGGTATCTTGTGCCGTCTGAAACAGAGTTTTTGTTCTCTTATGTTGTCCAATTCTTTCAGCTTCCTCGGAGATCTTATCCAAAGTTTGTCCTAGTTATGGTTGTTGATCTCGGTGAGGTCCACATAGTTGACTATAGTCCAACTTTGGTGGAAGAACATCACTCCGCCCAGGTGTTCCAGGTATACAGCTCCTTCAAGGGGTTCCACCTCTAGTTCTTTGGATGCAGCGTGAGTTATCAAAAGGGGAATGAGCAACAGCAACATGATGCCTGCACAGAATTTTAATTAGTTTGTATGATAAGGCTTTAACTTGTTAACGTGAACCAGCTTTGTTCTGTTATTAAACAGTATTTCATAATTGACATCCGATGTCTGTTCTAAAATTATGGCAGGCCCTTCCCATTTTAGGGCAAGTGGCGTCTTGTCTCTCTCTTGAGCGACGAGGACTTCGTCGCCTTTCGCGAAGATGGGTACAGGACGATGTATGCGAGCGTCCTGGACTGCCTTGTAGTGTTCCTTTGCAGCGATTAGATTATCGCGTCCTCTTTTTACGATGCGTTCATGATCAGCACGTAGTCCTTCGAAGTACTGATCAATTGTCAGGTTTGTCCGTTGGACTGGAAGATTATTCGGGATATTAGGTTTTCTCCCGAATTGCATTTCGAACGGCGTTAATCCTGTCCCTTCGTGCTTCGCTGTGTTATATGCCATGGAAACAAACTTCAATTTTTTGTCCCAGTCTTCCTGATTGTCGTATATTAATGCTTTAATTTGTTCTTTAATCGGTCCGTGTGCTCGTTCAAGGCTTCCGTTACTTTGAAGATGAAATGATGTTGTTGTCATGTGCGAGATCTTGAAGAGTTTTTCCAGATGTTTAAATGTCTGGCTGATAAAATTTCGTCCGCCGTCTGTTAATATGACTTTTGGAGCGCCATGGATGTAAATGAAATTTTCGACGAACGCTGTTACCGTTGTCTGAGCATCCTGTGCCTTTAAGGGTATGAGTGTTATAAATTTTGTCAGCTGATCCTGGACTGACAAGATGTATTTGTGACCCTCATACGTTTCGGGTAATGGTCCTACAAGATCGAGAGCGATCTTTTCATTTGGTTTTTCCGGCGTGTCCATAATGATTGCCTCTGCTTGAGGTTGCATTTGTACGAGCTTGACTCTCTGGCACGTGTCGCATTTACGAACATAATCTTCGATGTCTCGTTGCAAGTTAGACCAGGTAGCAACAGCCCTAACCCGGTCCAGAGTTTTTGCTACTCCAAAATGTCCCGTAGCTTTTGTCCCATGGTACTGCTTTATAATCTCCGTACGCTCTTCTTCCGTACCCGGTTCGTAGAGTTCGGTGTCGTACAGGTAAAGAAAAGGTCGTTCTCTTCTCTTTGACCAAATAAATGCGATCATCTGTTTAATTCTCATTATCCTCACTGGATTCTCGTTTAAGTGTTTGCATCCTAAATAAATCTTCGTTGGTTCTAAGATTGTTAGTAGCTTGTTAGCTAACACGTTGTACCATTCGACTTCGTCGGCTGTGAAATCAAGGTGCAATTCTTCTTCAGTATTTCCCGGGCGATCCGTGATTATTATCTTTGGAATATTTTTAGACGGTATTTCCTCTAAAATCTGAGGAACTTGAGGAATTTCTTTCATTAATTCAAATTCAATGTAAAAAGGGAATTCTTCGTCTTCCGTTTCTTGATTATCTTCAGAGTTATTACTTTCTTCTGCAACGTTGATTTCTTCTTGATTTTCTGATTCTTCATTCGAAATGTTGTTACATTTCCTCTGGCGTGTAGATACCGCATATATTCGTGATAATGCGTCGGCGTTCGTATTTAATGTTCCTTTTTTATAAATTGCATCGTACTCGAATTCCTCGACTTTTAGACGAAGTCTCATCAAACGATGATTTGTTGGAGGATTAGAGGTTTTAAGAATCCATATAAGCGGCTTGTGGTCCGTAACGATTTGAAATTTCTTTCCGTACAAATATTGTCGGAAGTGTTTTACAGCCCAGGCTATTGCCAGCATTTCCTTTTCAGTCGTTGAATAGCGTTGTTCGGCCTTGTTTAGGGTGCGTGATGCGTAGGCCACGGGTCGGTCTTTTCCGAGAGATCCCTGAGATAACACGGCGCCTATCGCGTGGTTACTAGCGTCCGTGGTGAGGATAAAGGATTCTTTAAAATCCGGATACTGTAGAACTGGCGATGTTGTCAACGCTGCTCGTAATAGCTTGAATGATTGCTCCTGTTGGTCTGTCCACGACCAAGATGTTTCTTTCTTCAAGAGTTCTGTCAGGGGCTTCGCTAATTTGCTAAAGTCTTTTATAAATTTCCGGTAATATCCAGCCAGTCCCAAAAATTGCTTGACTTGCTTCTGATCCTTTGGCCTAGGGAAATTCTGTACTGCTTCTGTTTTCTTCGGATTGGGTTTTACCCCTTCTTCCGAAATTACGTGTCTCAAAAATTCGAGTTCCGGTCGTAGAAATTCGCAATTGTCTGGCTGTAACTTCAAATCTGACTCGCGAAGTCGGGTCAACACGTTGATTAGTTTCTTATTATGCTCTTCAAGTGTTTGTCCATAAATTATTATGTCGTCTAAGTATACGAAGCATGTATTTCCTATTAATCCTCGCAATGCGTTATTCATCATGCGTTGAAATGTTGCAGGCGCGTTCTTTAATCCAAACGGCATCCTGTTATAATGGTAATGACCTGATGGTGTAGAAAATGCCGTTTTTTGTTTATCCCGTTCGTCCATCGGGATTTGGTGGAATCCGGAGGCTAGATCAAACGCGGAGAAGTATTTTGCTCGACCCAATTGATCCAATATTTCGTCAATGCATGGGAGAGGGTAGGCATCGTGAGTTGTCTTTTCGTTTAATTTTCGGAAATCAATCACGATCCTCCATTTTTGTTTTCCCGATGCATCTGATTTCTTTGGTACAACCCAGATAGGTGAATTGTACGGAGAGTCACTTGGCTCTATTAATTTATTTTCTAACATTTCGTTTACTTGTCTGTCGATCTCTTCTTTGTGAACTGGAGGGTACCTGTACTGTTTAGTATTTACAGGTGTATCATCGCTCGTAATAATGCGATGTTTTACTGTCTTTGTACCTGGCAGTGGGACTCCAGGTAAAGCAAATACGTCCGGGAAGTTACGGACGATGTCCCAGACCTTTTCGGCCTGGTCTGGCGGAACGTGTTCGAGTCTAACGTTCTCCTTCAGTGCGAGAATACGTTCAACGGAATTCGTTCTAATACTGTTAACACGAACTGCATCCTTCAGTGCGTCTTGGCGCTCCTCCTCAGATAAACAGGCGATTTCCTCGAAAGGGGTGCCTTGCAGTTGGTCAATCGTGAAGGTTATCGGTTCTTCCGAGTCATTCATAACTGGCACTCGGGCTTCGTAGTCCTTGGCTTCAAAGACGCAAGGAATTATTGTTTCTGGATTATTTTCGCCCGTGACGGGCATGCCGTTTTCAATATTAGTGCGAACATTAATGAAATAGATGGTTCGCGGCGGAATCGTAACTGAAAGCTTTTTAAACTCAAATCGTTACAAAAGTTACATGGTTTATAAGGCTACATTATGTGGTGCATTTATTTTTTTCATAGGTGGAGGCGCTTCGGAGATTTGAAGGTCAACTTTATTTTTTCAAATGGAATGCTATATTTTTTATAGCGTAATATGGTAGAGTATCGAATTCTGAATAAAAAAGTATAGACCTTTATTAGCCCTAAAGTTTAATAGCTAACGAGTAATTTCACTTTATTACCTTGAGTACAGTGAGTGACTAGTGTCTTGTCGCAATTAACGTAAGTGTTCGACGTGATGTCCATTGCATGAAGACAGTGATGCAATCTATTAACTAATGAAGAAACTGCATTCTGAATCATATCCGGGCTTAGTGTAATGCAAGCTTCACGAATACGTTGTTTCATCTTCTCAGGTGTTGTTGGTGTTTCACGATACACTGTATCTTTTAATGTGCCCCACAGAAAATAGTCTAAAGGTGTAAGGTCTGGTGAGCGTGGAGGCCATGTTACACCTTGTCCACCACGACCAATCCATCGATTGGGAAATTTTGTATCCAGTAGTTCCCTTACAATACGCGCGTAATGTGCAGGACAACATACCGGTACCACATACGTGCACGGATATTCAATGGCACGTTCTCTAATAAAGGTGGTAAATCGTTATTCAAGAAGTTTGCGTATTTCTGCCCTGTTAATCGATTTTTAATACAATATGGACCAATCAATTGGTTGCCCAGTATTCCACACCATACATTAACGCCGCATGGATGTTGGTGGTTGACTTCTCTCATCCAGTGAGGATTTTCCGCTGCCCAGTAGTGCATATTTTTCAAATTGATCTGCCCACGATTTGTAAACGTTGCTTCATCAGTGAACAACACATTTTGCAGAAAAGAATTATCCTGAGTTATTTGATGTAGGAACCGCTGACAGAATAAAACGCGGTTTTCAAAATCCGTTCCATAGAGTTCCTGATGAAGTGCAAGGTGAAAGGGGTGATATTTGTTTTTATGCAGAATTCGTAGAATACTGCTTTTGCTTATTCCAAAACCTCGTGAAATCTGCCGCGTACTAATACGAGGATTTTCTATTACGGCTGCTAAGACCGCAATAGCATTCTCATCAGAAGTGGCAGTTTTTCTTACGCTACGTTTGTTAACATTAAAACTTCCATTTTCTCGAAGCGATTTACACATTCTCTCAAATACGGCTCGAGATGGTTGAATCCGTTCAGGATATCTTTCGACATACATAGGGCCGTATTCACAGTCGAGTCTTAAGACCGTTCTCAAGATAGCCTCACGTAAGATCGTCTTAAACCGCTGAGACAGTCTTGAGACCTTATGTATTCACAGTTGGCAAGTAAGATCACCTTACATAAGAATTTGGTCCCAAGCATTTGCTTATTTCATTTAAGTTCACCTTAGCTAAGGCAATGCTTGAGACGATCTTATAGGAGGTTCGGGTCTTTCCGGAATTATTCCGTTAGAACAGCCAATCAATGAGCACATTTAATTGACTCCGATTCTCATGTCGTTTTTGTTCTACTGAAATTGCATAAGCCCTGCTCTAAATACAATGCTTGCGCTGTTTCCTTTATCTCCTTTGTTAACGCCGGTCATTTTGAATAAGTTTGAATATTGTGCGACAACTTGTTGATATAACCAGAAAAAATGGCCACAAAATACAAAAATCGAAATTACAGCGCGACTGAAAAGCAATTATTTGTAAAAATTTTACAAAAATATGCTCGAACAGTGGAAAATAAGAAGAGTTCTGCGTCAAGTCTTCAAGACAAAGAAGAGGCGTGGGAAGCAATTGGTGAAGAATACAACTCGTCATCGATTGTTACAGAGCAGGTAAGAAAATATCCCTGTTTATATATTTATTTTTAAATAGAATCAATAGGCAAAAAGCTCTAACGCTTTTAATTGAAAAAGATTAAGAAACAATTCGTAAAAAACATTGCTTTTGTTCTGCAGCCGGTATTAAAAACCTAATCTTCAATGTAATTTTTTTTTATCAATCTGATTGAAGTTTTTCAATGTTTTAGAGATCTGTGAAGCAGTTAAAAAAACTGTGGACAAATTTGAAGCAAAGCCCAGCGAGATGCATTAACCAAAGAAAAGCAAAGTCGTTTTTTGACGGGCGGTGGTCCACCATCCGCGTCGGCTAGTGTCGATCCGGAAATCAGCATGATTGTGCCGAATTTGATGACAACAGCGCCCACGATATTTTCATCAAGTCTCGATGAAGAGACTCTGAAACGTAAGAACATTTTATTCAAAGATTTATAAATGTTTGAAGGGGGAAAGTCATGTAAACATACATATTTTTCAAGATTTTTTAGTAAAGAAATGGAATACTTGATTGAGTTAATATAAAGCTTATCTCAAAATATACAATATAAGTATCCTGACAACTTTTTTTAGAATAAATACTTTGAGATATGCTTTATATTAATTCAATAAAGTATTTCATTTATTTGCAAAAAAAACGTACGTTTACATGACTCTCCCCTCTTAACGTATTTGATCAAATCATTTATGAAATATGGAAATATTGACATTTCAGGGCGAGAAAATAAAGTCGTTGTCGACGACAGAGACGAAATTCTTCTCGAAATCTTGGACGAAGAAAACGCGCATGAGCCAACTGAGGACGCTCAAAGTTGCGCAATACAAGGCATTGGATTGCTCGTTAAAGGGGTGAATGATGTAGCTGAAATAAACCACCCAGCATCACAAGTTGGCCAACCCGACACACATCACCCGAAGAGGCCATCTACTTCGTCTTCAACTTCCACAAGTAAAATTAATCGTCATTTTGTATTAAAATTGCAGTTATGCAATTCAATTGCATTCAGATTTAGATTCAGCTCTTAATTACAGCACGAAAATCCAAGAGGGCGAGCAGCACACATGACTTGGACGACGAAGAAAAAGAGCTGAAAACTCGTCGATTGCAATCGATCATGAAACATGAATCGGAGATTTTCTTTTTGAAAAAAAGTCAAGAAGAGGAGTTACACGAATTAGCGAAAGCGAAAAGTGCATACGATTTGAGAGCTGCAAAAGCGGCGGCCGAGTTGGCAGAGTTGCTGCTGGCCAAAGAAAAAAACAAATAATAAGAAGTTTCCATTCATTATTTCATTTAAGTTTATGTTCATTAAATAATAAAACAGAAGTGCAAATGTAATTTTAAAAAAGTACAGAAGTGATAAAAATATATACATATAATTTTTTAAATACAAATATATATACTATAGATTCATAAAGTATTTTTTTTCTTTATTCCTGAACCTCAATGCAAGTATGCGGATGACTTATTGTCACTTCAATCCATCGGCGCACATACCCTCGAGTCAAAAATGCTTTATGAAACTTTTCAAAGTATAAATATATTGCAATAAAAAAAACTCAATTATCTGTTTCAAATTGTTTTCAATTTTTGTTGTTGCACGACTCTTGGTGAAATGTTATTCTCGCGTTAGATCTTCTGCTCAAGCTGAGCATGTTTCAACATTTTAAAAAATGTGCCCATTGATACAACACATTTTTTCGCCGCACACTTGCGTACACAGAGCCCCAGTTTACAGCCACGCTCAGCGAAACATTCTTGCGATTAGGGCATCTCTAGCAACATGCCCGTCCACAGGCTGCCAGTCAGGTGGGTTCGCAGGAATTTCGTGAATCGCATCAGGCTCATCTTCCCCCAGCAAAACATCGTTGAACCGCAAAGCCAGGTTGTGTAGCACGGCACAAGCCACGACAATTGAAGTCGAGCAGACGAGCTTCGTCGTTAGCCCTCTCGATAAGCAAGGAAACCGACGTTTCCATACGCCATATGTTCTTTCGACGATTTGCCTCGTTCGTACATGTATAATGTTGTATCTGAAAGAAAAAAGTTAGGAATTAGTCTAAACATTTTCTGCTGCCAATAGAAGTACATATTTTTTTCATACGTTCCAAAAATTTCAGACCTACACCCAGAAAATTATAATTGTTATTTATAAATGTATCTTAAATAGTATTTCATCATTCTTGTTATTATTCGAATTCTTTCCAACAAAAGACACCCGTTTTGTAATGATTTTTTGGTTTTTTCCACGTATTATGTAAGAGTTTGAAACTTACCTTTGCTGCTCAGGAGTTTCAGGATTTTGGGCAGTATTACGATATCTGTGGCCCCTAATTCTGACCACGCAGTCTTCATATTTGACCCAAAATAAGACTTTTTTCAAGAGTGGTAAAAATCAATATTCGACCCCTAAGGGGGTGAAACGAGGGTTGTAAAGTTTATACGAGACAACATATTTTTTGGTCAGATTTGCTTGAAACTTGGTCTAAATACACTCCAATACAAATAATTAAACATGTCTTTCAGGAATTTCCAAAATATAACCTTTAAGGAGCGACTTCCGTGGCGCTGAAATATGAAAGTGAATTTCGATAGCGTTTTTTTACAAGGAAAACGATTCTGCTGGTTTTAAATCAATATCTAGATCAATTTTCGAGATATTCCTGGTATGCCGCGCTTATCGATCAACTCCCAAGGATTTTTAGATTTTTATCCCAGATGGACAGCATAATGGTGTGGGCGCGAAGCACCTCGCGTGTGCGTGTGAAAACGTGGGGTGCGTGGCATACTGGTGTGGGCGCGAGGCACCTCGGATGTGCGTGTGGAATCGTGTGGTGCGTGAGATACTGGTGTGGATGCGTCGTCAAAAAATACGTTTTCCCATACAAACGTTAACACTCCCGTTTAACCGCCTTAAAGATTAAATTTTGGTAATTCCTGAACTACATGTTGAATTATCTGTATTTTAGTGTATTATGCGAAGTTTTAAGTAAATCTGACAAAAACATATGTTGTGTCATACAAACGTTAACACCCGCGTTTAAAGCTTTTAAGGATCGAATTCTAGGAAATGCTGAAATACGTGTTCAATTATTTATATTGGAGAGTTTTTACGCCAAGTTTTAAGCGAATCTGACAAAAAAATATGTTGTCTCATACAAACTTTAAAACCCCTGTTTCACCCTCTTAAGGGTCGAATTTCGATTTTTACCACTCTTGAAAAGTCCTATTTGGGGTCAAATATGAAGGCTGCGTGGTTAGAATTAGGGGCCACAGATATCATAATATCCCCAATCTACCCAAAAAATACTCCGCCTCATTAAAAATTTAAAACCTCTGTTTCACCCCCTTAAAAGCCGAATTTCGATTTTTTGTATTCTTGAAAAAAGTCTTATTTTGGGCCAAATATAAAGACTGCATGGCCAAAACTTGGGGCCACAGATATCGTAATATCCCCGGATTTTGTATCGGTGTCATCAGGAAAGGCAAGCACGGGTATCCAGCGTCACCAACAAGTAGCCCGTCGAGTTCACCTTGAAAATACCTTGCGTAAATTCTGGAATTTTGAAATATTCGGCTGTCATGAGCACTACCGGGCCATTCTGGCACGATGTCCAAAAATTCCATTCTAGGTCCAACGACAGTCTGTGGAAAATATAATCAAGTGTTTATAATAATGTTTTTGTACTAAGTGTTTATGATCAACTGTTTATTTTATTTTGTGAATTTGTAGGCATCTCAACGTTAACAAATTAAATAAAAAATACTTGCCTGTACATTCAAAGAGAAATATCCCTTCCTGTTTCTGAATACCTCATCTATATTGTGAAACCTCGTATGAACCAATCGAATGTGTGTACAATCGATAGCACCATCAACGCCAGGGATTCCAATTGCTCCATTCCCATAACCGATCGTTCGAAACCGTCATCGATTTTCTTCACGTGCTTCGGCGTTATTTGGCATTCTTATCTGCTCTCGCAATAAAATACCAATAGTGTGCTGACTCGAAAAACAATTCTCGAAACTGTCGGCTGAGACACTGGTGTACTATCACCAAGAAGAAGCTGTTCATTAAATATTTGTATTAATTATAATTTGACTAATAACCATGATAATGATCATAAATGAGATATATTGAATAAATTCCAACTCACCTGAAAGCTTGCGGTGGCATAAAATCGGAGTGCCACGAGCAGCTGAAAGACTGGAGGAATAGGTAATCCTCGGTTACTTGGTTTGACTAAACCGACTTCAATCAGGGGCAGTATTCCGAATTTGACAATATCTTTGCTAAATCGGTATCGCCTTTTGAATTCTTCTTCATTGTAGCACTCAAATGGGTTGTGACCATCGCGCACATATCGCCTGGGAACGCGCACGCTGTTCTCTATCACGAAATCGTCTATACCGTCAATGTTTATAATGTCAATATCGTTGGGAAAATCCATTATGGATCAAAATTCACAAAAACGTGCAAACACAATAGTGCATTTTTCGCGAAATAATTCAAATAATCTTATAAATAATGTACTTATACACTGTCACTTCGAATATATTTCTGCCGAAAAATAATTCACACCCATGTAGAAATTGACCATCGGCCCAGCGCTGGCTCAGTGTCGAACTTGATTAGCCTTGAGGCTCGGCAAAAATGCTTGGCCCATGCATGGAAATGTGACGCGCGGCGGACGCTCGGCAGCCGACGCTCGGCAGCCAGCGCTGGGCCGATGCTCGATGCATACATGGGCCAGCGCTGGCTGCCAAGCGTCGGCTGCCGAGCGTCCGCCGCGCGTAGCCAACCCGGCTACGATGCCAGGACCACGACTGGCCCATGTATGCATTGAGCATCGGCCCAGCGGTGGCTCAGTGTCGAAATTAATTGGCCGAGGCTCGGCAAAAATGCTTGGCCAAGGCATGGAAATGTGACACACGGCTGACGCTCGGCAGCCGAGGGTTGGCTACGACGCTAGGACCACGACTGGCCCATGTATAAATTGAGCATCGGCCCAGCGTTGGCTTAGTGTCGAACTTCATTGGCCGAGGCTCGGCAAAAATGCTTGGCCCAGGCATGGAAATGTGACACACGGCTGAAGCTCGGCAGCCGAGGGTTGGCTACGATACTAGGACCACGACTGGCTCATGTATAAATTGAGCATCGGCCCAGCGTTGGCTCAGTGTCGAACTTCATTGGACGAGGCTCGGCAAAAATGCTAGGCCGAGGCATGGAAATGTGACACACGGCTGACGCTCGGCAGCCGAGTGTTGGCTACGATGCTAGGACCACGACTGGCCCATATATAAATTGAGCATCAGCCCAGCGTTGGCTCAGTGTCGAACTTCATTGGCCGAGGCTCGGCAAAAATGCTTGGCCCAGGCATCGAAAAGTGACACACGGCTAACGCTCGGCAGCCGAGTGTCGGCTACGATGCTAGGACCACGACTGGCCCACGTATAAATTGAGCATCGGCCCAGTGTTGGCTCAGTGTCGAACTTCATTGGCCGAGGCTCGGCAAAAATGCTTGGCCCAGGCATGGAAATCTGACGCGCGCCTGACGCTTGGCAGCCAAATATTGGCTACGATTATATTTACATTATATTTACAGTTTGAGAGAGTAAGAGAGTGCGAGAGTCGGAGAGTGAGTGAGTGAATGAGAGAGAGAGAGAGAGAGAGAGAGAGAGAGAGAGAGAGAGGGCGAGTGGAGGGGTGGATGGATGGACGAGAATGTGAAAACGTGAAATTGTGAAAATGTCAAAATATGGAAATGCGAAAATGTGAAAACGCGAAAATGTGAAAAATGCGAAAAAGTGAGAAATGTGAAAATGTGAACATGTGAAGATGTGAAAAATGCGAAAAAGTGAGAAATGTGAAAATGTGAACATGTGAAGATGTGAAAAATGTGAAAACGCGAAAATGTGATGGATAGATGGAGAGTGACAGAGTGAGCATGTGATAATATGAGAGAGAGAGCAACTCAAATTATTTGCATGTACCTTTTTTTCATCACCCGAAAAGTCTGATAACATTTTCAATGCCATGAAACAGCTGCACTTTGTGTAATATCTATAGATTTTTTCTAATACGAACGGAATACTGAGCTAATATGTCAACCAGCTTTTTTATAACTGTTGCTAACCACGGGCAAGTTGATGTGATCTCTACATTGAAAGAAGTAGTAGTTTTTAAGTGCATAGATATTTATTAATCAGTCTTTATTGTGATTGTTATAGTCATTCGTATTATAAGTGTGAAGTAACGACTAGGACGTAAATGTTATAGTTATTCGTATTTTAAGTCTAAAGTAACGACTAGACGAACTAGGACATATAGGGCTACAAAAAATTAGTTTTTCTCCAATAAACTACAATAAATTAACGAGTTTGATATCGCAAAGTCAACAACAAAAAAATCATTAAATCTATTTTTAAAAAATCATAATTTCTCCAATAATTGAAAATAAAATAATAATGATGAATGGATAAACACACCGATAATCAAGTTAAAAAAATTAAAACTGAAAATAAAAATTATGCAAATACAAATTATGAAAATAATTATGAACATTTTATTTTCATAATTATGAATGATTATGAAAATTATGAAAATTTTACGGTCTCCATTGTGATGTGGTATAAACACCAAAGAAACGAAAAAGATAGCAAATTATAGGTTAGTTTTCGTCCTTGAAGAGTCTCACCGTCAGAGATTATCACAAATTTCGGTACAATTATAAGTTTTATATTTTTATATCACGACAATCATATTTTTGAAAAATAGGATATTGCTTCACGAAAAATAAATATTTTATCACGTTATATCTAAAGCTAAAGTTTACGATTCAATTTCAGAAAACAAATTGAAACACAGTATTGGCTATTGATAATCCCGATTCAGAAAACACTCACCGTGAATATTGAGCTGTCAATTCGTTTGTATATTTGTAATTACCAATCACACAAATGCTTTTTTTCACTTGGTCGTTTAAAACAACACGAGGAGATCTTCCTTTTTCCAACACTAAAAACCCTGAACAATATGGCTGCATGAACGTAGATGTACACACATGTATAGTAGCGAGATTCTGTAACTCGGTGGCGAGCGTTTTCGTCATAGCTAACGACAGCCAATAAGAGGCTCCCTTTCTTCTGTGTTCGTGCATGCGATTGGCCGTCGGTCCAATGTGTGCCTTTTCCCAACGCTGACTCTGGCGTTGAGCCAGCATTGGTTCTGTTCTGTACCATCGACATGCTGACGCTTGGGCCAGTCTAGGATGCCCACACTTGGTATCCAGTACTGGGCCAAGTCTCAGCCGCTTGTCCACTAATGGTTGAGCCAGCGCTGGCTCTGGCGTTGCGCCAGCGTTGGGCCTGTTCTGTACCATCGACATGCTGACACTTGGGCCAGTCTAGAATACCGACGCTTGGTATCCAGCACTGGGCCAAGTCTCAGCCGATTGTCCATTAACCGTTAAGCCAGCGCTGGCTCTGGTGTTGAGCCAGCGTTGGGCCTGTTCTGTACCATCGACATGCTGACGCTTGGGCCAGTCTAGAATGCCGACGCTTGGCAACCAGTACTGGGCCAAGCCTAAGCCGATTGTCCACAAGCGGTTGAGCCAGCGCTGGCTCTGGCATTGGCTCTGGCGTTGAGCCCGCGTTGGGTCTGTTCTGTACCATCGACATGCTGAAGCTTGGGCCAGTCTAGAATGCCGACGCTTGGCATCCAGTACTGGGCCAAGTCTCAGCCGATTGTCCACTAACGGCTGAGCATTGGCATTTCTACGTGGGCACTATCGCAAAAAACTGAAACCGCACTAAACAATTTGTATCCAGAATTTATTTTGGAACACGCTACTTTTTTTCTTGAGATCGTCTCAAGTCTCGTAAAACGTCGACTTGAAAAACATCGTCTGTTTTGCTCAAATAGTGAGGTTATGTTGACATTTAAGATATCTCAGAATCGACTGTGAATCTTACGTAGTAAGATCGCCTTAAGACGAGCTCAAGAATCGTCTGTGAATTAGTCCTACCTTCGCTGAAGGTAGAGATTTAAGTTCTGCCTTAAGGTAACCTCAAGCCGCGTCTGTGAATCGAAATGCGATCTTAAGATCGCCTTAAGGCGGACTTACATTTAAGACTCGACTGTGAATACCGCCCATAGCTTCAGCTCTTATTGCATTTCTATGACACTTACCATACACTAAAAGCATATCAAGTTTTTCACTATTAGAAAAATTCATTTTCACTTTTATCTTTCTGATAATAATCACTCACAATCACCAAAGGATACTTTAATACTGGATTACAATCATTGAGAAGATTGTGAATCATGATAAGTGTGTGTAATGTGGTAAATGTGTTCATATTGATAAACACTGTGATGTAAACACTGCCATTCAGAAATTTGTAGTAGATTTGAATCTCCAACTTGATATTACGTGAAGAAAATGTTAAAGTAATAAAGTGAAATTACTCGTTAGCTATTAACTCTAGGGCTAATAAAGGTCTATACTTTTTTACTCAGAATTCGATACTCTATCATATTACGCTATAAAAAATATAGCATTCCATTTGAAAAAATAAAGTTGACCTTCAAATCTTCGAAGTGCCTTCACCTATAAAAAAAATAAATGCACCACATAGTGTAGCCTTATAAACCATGTAACTTTTGTATGAAACATTTTTTTGTGCAACGCATATTTTGGTCGTAAAAGAGGTGCACACGTTGCGTGGTCCACCCTGTATATATATATATATGTATGTATGTATGTATGTAAAGGAGTACGGGTGTATATATATATATATATATTGAAACGTTTCCGTTTTCAATGTACCTTCTGTTCCCGGTCCGGGACAGAAAGTACAGGAAGAGTTGCTGTAATTTTTTATGTGTGGTAGGGTTCTCGAAGATTCTCTCCGTTTGAGATCAGATGAGGAGATATCGCTGTTAGACGACAGGGATTCAAAATGATGATTTAGGAGGATTCCTTTTAGGAAGGATGCCTCAGTCAGCTGCCATGCTGTGTCAGACGACGTTAGCCTTGCATTTTCATCATCGGCATTCGGTGATGGTGAAATTGGATACTATGGATGCTGAAGGCGGATGAGTTTGGGCTGAGGATTTTTTGTTAGTCGTTATTTCCATGGAATGTGGTAAAAAAAACAGATTAAGTGGAGGAAAGATGAGAATTAGAGCGTTATTAGAGTTCGTTCGGCGTAGGGAACCAGGACGGGCGAAGAGGTATCGAGGAGCGCGTTCATTGTCTCTCTCTCTCTCTCTTCGTGGTTCGATCTCCGTCGCCGCCGGGCTCGTGCCGAAGCTGAAATTATTCGTCTTTCTTTTAAGTTTGTCGTATGAGATGCAGTTTACGTTAAGTCCGGTGTAGATTTGTCCCGAATCCCGTGGGAGCCACGAGGGATTGCGAGCGTCGTGTTACAGTGTCATGAGTTCTTTCAGGAAGTCGCGGGTCCTACGCGTGCGTAGGATGACTCGGAGGATGCGATCCCACCGAGACGAAATATTATCAAGTAAGTTACGAGATTCCCGTCGTTGGGTACTCTTTGAGGATGGCGGGACTCGCCGATTTGGCGAGTTAACCTTCCAGGCGCCAGTCTGGAAGGATTAAGGCTAGAGAAGCTAGCGGTTTCCCTCTTAATGCCCTCCTTCGCCGGAAGATATTGTCACGGGCAGTATTCCTCGGCGTTCCGTCGTTTCAGAGGAGAATGTCGGGATAATCGTCGGGATGAGATATCCCGTGGGACAAGGAAATAAAGGCCTTGGTCTCGCGGATGATCATGAGGGTTTGGGCCCGTTCGTTTCGGGAAGAAATCCCGAAGGATGTGAGCTTCCTCTAGGTTCCCTTAAGTCCTGTCCCTTCCTGCCTACGAGCACCTTAAATCTCCTTCTCCCCGAAGTCAGACATCCAGTGCAATACTTGGGCTTCCTACGGGCAGAAGGTCCCTATTCTCAGACTCGGGATGAAGTTAGGCTGGAGCACATGCTCGAGGAGCGGAGCTCCTAGAAGGAAGTTCCTACGTTGTTAGGAACTTGGTGGTCGATGAACAAAGTTAACTGAGCGATAATTGAAGATTGACCCCGAGGTCCTCTTGTAGTCCCTTAAATAGCCTACGGCCCGTGAGGGGCATTTTCCCTTTCTGCCAATCTCCCCGGGTCCTCTGGTAGGGGCATCTCCTGTACATGGCCGATTGGCGGTGGGATAGTACCGGGAGCGGGAGATATTAATTTCTACCCGCAATTTGTTGTTAATAATCGGAGAAGAACGGAGTCGTTCGCGGCTCGATTATCAGGAGTACACGATACTCGGGGAGGTATTTCTTTTACGCGAAGGATGGTCTAGTTCGCGTGGCCTGGTCCTTCGTGGGCTGGGCTACTAGCGAGCCGCGCGCGAGGACCTTTAGGGCGGTCCCTATAGCGTCTTGGGCGGGTCTTGGTATTCGAGCGTGAGGCGGTCCTGATACCGCGCGACCCGCGCCGATGTCCGGCCGCTCGCGCGAAGCAATGGTCCATCCCAATTAAGCGAAGGAATATTTCCTTCGCCTTATGTAACAATGGTACGATAGCCTCTTACGGCGTACCGTTACAATATATTGGAGGGCAAGATCGCCAGGACGTAACACCTCCCCCCTTTAAGCTGAAGACACCCTACTGGATGGCTGAGGCACGGCGCAAAGGCGCTCAAGAAGGATGGCGTCGATGTCGAAGGTTTCGAATTCGGTTCGTTGATTGGGGGAACCAATTCCCTACGGGGTGGATCGGTATCGGGTCCTTCGTCCTTCTGGTTCTTCTTATGGGCCCTGGTCACGAGTAAGTTGGTAATGGAGTTCCAGATGGCCCCAAACAATGCGAAGCTGCATCCGTACAAGGAATGCAGGGTGTATCCATAGATGATGGCATCGATGACTGATTTGATGATCGAATAGATGGCCACGATGCCAAGAAAGCCTGCGCTGACGATTCCAAATCTTTCAAAACCGTTCCACAGTTTGCCAAAAGCGTTTGATGCGATGTGTTCCAACGTATTTTCGTCTAATAAATTTTTCAATAACGGCTCCTGGTGGGATAGTATATCCAGCTGATCTACGACCCAAGTTATTTAAAAGCGCTGGTCTTTCGGCAGGAAACATAATTCGATCTCGAAGTTGTTCAATCTCCTGATTCGTGTAAATTCCGCGATTTGCGAGATTTCCAACAGGTGTATCTCCCCATGTAGGTGTTGTCATTGGACGTAAGATTTGCGGAGGTGGAACTTCAATTGGATGAGGGGCGAAGCGGTACCATGCCCCGTTGATGACGTATTGATCAGGGTGCGGGAAATTGTTGAAAGGAAAGAGGATTGATTACGATGCGATACAGGTAACTCAAGATAACATTCGTCAGTTCTTCGAAGTGAGCATTCCACGGGAACGCATTTGATGATGTGGGCTACTTCGCCTGCGATAACGGCCATGTACTCTGGCCTTTTACTGACAGCTCGGGCGAATTTTTCCGGTAAGATGGACGCGGTTGCCAGAGCGTTTCGAAGTACTTGTTGTTCCAAATTACATCGTTGAGTCAGGACATCTTTATATAAAGCTTTAATTTGGGTTTTGATGTGTTTTTCCACGTAATTAAATTTTGAGTTGACGTATGAGAATATATCCAAATTACTGACGAGGACCTTGGGACCTGAAGCGAAGGTTTGGCCCTCACGAGTTTCGAGAATAAATAACTTCGGATGTTCCGTTCGGATCAATGTATAGCCGCATACGGGTTTTTCGTTTCTAACGGCCAAAGCAAATGTGGTTTCTTGAGTAGTTAATGTATATACATCGGGTGTTTGGATGGAATTTTCAATAGTGCGAAGCTTTGTCGCCATACCGTCGTAAAGAACGTCGTATCTGTGGAAAAGGCACGTGTCCACAGGTTCCGTATTCCAAACGGCCTGATTCCCTTCAACGTCCGTACAATGACCTTCGGACAATGGGCATTGGGTCGAGCTCTGGAGGATGATACGGTTGGTTGCCATATTGACCGATGCCTCGTAATTCGGGATGGTAATTTTGGCGGAAGCCTGGATGACTACGTTGCTCCAGGTGCCAAAAGGATCGCTGTATTGGGCGCCGGTGCAAATACCTTCATTGGTGAGTGTTTCAGCAACCGTAAGACTTCTCGATGTAGTACTGTTTCTTTTTAAACCGGTGACAATAGCGGAAAAGCCAAGTTGAACGATGCCGGTTTCGTGGACCTTGCGGCAAGTTTTGTCGTCGAGTTCGTGGAGATAGATTTGACGACCGTTTTGATCGATGGAGTTGTGTGAATTCATGCCACAATGGTACATGGTCCTATCGATTTCGATTTTGCATTGAATGACCTCCGTAGTTGAAAATTCCGAAAGTTGAAGCAATTGAATTCGCACGGATATTGGGGTTGGATCGATTATCGGTATATCGCAAGTTCCGACGTCGGCCAGTGAAACAGTAGTAATGTTGAGTGTAGGGGCGCCGCAGTCATACCCGATGAGGCAGGCGGCGGCGCGTGCGAGAAGAACAATGATGAATGTTGTTTTCGGCTCCATTCTGTAACCAATAACAAGAGTTTTGGTTACAGACGGGTGGCCCTCAACTTATTTGTATGTACGATGCGGGGTTTGCCTTGGTAAAGGATTTTGACATTTCCCCCTGATAATATTTTGATTATTTCGCACGGTTCGGTATATTGGTCCCCGAATTTCCCTTTCTGGGGCTCTTTTAGCATTAAGACGCGATCGCCCACCTTAAAGAACTTTGGATTCATGTTGCGATCATAATATTCCTTTGATTTTTCTTTTGCATGTTTCAGGTTTTCAGCCGCCAGCGTTTGGAGGCTATCTATACGGGTGAACAGTTCAACGAGATATTCAGCGTAGGAGGGGTCCTGTGACTCCTCGATTTGTTGATGGGCCGATGGCTGACGAGCTAATTTGCCGAAGACCAGTTCGTGGGGGGTGTATCCTGTACCCTCATGACGACTCGTGTCATATGAATACTTGGCCAGGTCTAGGTACTCGTCCCAATCGGAATTTTCATTCACGTACTGTTTTAGGTATTCCATGAGTACGTGGTGAGAACGTTCTATTGATCCGTTACTCTGAGGATGGAAAGCCGTTGTTCGATAGGCCTTAATTTTTAATTTTTTCGCGACAGCCTTCATAAGACTGCTGCAAAAATTTGATCCTTGATCGGTGAGAAGGGCGCGGGGAGCGCCAAATCGTGAAATGAAGTTCTTCACGAACGCGGTACTGATGTCCATCGATGAAGTTCGGCTCAACGGTATAGCCAATGAATATTTCGTTAGAAGATCTTGGAGAGTTAATATATATTAGTTACCCTTTTTTGTTAAGGGAGGGGTTCGACTACGTCCATAGTGATCTTATCGAACGCGGCCCCTGATGTATCGGTGAGTATCATGGGTTGTTTGGTCTTTACGCGAACTAATTTTTTGAGTTGACAGTTTCGACAATGTTGGATATACTCTTGAATCTGAGATTTCATATTTTTCCAATAAAAGTATTCACGGATACGCTTATACGTTTTGTTTACTCCTTTGTGGCCGCCGCTTAACGAGTCGTGCTTTTCTTTAATTATTTCCAACCGATTTTCTTCGGGAGAAATTTGAACTAACTGGTTACAGATTACGAGCGAGATGTTTTGTTCGCGAAGCGTTTCATACAAAATGTTTTTAACTTCAGCCCACGGCACGTTGCCGATAAAGGGCGTTTTAGCAATACAAATTTCCTTAAGGCACAGCTCGTGAATCGCATCCCTTAGGGAGCCGCAAATTTCCTGGACGTCCGAGATCTCGAGGTTATCGTAGATACTGCCTAGAATGGGCAGTGCGATTATTTGTTTCGATTTTACAATTTTGAATTTTACCCGCAGGTACGCTAACTCCTCCAGTTTGGGGAAGATCCCTTGCGCCTGGAGATCTTTAGTGCCTTCATCAAGTGGTCGCCCGGTCATGGTCACGAAGACGACGTAATTGTCTTTTTGCATATGTAATCTATCGCGAATTTCACAAATTTTCAAGAAATTTGACAGATGGCGATTTTCTTCGCTTATTTTTAATTGAGGATTCTCATTATCAATTAAATCACTTTGTTCGGATTCGTCGTCTAACTCGTCGTCACGTTCGGGTATACCTTCGTTATCGTTTGAATTTTCTTTTTCGATTCTGTTTTCTTTTTCGGGTTGGTTTTCCTTGAAGCGGGAGACCGAAAAACGTTCCAAAGATGGTTCTGATGGAAGATCGGGTGGAACAGTCAGGGTGAGTTCCGGGGGGAAATCTAAGGTGACATCCGGACGGGTTCCTGGAGAAAGGAGAGGAGGGGGTACACAGATAGGTTCCTCCACGTCCACTTGTTCGAAAGGTAAGTTTCGTTTTGCTTTTTTATTTGACTGTACTTGATCGTTAAAGCCAAGGAAAGGATTGCTTCCTATTGACTCTAATGATAGCCTTCTTGGAGCAGTGCTCGTATGGGCTTCTATATCTTTTGACTTTTTCCTTCCCTTTTTAACGGGGGAGAAAATTCTTTCATCGTCTGAGGAGACGTTCTTATTTGGCGTATGTTTTGTCATGAAAACCATTTTTTGATTCGGAGGATTTCGAGACAGAGCTCAGCGTAGCTGTTCGCTGTTCCCGGTTTGTAAATTATCTTATAGGTGTAATTTGCGAGACTGAGTCGCCAATGGACCAGCCGATTGGCCGGGTCCTTTACCGAGTGAAGCCACACGAGGGGCTTGTGATCGGTGACCAGGATGAACTCTTGCACAGAGACATAAGGTCTGAAATGATTTACACTATACAAAATGCCAAGAAGTTCTTTTTCGATAGTTGAGAAATTGAGTTCGTGTTTATTTAACGTACGTGAAGCGTAACTAATGGGTCGATCTTTGCCGATTTCTCCTTGGCTAAGAACACCCCCGACCGCGATGTCTGATGCGTCGGTCGTGATAATGAAAGGCTTCGTAAAATCAGGGTACTGTAGTACCGGTTCTTTGCAAAGGGCATCGCGAAGCGTTGTAAATCCTTTTTCTTGTGCGCCAGTCCATTTAAAATGGGACTCCTTTTTTAATAATAGCGTAAGCGGTTTTGCGATGCCGAAAAAATTTTCAACGAAGCGACGGTAGTATCTTGCGAGACCTAGAAATTGCTTAATTTTTTTCGGTGTCGTAGGTCTGGGATAATCTTTGAGAGCCTCGAGTTTTTTAGGGTCAGGTTTTACCCCATTTTCGCTAATAATGTGACCCAGATAGGCCACTTCGCGTCTTAAAAATTCGCACTTGTCGGGCTGTAATTTGAGGTTCGCTTGCCTCAATCTTTTCGCGAGTTTATGAAATTTTTTCGCGTGTTCGTCTAAAGTTCGTGCATAAATGACGAAGTCGTCGAGATACACGAACAACTCGTTGCCTTGTAGACCGGTGAGAACCTGGTCCATTAAGCGCTGAAATGTGGCGGGCGCGTTTTTTAGCCCGAATGGCATACGAGTAAATTGATAATGACCGAAAGGGGTCGTAAAAGCCGTTTTATGTGCATCGTCGGGGTCACCTTAATTTGGTGGAACCCGCTAGCTAAATCAAATACCGAAAAATATTTCGCGCTTCCTAGTTGATCTAGTATTTCCGAAATTTGTGGGAGGGGGTAAGCATCCCCGATCGTTTTTTCATTGTGGTTGCGGTAGTCAATGACCAACCGCCATCGTTTGTTCCCTTGGGAATCAGCTTTCTTTGGCACTATCCAAAGGGGTGAACTATAAGGGGAAGTTGACGGTTGAATAATATCCCCTGACATTAAATCGTTAACTTGTTTGATAATCTCCTGTTTATGAACAGAAGGAAAGCGATATTGACGTGTAAAAACGGGTTGATCGTCCGTTGTAATTATTCGATGGTCTATAACGTTTCACGTTTTCACGTTCTTCTTCGTTAAGGTGATAAAAGCGCAGCAGAGGCAATACTTCTTTCAATTTACTTTCTTTTTCAGCTATCAATACCCTCTTTCTTGGGGCAATAAAATCAAAAGTCTCCTCTTCCGACATAACTTTTTCCGGAAAGGGGAGAGAAATCAAAGGCCCTGCTTCGTTTACCTCGGGCTCCTTCTGAGCTACCGCGGCCGAAGTGGTCAATTAAATATCCGTAGAAACTTTGTAGCTAAATTCTTGAGCAGTTACGTACGGAATTTCCATAGAAAGGTCGTCTTCAGTGGCATTATGAGCCATCAATTGTGCAATTCCATTCTTAATCGTTACGAGTGCCTCGCCAATAAAAAAAACCCTTCTCCAAAATGGAGCCTCGGGATATACCCTTCGTTGATTTCGGGATCATTTATTTTGACGTAGCATACAACCTTTGAACGTTTGGGAAAAGACATTGATTTCTTTGAAACAAAAAGAATTACTTGATCACTATAAGTCAGTTGTTCGTGTTTCCAATCAACGAGGGCCTTATTTCCGGCCAAATATTCGGTTCCTAGGAGAGCATGTTGCGCCATAGGAAACCAATCATCTACTACATGAAATTTGATGGGAGTATTGTTCACCATCAATACAACGGATCCCAGAGTTCCCACGGGGGTCGGCGAAATTCCGAAGAATTTTAAAATTTCTTAATTGTCGATAAGGGTGTTCACAAGCTGATTTTTTACTAGGTTTACCTCGGCGCCCGAGTCGACCAAAAATTCGGTTAGACCGGCTAATTGTGGGCAATCCATAAATACCGAGGGGGTAGTTTCCGAGTTGCCTAGGAGGACCCGGACGGTTCGCACAGTTCGGCGTCGATAATTCTTATCGGGCGCTCCTGGCGATGATCGTCCCGTGGGGAGGCCCTGTCCATGGGACGGTTGTTCGAGTTTTTTGAATCGGAACTTTGTTTATTCCGTTCATCATTTTGTTTTTGATAGCACATGGCCCCGGAATGGCCAAGTTTTTGGCAATAATTACACGGAGGACGCGGCCTATCGTTATCGCGACCGTTGTTGGTTCGCGGTCCGTTGTCCGTATTTTTATTATTATTATTTGCGTTTCGATCATTGTTATACGCGGGTATGTGCGCGGGCCACTTCTCAGGAAACTTTTACCAGCATTTTTCCGAGGGGTGAGGTCGGGCGCAATGAGAGCACGTCGTTCTTCCTGAAGGGGAGAACGTTTTGACTGGGACCGCGCTGGGTTTATTTTCCGCGCGGTTATCTTTAAAATGAGCGCGGTTGCGCTCCATGTCCTTTTCGACTTTAACTACTTTTGTAAACGCGTCTTCCAGCTCGAGGAAGCCCTCTAGTTTTAATCGCATGCGGAAATCGGGGGGAAGCCCCTTAATAAAACAATCGAGTGTGGCGTTATTTAACGTGTTGTGATAATTTGAGTGAACGAGACCGTGGTTGTCTACCTCGGCTTCGTAGATTGCCGTGTGAAGGTCTTTTACGCGGCTGATGTAATCGATAATGCGCTCTGTTTTGCTTTTCGAGATATTTCCGAGTTCGCCCCGGAATTCGTTAAGGGTTTTGGCGGCTCGAAAGAGGGTTTTGAGCCGGTCCGCGGAATCAGTTACGTTATCGAAAGTATAGTCTTCCAAAGCCGTTACGGCATGACCTTTTAATTTATTGCGCAATAATTGCGTGAGACTTGGTTCGCGGTGAGCGGAAAACATATCCCTAGCTCTTTTGCATGAGCGAATAAATCGTAAAACGGGGATGTTATACCCGTTAAAGGTGGGGACTGATTCCAACGCGTACTTGAATTGTAAATTCAGATTTCTTGGAAAGTTATCGATGTTTCGTTCATCATCAAAGCTACGGTGATCAGGACGCGGAGACTGATGGGGTGGCGAGAATCGCCTTCCATTTTTAATTTCGAGCACTTCCGTTTTTAGGTCGCCGAATTGCGAAATCATTTGTGAAAATACCCTTTGGAGGGCGGAAAACTGTTCATGGATTTCGGAGCGATCCGACGTCTCCGGAATATTTCGATTTTGTTCGCTTTGTTCTCTTTCGAGGGCCTGAAGGGCCTTAATACGTTCTTGAGTTTCGATATCTTTTTCGCGGAGAGCACGTTCTTGCTCTTGTAATACTTCGCGCTTTCTATTAATTTGGTCGTTGAGGATGCACAACTCCTCTTCATTTAAAGCACGAGTTTTTGACCTGGTAGTAGCCATTTTGAAAATTCACGAGAAACGAATAAAGTTATAAACGTAAAATTTACTTGAAATTGGGGATCGATCAAATGTGACTTTGGTATCCCACCGCTGCCACCAAAAATTTTATCCTGTTACTTCCGGGGATTTATCATAGGTAAAAAATATATTCGAAGGGAAAAATTTGATCGGTAAATAAAATATCACTCGCGTGATAGGGTAGTCGGTAAAGAAAATAACAGATGGTAACGTGAACATGCGACTTACCCTATGAGCGACGGTGCGTAGCGGGTGTATTCGATGGAGTACGGATGACTCGGATGAAGCCTCGTGAGTCAATGATGAAGAGCTCCTGGTTGACCGGGATACTGGAGACGACGACAGATCTCGACGAACCCTGCTTTGCCGACCGTGTGGAAGAGCTCATTGACGAAGCGGAAACAACGACGTTGACGACGAGGGACTAGTCGACGGTGATAACCTCGACCTCAGGTGATATGACGGCGGTGGAAACTTCAGACCAGTCGGATAGAGTACGCGGGGTAACGAGACGGATTGTCTCATCACCCACGATGAACACTTTAACGTTTAGTGGGACGTTCGACACGATTCGTGGTTTTATGAGAAGATTAGCGAGTATTTCTTTACACAATCGTTTGTAGACCGGAATGTTGTCGCCACGCCCCTTTGGCGCGGGCTTCTGGTGAAGCTTGGCGATGGCGCGACGAATTTGATGATAAGCATCTGCGCGTCTCCTTGGCATAACAGATATAATAATTAAAAGAAAATTGAAATTAATTTTAAATAGGAAACCGTTTCATTTATCGTTTTTGGTATGATTGTACGTTACAATTGCCTCATGGTCCACATGAAATCCGTTGAACACAATTGGGGAGAGAATGGAAGCCTCGTAAGCGTGCATCAATACAGTGCACCGAATATTTGGCTTTAGGGTAAAGGAGTATTCTTAGAAAGGTGTTTCGTTAAATCAATCGGTTTCACTTTAACAATTGAGATGAGAGAAATAAGTAGAAAAAATTTAAGATGCCAAGAAGATACACGGTGAAGTTTAATTAAGAGTGAAAAGTCGCGAAATAATTATTCACTGATTCTAAAATATGTATAAAAATATATATATTGTTACAAACTTTGATAAAATATATTTTAAATGAAATAATTCATTACAAGCAACTTAACGATGTTGCTGCACGATGAAGACTTGGTACAAAATTAATACTTGAACGTTTCAAAGATACACTTCAATAAAAGAATAAAAATGTTCCGATTTTCCAGCGTGCGGGTCCGACGTATACACGACGAGCGGAGAAGTGCAACTGACTGGTGGAGAGACCGGAGAACTGCCGAGCAGCGGAGGTCTCGTCTTCTTATTGGCTTTGAAGTAGAGGGGCGCGGTACGCATGCGCCGTGGAGTGGAGACTTCGACGCCGATGTTTCCCTCTCGCTCGCTCTTACAAAATTTAATGGAGACTTTGATGATAAATTAATTATTATTAATTTATCGTTAAATTATTGTTACAACAAATGATTATCTCAATTTCGAATAGGCTTACAGGTAAGTATTCGTGGTTTGACTGACGATAAATTAATGCTTTAATTTATCATTAGTCTTACAATTTGTTATAACAATTTATTTTTAAATAAAGTATATGATTTTATATAAATTTGGTTGTTACCTTATTTTTCTCCTTCATGCGCGTCGTGGAATCGGACTCAATTTTAATATTAAACTGTTAGAAATAATGATAATATATTATTAAAAATGGATAAATGTTGAATATAAAGAATATAATAAATGGATAATTATTCTGAAGTGATTTGAGAAAATATATGGGTGTGTAAAAGTCGCGTGTAACAATTATTAAAATGTCATTCTTACTTAATTATTAAGAATAACGAAATATAAAAATATAGATGCGAATTTATTTATTCATAATAAACACAAGAGTTCGTAGATAATGTATACGAAGTCGCAATTATTGTTTAATTGGTTATAAAACGCTTGTTCTTTGGAATATAATTATTATAACGAATAATAATATGTTAAGAAGAATGTATTTATTATTATATGCGTTGGAATGTATTTACAAATTATTTGCGGCGCAAGGTAACATATATAATATTTAATATTATTTAATAATCTTTATTAACGGCGTGTAAAATAGTTTATAATGTTTGTAAAATTAAATTACAATATTTATCTCTTATTTCTAGAGTTATAATTGTAATTACGCGTTTGTTATAATAATATTTCATAGTTAAATATATTTTATTCTTTATTATAATATTTATTTCGATTAATAATATTGGTAACTGTACTGTAACAACGCTAGTTAATTGTTGAATAAAGAATTTATTAATTAACATGTTTGTTAATTTATTCCTACGTATATTGCGCATGGATAATATTAATAATAATAATAATAATAATGGTGGATTGAGGACAAAGGGGACAAAGGAATGATACGCGATGCTATTCGTTGGAGCGGATGTTTAGTCTACGAGATATCGGTGAAGTGATAGAGATTTGTTTATCTTTAATTAATTCTTGGGATTTTATATGGCGTGATATTGTTTGAATTATTATTTCTTAGAAGCCTACGTGCGACACGTGGCTTGCATCATGGCGGCGCGTCGAAGAGAGAGTCGCGACGAGTGTGAGAGAGATGGATACATGCACTGGGAAAGTTCGGGAAAAATATCTGGTAGCGTCTTCTATTGTATGCCCAAAAAATAGTAAAGCGTACAAAACAGGCTTATGTAGTAAAAGAGCGCTTGGTCCCTTCAAGGGGCAATAAAACAATTCAAGGGTTTTTCTGGAAAATGTTTCGAAAGGAAATGCTCGCTCGACTCGAGGAGCAATAAAGTAATTAGGTAAAAAGTCACGTAGCATCCATTAGCCATAGGGCCTTTGAGTAAGAGAGAGAAGATTAGGCCAAGTGAGAGTAAGAGAAGGATAGACTCTATGTAAGAAAAAGTCGCGGGGTCGTGAGTATATCGCGGGCCCGCGGATTACCTAATTTCGCGGTTCGGAATGAGGATTCCGCGGATAGATGAAATAAGGATTTGAGCTTTGACAATTATGATTCGCGGGTCGCGAATTGTATCGCGAATCCGCGGAAACGAGTTTCGCGGTAGCGAAAAAAGGATTTTATGATGCGGGTTACATAAGTACGAAAGAGGTACGCTGGTAACCCTGGAGAGAGAAGGATGGAAGATAAAGAAGATGGCGTAGAAGATGACGGAACGCTCGGTTGAGCGCGCGAAGTATCGGGAGAGCAGGCGATATAAGTTGGTCTCTACGCGGAGCGCTAGAGAGAGATGGAGAGTGCGCGAGCTCGGCGCGCTCGCTAGGGAAGGTAGGGGCGGTAGAGCGTGTTCAGCGGAAGTAGATAGGTACTAGGGAGGGTAAACTTGCTCACATTTTTCTAAATTTCGAAAGCGCAAAACAGGGAATTTTTCTAGTTGACCCAGGTTCAACCTTATCTTTAATTAAAGAAAACTTAATTAATGATATCAAACAAATCCTTCCGAAAAGCAAAAAGATAAATACCATCGCAAGCGATATCCTAAGTACAAGAGAAACCTTTGAAACAAAACTTTTTTCCCAACCAGTCACCTTTCACGTAATTCCATCCAACTTGCCAATGAAAGAAGATGGACTAATTGGACTTGACATACTCCAACAATTTAAAAGCAATTGGGATATGGGAAATCATATATTAAAATGTGGACCAAAAATTTATTCTAAAAACCCACCTAAAAGAGAAACAAATATGCCAGCAAGAACGGATTGTTTAAGGACATTTGATATTGAAGGAATTCAAAACGGACCACCAAAAATTCCATTAAAAGATTACGATGTATTAGTAAATATCACAAACGGACAAGCCATATTCCCTATTCCGAATTGGACAAATCAGGACGGATGTATAAGAATTTTAAAAGCCGAACCAATAAATCATCTCGACCTCAAAGAATATGAAGTCCCAGAATTAACTAGTAAAAGAGAAAAACTCCTTACATAAAATACCAGACTCGATCACATAAAAGAAGAAAAGGATGAAATTTGGAAAATCATAAAACGATACCACGATATTTTCGTTTTACCTGGAGATCCTCTTCCAGTCACACATTTAACAGAGCACCCAATTGATTTAATTGACGAAAAACCAATTCACGTAAAACAATACCGATACCCTCCAATACATCAGGAAGAAATAAAAAGACCAATTAAGGAAATGCTTCAAAAAGGAATAATCAGAGAAAGTGAATCCCCATTTAATTCTCCATTATGGATAGTTCCAAAGAAAACAGATGCATCTACCAAAAAGAAATGGCGTATCGTAATCGACTATAGAAAACTTAATGAAAAAACAAAACAAGACGCCTAGCCTCTTCCAAATATTGATGAAATTTTGGACAATCTTGGAAATTCCAAATATTTCTCTGCTTTTGATCTTGCCTCAGGATTCCACCGAACTACAGTAAGCGAAAAAGATAAACCTAAAACAGCATTTTCCACAAAGGACGGACATTTTGAATATAATGGAATGCCATTTGGATTAAAAAACGCTCCTCCAACATTCCAACGAATGATGAACAAGGGACTCCAAGGGTTAATTGGCAATAATTGTTTTGTATATATGGATGATATAATTGTTTACGGAAAAACTCTCAAGGAACACAATCGAAATCTCGAGACACTATTCCAAAGACTTCGTGAAGTAGAACTCAAATTGCAACCAGACAAATGTGAATACTTAAAACCAGAATTAGCATATTTGGGACACATCATATCTGATAACGGAATAAAACCAAATCCTGAAAGAATTGAAAAAATAGTAAATTATCCAAGGCCGAAAAATCAGAAAGAAATCGAACAATTCTCAGGACTTGTTGGTTATTACAGGAAATTTATCAAAGATTTCTCAAAGAATGCTTTACCGTTAACGAATTTATTAAAGGAAAAAACGCAATGGCAATGGACATCCGATGAAGAAAACTCATTTATAACATTACGAAATTCCTTATGTACGGAACCCGTTCTAGCATATCCTGATTGGAATAAACCCTTCATTTTATCAACAGACGCTAGTGGCAAAGCAATCGGAGCAATTCTTTCACAAGGTGAATCAGGAAAAGATAAACCAATTTCATATGCCTTAAGAACTTTGAATCCGACTGAACAAAATTATTCAACAACAGAAAAAGAATTACTTGCAATTGTTTGGGCCGTAAAACACTATCGACATTTTCTCTTTGGAAGAAAATTCAAAATTGTTACAGATCACAAACCACTAACTTGGCTAATGAACCTAAAAGATCCTTCTTCCCGACTAATGCGATGGAAATGGAAATTGGACAAATACAATTTTGAAATAATTCATAGAAAAAGAAATTCTCACAGTAACGCAGATTCCCTGTCTCGAATAAATGCACTTGAAGATGAAATCCTAGAAGAATTCGAAAATGAAACGTTTCCAAGTTACGACGATTATCAGGAAGAAAAAGACTCATATGAGAAATCCGAAAATATCTTTATGAAGGGAGGTCGTACAAACAGAAAAGGTCTTATTATAACGGACGATGAAAAAGGGAAGGGAATCATAATTGATCCAACGGAAGATGAAATTATCTGGTACGCAGAATTAAGAACAAAAATACCAAATCGCGAATCTATTGAAGCCAGAATCGAAGATCCTCGAATACGAGAAATAATAATTGAAATGATTGAATATATCCACACTAAATTAAATTCAGAAAAAGAATTAATAATTTTCGTAAATCAAATAAAGGATCCCATTTCTCAGAACGAAAAAGATATAATTATAAAAGAACTTCATGAATCTACAATCGGTGGACATTATGGACCTCAAAAAACTATCGAAAAACTAAGACAAAAATATAACTGGCCCGGCATAACAAAAGACGTAGAAAATATCATTAAAAAGTGTCAAATCTGTCAAAAAGAAAGAATAACGTCACAAATAACTCGACCTCCACCAGGAAATCCAGATATTCCAATAAACCCAAATGACAAAATTTCACTGGACGTCATGGGACCCCTTCCTCCCAGTCGTAATCATAAATATACCTTGGTAATTCAAGACTATTTAACTCGCTACATAGTACTGGCCCCACTAAAAACAAAAAACTCTCAAGAAGTCCTAGAAAAATACTGGGAAGATCATTGTAAAATTTTCGGTATACCAAAAGAAATATTAACAGATAATGGAGTCGAATTCAAGGGCAAATTCTCCGAAATTATAAAAGAAAAATTAAAGGTTAAATGGACATCAACTTCAATATATCATCCGCAATCCAATGGAAAAAATGAACGCGCACATCGAGAAATCCTCAACTACGTACGAAGTTACACGATGGAAAGTACCGAATGGATCCATCACTTATCAGGAGCAATGATATCCTATAACTCGACTAGCAATGAAATGACCGAAGTGTCGCCATTCGAGTTTTTATTCGGATATCCTCAAAATATTCCTATTGATGTCCAAGAGTTTGAAATGACTACAAAACAAAAATATGATTCTCTGAAAAGATACCGAGATAAAATACGAGAAAAGGCGAAAAACAAAATACAACACTCACAAGAAAGAACTCATAAACGAATGTCCTCCTCAAAAACTCCCAGCCTTTTACGCATAGGACAAAAGGTCTTAATAAAATGGAAACAACCCGGCTCCTCAAAACGTCACTGTCCTTGGGATGGACCATATATTATAGAACATATACCTAATGAACAAAGCGTCATTATCAAAAGAGGCAATGACCTCATCACATATAATAAAGTAGATGTTAAACCATATTTTTCAGACGAAAAAGATGAGGACAACGACGATTCTGACAATTCTCTTGATCCAGATAACCTACGGCCAAGTACAAGTTACCAACATTGGAAATCAAAAATCAGTATACTTGGAAAATATCGGGAAAACACACGTTTATCACGAAACATGGAAAATCATCGTTGGAATTGAATTCAAATATTTACCCCTAGAAGTACGATTACTGAGCAATAAAACGCAAGAACTATATAACACTTGGCTACAATTCAAACCGGCATTTGTATGCCATAATAAGAAACAAATTTAAATGCAAATCAAACGAAATGAATTACTAGAAAATCAACTCCAAAATCTCTATCACTTATTCAGACAAAGAGTAAAAAGAGGACTTTTTAACATTATCGGGGAAGGAATAAAATTTTTATTTGGAACGTTATCATCCTCTGATGCGACCTATTTCAACAATGAAATTGATAAACTAAAAAATGATAACTTATTGATTGTACATCTCGTTAAAAATCAAACAACTATATTGATAAATCAATTAAAAGACAACCAAAAAGCATTCTCTGAAATGACTATGCAATTCAAATGACAGTGCAAATCTCAAAAATGTACATGAAACAACGCAAAGAAATACAATCAACATACAAATAGATGAAATATTAATAGGCCATATTGCGCTTTATCAAGATTTAAGGACCAGTATAACTGATATAATAAATTCAATAATAGATGGAAAACATGGAATCGCTCACCCTCAAACTTTACCTCCCTCATTAATTTTCCAAAGCTTGCGAAACCATACTCATGCGCATTATCATTCCTATTTTCCCGTTCCCCTAAAGGAGGAACATTTTTCAACGCTTATTGAAATAAGCGATTTAACAATAGCCGTTATTCAAGAAAAGCTAATCTACATTCTGGAAGTACCGATACTCGAAGAAGAAATTTATGAAATATTACATTCAATTCCAATTCCAAGCTATTCAATAATAAAAGGATATATTCTATATCACATAGATACCGACTATATAGTCATTAACGAGAAACAAACAAAATTTTTTCCGTTACAAACAACTGAATTCGATAAACTAAAGAAAACAAAAAATACATATTTAATCCAAAGAAGGCATCCTGATTATCCGACAGACTCAACAACATCCTGTATAATAACAATGATATTAGCAAAGAAAGAAAATCAATGTATGCCAAAGTATATCCATTCAGGAACAACTCTTTATGTTCAATTAGAAACTGGTCAAGATTGGATTATAATTCCAGTAAAAACCGAAATATTAAATATTCTATGCCCAGACAATATTCCACGAACAATAAAAATCGAATCAAATGTACTAGTCCATCTTGAACCAGGATGCATAGCAATGAGCACACATGCAATATTAAAAGCATCAAATGTAATTAAAACTATCGAATATGATACAACACTCCCCAGTCTGTTCAATGAAACAAAAATCAAAAATCTATTACAAAACAATAAAATTGAAAAAGGCGAATTAAATATCAGCACAGTTTATGGAAGTCATATAAATCCTAAAAATCTACAAGAATTAGGAACAAACCTCGAAGAAATAAATCAACAGATAAATGAATTAGCCATACGAAAAAGAGCAAAAACATTTACAGAACATGTCCAAGACGGATTCCGATATTTAGGATATATAGCAATAAGGATAATTACCATTTATACAGCCTATAAAATTAGACGTTGTGAATGTATACGAAAATGTATTTCATGCTGTATAAAACCATGTATAATATTTGACCATTGCAATTTTGGACATCATTCGCAAACAATAGATAGGCCAGAAACAATGCATCTAAGAGAAAGACCAAGAGAACATTCAAATATCTCACAAATCGAAATGACAGAAGAAACACCAAAATTTATTCAAAAACTATTCCGACCAAAACATCCTACAAGTCGAATTTAATTTATGGAGACCAAAATCTTTTAGGAGGGGAGGAGTGTAACGGTGAAATCTGACACCTCTAGCCTTGAGATAAGAACTCCTCACAAACAACTTGCTCTTTCTCGAAACCCAGGCGAAGCGACCAAGTATTCCAATATGCGCAATCGAGATCTCGAACCTTTCTGAAGACGCAATCACAATAATATAAAAAGCCGCGCTTAGTCAATCATAGCCAGTCACTCATCAGCAATCAATCAGACGCCGTCACTCTGTTGCTCGATATTCCATTTTCGAACGATCGACATTTCTCGAAACGGTCGTCAAAGTCTTCGGTCTATCAAATAATCGACAACATTCTAACAAAGTCTCAAGATTGTAATTAATCATTAAATAAATAAATAATCTTCAGAGTCTTAGTTTCGTCGGAGTTTTTAAAAATATAGTGTTCGCCGCGTGCGGTGTAACAATATATATATATATATTGGAGGGCAAGATTTCCAGGACGTAATACGTGTTTAAATTCGAAGCCCATCTCCGCAATGTCAGCCGATCCAGAAGTTCTACAACCACTCACACCAGCGCATTTTTTAGTCGGGGAATCGTTGACGAGTCTCCCCGATATCGACGTGAGCGAAATTCCGATGAATCGACTGACCCGTTGGCAAATGGTCCAAAGAAGTCGCCAAGATTTTTGAAAACGGGTGGCGGCGGAGTATCTCCATACTCTTCAAGGCCACAAAAAATGGCGAACCGCACGAGAGAATTTAAAAAGCGCCGATTTGGTCACCATGAGAGATGAACTTGGCGACTGGGGCGCGTCGTCGAGCTTCATCCGGGCCATTATCGCTTCGTTCGAGTTGCCACAGTCCAAACCGCGGGCGGTATCATCAAAAGAGCGATCACCAAGCTTTGTAAGTTGCCAGTACCTTCCAATAACGAAGAGAAAATTAACTCCGCTAATTTGGTGGGCGGATTATCGAGTATCACTAGACTCCCCGGGTTACACGCGTGTCGAGTATCACTAGACTCCCCGGGTAACACGCGTGTCGAGTATCCCTAGACTCCCCGGGTATCGCGCGTGAAGCTTCCAAGCGTGCCCGCCAGACTCGCATATCGCGTCGATTGCGCTGTCCGAAAACGCCGAGACAACGAGTAGTGCCACGGGCCTCCGCAATGTTTTCGAGAGCGTCCGTTCGGTTGAACGGACGCTCGGTCGGTCGTAAGTTACTGGTCGCGTCACGCGAACTTGCCCCTTAGGGGCAACAAGTCGAACAAGCATCAAACACGTATCTTTGTATTTGCATTTCTTTATCAAATAAATATCCCTATTTATGTTAAATCGTCTAAGATTTTTCGTGAAGAGCATTCCGAATAGCGAGTACCATAAAAGCCCACTTGAACTTGTCTTGGGATACGTGCCACGCCGGTCCGAGGGTTCACTTTGCAGATTCACCTGTGAGTACGACACAGGTTATACCCGGCCAGAAACGCTCCAAGCGGGGGCGAGGGAGAAGATCGCGGACGTCTAGGTTCAAATAAAACGGCGGTTCGATGCGAAACGTCTGAGAAACCACGACTTCAGCCCAGGGGACATCGCTTTCATGAGTGCAGCGCCACAGGTCACCGGGGAGTCTACGACATGACAGCCCAGGCACCGTTCTCCGCTAGTCCTCGTAAAAAGGGTATCAGAAGATACTTTCTGCATGGCTGCGCTACGTGCGTCGGGAGCACGGTCTTATAAACAGATCTGGGCACTCCGGCCAAGATCTTGTGACTCTAAGCGAGGCCAATTTGGTTCCCAAATCTGCAACCTCGCTAGAATCGGGACGACCAATTTGCTTATATATAGCAGTGTTACGGGCTAAATAAGTGAAGGCAGTGACGCCAGTAATAAATCGATAATTGTATAATAGAGATAGAAAAAAAATTGTTCAGATTATCAAAATATTAAGGGAATAAACGAATCATACGAAAATGCAAACTAAATTATTTGTTTGGATAATACGCCTCACTTTCAACATTTTTTTCATATCTATTTACACATTAATTCCGAAAGCAGTACTTTCTTTCTGTAATCAGAAATATATAATTTAGTGAAGCAAGCCTATTCATCTCAAAGTTGATGAGTGCGCTTTACTACTGGCTTATCGCTCGTATTTTCGATTTAAGCTTTAAGTTTTTTTTGTTTGAATAATTATATAACATGAATTAACGTATTATTACAACCACATTAATGTGAACAATGCACATACGATGGTATATCGCTCTCTGTCGCACAAATCGGTCGCTCCGATTGCAGCGCTCCACGTTTGGCGGCCAGTTTTGGAACTTAAATAGCTTCAATGAGGGTCACACGATGGCCTATACGAAGCATACGGGAGTGCCCAGAACTGAATGTAGTCCTGGAAATGGGGAGTTTTGGGTGAAATTCTGAATGGGTCTGAAGTTTCCATCGTTGGATTCCAGCGAAATATTTTTATTTTTTTTTATTTTTGATTTTTGCTTGAGTATATTTCGTCGCTATACTATCCGTGGAGGCCCTCTGAACTGTTAAAAAAATTGCGGGGCCAGTATCTACCCTTATTGAGGGGTTAAAAGAGAAAAAATGATGTCTCGGGCGATATAAACATTCTCATTTTTTTTCTTTGCGTTATGAATACTAAGTACCTACGAAAAGCGATGAAAAAATTAGCAACGATTCTTATCTTCCGGAACCCACCCTTATCGGGGGGTGAAAGTTGGAAAAAATCGTATGGCCGGCGTTAAAGACATTCTTATTCTTTTTATTTGCGCCATATATTTGTAGGGCCTATGGGAAGCCACAAAAAATTGGAAACGATTTTCAAGTCCAGGAACCCAAACAAACGCACCTTTCTCGGGGGGGGGGGGGGGGGGGGGGGGGGGAAGTCGCGTGAAAATCGTATTTTCAGTGGTACAGACATTCTCGTTTTTTTTATTCGCGTTATGGATACTTGACACCTAGGAAAAGCTACGAAAAAATTGACAACGTTTTAAAACTTCGGGAACGCACCCTTATAGGGGGTGAAAGTTTAAAAAAATTGTATCTTGGGCGCTAAAGACATTCTCATTTTTTTTTATTTGTACCTTATATTTCGAGTGAATAAAGAAGCCCAAAAAATTGGCAACGATTTTTAACTTCCGGAACCCACCCTTATCGGGGGGTGGAAGTTGGAAAAATCCGGATCTCTGTCGCTAAAGACATTCTCATTTTTTTTTATTTGCGCCGAATATTCACAATGCCTAAGGATAACCACAAAAAAATTGGCAACGATTTTTAACTTCCGGAACCGACCCTTATCGGGGGGTTAAAGTTGGAAAAATCCGTATCTTCGGCGCTAAAGACATTTCTCGGGGGCGGGGTGGGGGGGGGGGGGGGGGTGAAAGTCGAATGAAAATCGTATTTCCGGCGCCAAAGACATTCTCATTTTTTTAAATTTGCGCCGAATGTTCACAGTGCTTAAGGATAGCCACAAAAAAATTTGGCAACGATTTTTAACTTCCGGAACCCACCGTTATCGGGGAGTGAAAGTTGGAAAAATCCGTATCTCCGGCGCTAAAGACATTCTCATTTTGTTTATTTGCGCCGAAGATTGACAGTGTCTAAGGATAGCCAAATTGGCAATGAGCTTAACTTCCTGAACACACCCTTATCGGGTGGGGGGGGGGGGGGTGAAACGACGGGGAGGGAAAGACGATTTAAGTATGTCTTGACCTCAAGAAAATTTGTAAATGTAGTTAAGGGGAGGTACCTGAGTAAACGGCGAGAAAAACAGGTAAATTTCGGGAATTTTTATCTCAAAAACTAATGTTTCGATTGGATCCGGGTTTTTTTTAATTGGAAAATATGTACATTGAGGTATGTTTAGGTATTTTTAAAAATAAATTTGTTGACTGGAAGCGCCGTTGTTGTGGTCAGCGTCAGACGTGTTGTTCGTTGGTGTTATATCCGTATCTTATTTTCTAAGTTCTTTTATTTTAAAACCATATATTTTATACCAAACTACTTCCCTCTTCATTTCAAAGCGAACTCGTTTGAACCCTACGTTGCGAAATGACACATTCTTTCGAGCATGCGAAACCCCCATTGCGAAACCAACATTCATTCTGGAAATTTCAACTTTGATTTCTTCACAATGCTGAGTCTTACGACTTGCGATGCGAATGACTCTCAACGAGGACACGGAAGAGGCCTCGGTCGTTCAGTCCTATACACATTTCGAAAATTGTTGCTCAGCGACAATTAAAATCGCTGACTTATACAAAAATCAAGGAGCAACCCACCATCGAGTTGCAACCAAATTACACAGTCTCTCGCGAATCTTAGGACTGAGCGGAGCTCGACAGAGGCCAAGGCACTCTGTCCTCTGAGTCTTTTTCCGTGCCCTTGCAAGTTAGTTCCGAGTACGCGTCTTCGATTCTTCGCGATCAAGCATCACTGCCCGAGGGTAAAGCGAGGCACTGAGGTGCAGCGTCTCATTACGCTTCGCAGGCCGATAAGAACTCATTAGTAGTGCGTAGAAACAATTATTCGTTCAACCAAACTCCAAACAACCAAAAATTCAACTTGTAATTTGCGTACGTGAGTGCCATACGATTGCACTGTCTTCGAGGAGACCCGAACATCCAGCGTCAGCACGGTCTCAAATTACAAGTTCATCAACCGTAAGTCCGATCTGCCCGTATGTTATATAATCGTATTTAACTGTATCAAGTCATCAATCGAATTAATTTAGGAAAGAAAACTGCGATAATAATCAAATTGTATCAAAATTGTAACCGTCATTGTCAATTTCTCAAATTTGGTATAGAAATACATATATGTATTCTACTACTCATATCCATCAAGAGGGTACTCTTCACCTTTATTTTATCCTCCCAATTCCTTTATTTTAACCCACTGGATAGGTGCGCCTAGCGCTTTAATAGCTAACCCGACAAAAATCTTTCAAGATAGATTAGAAGACTGAATATTTTAAAGTCGTTCAGGAAAATTCATCTCAGCCCGCTTATTAACAAATCGGGCCTAACATTGGCATGGCTTGTGGTGCCAAGGATTCCGGGCAGTCGTTTGATCTGAAACATGAAAACGCAACGAATTCTTGAAATATAATATACAAAGGAGTTCGCCTCGTAGGATTTTTTTGAAATTTTCATTTTTGACGGAATTGCGACCGTTTCAATTTAACATTAGTTTTTCGTTCGCAATTTCCGACGATTATGGTTGCATAAAAAAGCAATGGTTCAAGCAAATGAAAAAACCCTACGTGGCGAACGAGAAAAACTATCGAAGAATATTGTATCCAAATTTGGACAAAATCGGACAAGCCGTTTTCGAAGTACATCTGGCACCGACTTTGACGACTATGTTTCGAGATAATCGCGTTTGAAAAGTGGGTAAAGAAATGACGCGCTCGGCCGTTGGGCCGCTGCACGATCTTTCGGTAAATTCTCCGTATAATTTTGGCGATTGCGGAATTTCAACATGAAATGTTCACACAATATTCTTCGTACTTCAAACATTAAAAGAAATAAGTTAAAATCGATTTTTCAAAAAGTTTACTTCAATGCTGTTTCGAAGTTTGTCAGATAAATTACTCGCAGGATAGAGATATTGTTTACCTTACCGTTAATCAGCAATCCCAGGGCCATCCGAAGTACTCGCTGCTTCGTCAGCTGCAATTCTCAATTGTCTGAGCTGAATTCTCCCTTCACGGGTCGCGTTTCGAGTTTCAATTTCAGCCTTCGCAATGCGGTCCGCATCCTCGATCTCGCATTGCCTGTCAGCATTTCTCCCGACTTCAATTCCCAAGGCATCCATCACATGGAGATAGTATTTTGCCCCACAGTTAAAAACGCATATGGCAATATTGGCACTAATGTTGACAATATTTGAACCTTTGTGGGATATTTTGGGATCTATTCTCCAAATGACGTTGTTGAAGCTTTGATTTGCGTTCTGCGTAAATCCGCCGACGCAGCGTTGTACTAAATAATCAGAACTTAGGTTTCTTAATATTGGTTCGATGGTTTTAGCAACATCTGAATGTAGAGCGGGCTCATGGTAATAGTCCTTCAATGTTTTGGTAGCCTTCGTTTGCTGCCAAGAACACTAGGAGTCACTTCCTGGTGGACGCCGGTCATGCTGTGGCTTGTCATCCGTTGAAATCATGTGGAAAAACGTGGCCATGATAGCTTTTTTCATGTTTTCGGCAGAATCACTATTGTGTCTGATGGCGAGGCCATAATAAATCGTGAGCTTATCAATCAATTTGCCCGTTAATTTTCCCTTTCCGCCCAATCCTTTCGTATTCTTTTTACAGTTCCTGAGCCTGGTACACATTCGTTTTTGAACATGTCCTACGCACTCTTTTTTATTATTCTCGTATCCCCGTAAGTTGCGCTATCGACTATATTCTTATAAGTTTTCGAGTCTCCGTCGCCTATGTAGTTTGTGTACTTCACTACGTATTTTTCCGCGGATCTTGCAAATATTTCGCACATTGCATCTATCTCCATTTTCCCTGAAGAACCCTCATGGTTTACTTTACATTAGTCAGCATGATCCTGTACCCACGCTTCATACTCACTAGTATTTCTTTTGTTTTGCCAATTCGCACATGCCTGGCAAAATTTGCATTTCACGTTTATATCAAGTACTTTGCCAGTGTAATGACCGATGACACTTGATACACCCATCAACGAACTGAAACCCCGTTTCCGCCATGTCTCATCGACAGACACGGTCAACCCTTCATTGGGCCGTTCTGTTGCTTCAGTCGTCCTTTCCTTCTCTTCTTGCACGCTCGAGATACAAATCATCTCACGTACTGATTCTGACGCAGTTAGAATATTCTTCACAATTACATCATACGTGCATTGTACAACCGGTTGTGCTAAATCCATCAGCCCACAAAATCTTTGCATACCTCTCAGACCAATTCCAATCATCCGCATAGCGAAAATAAATCCCGTATTTATTTCGTACGCGTTTGAAATATATGAGCAAGAGGATGCATTTCGGGGCTGACAGGATGGACATTCTATTTTTGTTTTGAAACCAAGGCCACGAGTGGAGGTTTTCGTGATGGCAATTGTCTGTCCGCAGTCTTTACATTTCACGTGTTCACTGACAAACGAAAAAACAGTTACAAAATTCAGCAAAACGTATTCGATATCGTGTTTTACACTCGGCTCTAAATCGATTGATTTCCGAATTTTTTTGGCAGAAGCACTCACTTTCCTGTCATCTTTTTCACATTCATGGCGATTCAACGGATGTTTTTTTTCGGAGGATTGTCTTTACGGATCTTGAATGTTGCTCTATCCGTTCTTGAGATTTTATTTCGCTGGTATTTACGGTTCATTTTATCGATTTCACTAACGATGCACAGAATAGAAAATACTGTTCACTCCTGTAGGATAAACGATAGACTGACGCTTCGAAATAACCCCAGGCCCCCGGAGTTATCCTACCCTTGTATACCTGCTCGCTATAACAGAAGGCCCCAGCGCGACAGCTGCAGACCCAACCGACCGCACGCTCGACGTTCTGCCGCCTTTCGCAGAATAACGCACAACTTCTTCAATATTGCGAATTTCTACATGAAATTTATACACAATATTCTATGAACTACAATCTACAAGAAAAAAAAATCGATTTTTTGACAAATTTACTCAGGTACCTCCCCTTAAATAAGCAAATTCAATTCGACAAATGAAATATATTACTTACTCACAACCGATAATAATGAACACCGGTTTAAGTTTGTTGAATTGAATTTGGTTATCTAACCCGCTTAACGAATTTCCTCGCAGTCAAGACATACATAAATCGTCTTTCCACTCCTACTTGTGTATCTGAACATGTGTTATCTTAACTTTCTTAACTTATTTTTCCTATGCAGCGATCGAGCCAATAGACTTTCTCGTACCCGAAATTCGTACATCACCCCAATTTGTCAAAATGCTTTGAACTATATTCAGTTCATAGAAATCAATTTGGATACCTGAACACTCTTCATCAATGTTTTCAACTCAAGATCGACCTCATTCATTATGTAGGGCCCGGGAATTAAGCAGACCCTTGGTATATCCTTTACCACTTTAAATCGTTCATCACCCATTAGACGACTTTAATCCGTTCATTTCTAATTCGAGATATGGAGCTGAAAATTTTTCTTACATCGGAAGATCATGAAACCTCCCATGGAATTGCAATTCTCAGGACCGCGGTACATTTAGAGAAATTGATGAAATCGCATAAAAATCCCCTTAATATTTGTTTTCCAAAATGTTCTTTTTCCTCAATATCTTTTTCGGACCAGAAAACATTGAGACGTGTTACGTCCTGGCGATCTTGCCCTCCAATATATATATATATATATACAGGGTGACAATTTTAAGGTGGCGACCCCTTTTTAAAATCATTTGGGCTCATTTTTTTGGAAAATTGAGGTGCGTTTTTAAAATAGTTTTTCGAGCCCTCTTCAAAAAAAAAATATGGCGCCCATGTGAAAAAAATAGATTTAATAGAAAAAAAGATTTAAAAAAAAAACAAAAAACAAAAATGGCATTCCTCGCTGACAGAAGCAAAGTCGATTCGATTTCGAACACGGAAGACCGGGATAGATATTGTTGAAAAAATGTTTTGATAGAGAAAAAAAATATAAAAAACTCGAAATCGAATGAAAATTCAAGCGTTGAGTTTGACTTCTGCAGTACCTCGGGAACGGCGGAAAGCGCGAGCGGATTCGGCGAACGGAGTAGGCGCCGGAGCTTCGGCTGCTATCTTCGCGTCGCGGCTGTCATGGGTCCGCAAGCGTCACCGAGAAATGTCAAGCCACAGCTGACGTTTCAAAAAGACGTCAGCTGCTGCTTGACATTTCTCTGTGGCTGTGTTTTTTTCACAAACGCTTCTTGAAGCAAGGTAGCAATGGCCAAAGAGTTGTTTTTAACCTTTGGCGGTCTTTTTGAAAATTGCAACTCCGGTTACCAGTTGTTAATGAGAATGTTTGAAAAATGTCTACAATTGCTTGACAAAAAGGGTTTTCAGTTAATTTGAGGGCCGTACTTCTAATAAAATAACCCCTTTAACGTAGTTTTCAAGCCGAGGTAGGGGATTTCTTTTAAAAGAGATATCCGGAAATGACGAAAAATGTTCCCCATTCATCTCTTTATCGCTATTATTCCCTATTAGAGCATAATCTTCATCACTATCATTGTTCATTGTTAATTATTTCAAACAACGCGTCAATAATTTTAAAAGAACCAAAGTTCTCGCTGCGCTCCCCATCTTGATAATAATAATGCCGATCCGAACAGTTCGAATTGTGGAAAGCGTAAGCTCGTTGAAGCGTGCACATTTCAACCCATAATTCGGAGTCATCGCGCCCGCTTTTTACGCTGCGAGTTTTACAATAGGTTTGACACCCACGCAACCGACAATGTCGAGTCTCTGCTTGAATATCGAGAGTACGCCGCTTTGAGCCGTACTCGCATCAGTCGCCGCCTCCAAAATCCACATTCGATTTTTGATACACCCGGATCGAAAAATTGCATCGGATCGGCGGTGCTCTCCATGAGCTTTTTCGACTGCCTTTGCTGTCGTTTGATTGCGACTTGGTGTGAAAACCCAAGAGACTGGATGATCTTTCCTGTACGCGGCAAATACGAAAAGCGTATCAACGAGATGTTAGGAAACGTTTAAAAATCGTTTGATTATAGATCGTTACGAATGATTTTTGTCGTTTTCAAGGCTCAGACCGAAATCGAGATCGCAGCAGCGTCTATCGAAACCGTTCACCGCTTAGCCCAACGGCAGGACCGCGATGTGGGAAAAGTGTCCTATGAAACTTCGCTCGAGCTGATGCACCATCAAGAAGCGTAAACAAGTACCAATCTCATTCATCTTCCACATGTAATGAAGCAAAATCATTTACTTTTGTACCTGGGTCCCTTTCGCAAGAAAGAAAAACAAGAGTCGAGGATAAAAACAAGGATGGAAATAACAGAATGAACAATACACAACGCCTGAAACTGTTTTAGTCACGACGAGCCTATCAGTAATGGACTTAATTTTTGGAATTGTGGTGCCGTTGGTAACCGAATCCATCGTTGCTTGGCTTGACAGGCAACAACGGTGCACGATGACTTATCAAACTCGCCCAAGAAAGAACGCTGTAAGATACTTCTACATTGGAGAAATAACTGTTTTCTTCGGAGAATGAAAGAAAGCAAACTTTGCGCCATTAATTCACGTCGCCTCTCGATTGGACGAACAAATAGATTTTTTTCAAAATGTAACTAACTATAAATCTTGTTTTTATCCTACAGTGATTTCCACGGAATGTATACAGGGTGTTTCATAATAAGTTACCCACCCGGAACTGGCAAGTTCAGGAGGGTAACCCGAGTAAAACTGCCAAGACGTTTTTTTTCCGTCAAATAGTTTTTAAATGGGCGCGATTAGAATTTTGGCGTTCGACTGATGCTGTAGTGGCCTCTGCACACTGCGCGCAATGAGCGATGAGCGATATCCAATGAGCGCTCTGCTTTTCCGAACGTCACATCCGTCGCGAGCGTCCTCGCGACGTCGCTCACGGAGTTGACCAAGTTTCTACTTTCGTCACTCGCGACAAGCGAGAATGCGCTAGCAGTCGACATTTTTCAGCCATTTTATAATCGTCTATCCAACACTTCTAGCTATACTTTACGTTTACTTATGTGTTGAAATGTCAAGAGACATGAGACCGGCTTGACCACAAATATTATAAGGCCAAAGCGCTGAATTTCTCGAGTGCTAACGTTATTCCAAGAATTGTTCCGCTGCAACGTTTTCGATCATATTTTAATTCTCAAAGTCCCTTCCCGCAGGAATTTGTGGAGTAAGCGGAAAGCTCATAACAATTTAGCACTGCTATATACTTTTTTATTCTATGTATTAGCACACATTAGATTTATTCGAATAGTTTTTCAGTACTTTGCACACTTTAGTATAATTTATTTTTCAAATAACCTTACATTCAGTTTTCCTTACATCGCTCGTGTCGTTCTTCGCTTGCAGTGTGAATGGGGGGAAAAACATTTTCACGAACGCATCGCTGATCGCTCATCGCTCGTCGCTCATCGCGCGCAGTGTGCAGAGGTCATAAGCCTGCTGTCCGCCCGTAGCGACGACGCTCCTCGAGCGCCGAGTATGAGCGCGTAACACGTAACAGGCAGCGGGCAGGGTAGCTAGGCATCTGTCTCGCTTGCCCGGCCAGTTTAACGTTTCGAGTATCGTCTGCTATTATTTTCTGTCATCGTGGGTACACAAGTTCAGAGCGCGCGTCATGGTTCTGCAGGAACGCAACGTTTGACAGATGACGGCGCGTATGATTTGACGTTTCGCGTATCATTCGCATAGGCTGCCTGTTAACCAATCGGGTACGAGACTTGTGACAGGCCGGCGGATGTGACATTTCCCGCTTTGTCTTCTGTCGTCTTCTGTTACCGACATTCATGAAACTTGTAATTCTACCGAGCAAACCATGATGATAAAAAATCAGATTATTCAATGCATTCGTAACTTTATTTTCTAGAGAAATGAAGCACAGAATTATCAACAATTTATTGTTTTTCAAATTTGGATGCACCGAGCGATTGTTCGTATTGCCGTATTGCCGGTACCATGAAGATTCGAGATGGACGTTTCCACGTTGAATCAATAATGAATTGATTCCTTTTCATTACGAGTTTAATCGAATTTTTCATTTTTGATTGTAGCAACGGTGATAAAAATTACCACGCTCGATGAGATTATTTATTAAGAGTTTCTATTAGATTTGTTGTCTTAAGAGATAAAAATAACAGTCGGAAACTACCCAATTTGTCTATAATTTCAAGTATCGAGGTACAGTTTATTTTTTTGTTTGGTTTTTCTTTACGCTTTCATCTAACTTGACTTGGTGTTAGATGAAAAACAGAAAATGGATATTTCATCCACTGCCCGACTTCTTAGAGCTCTTAAATTTTGCAAACATGCATCTAAGAGGTCTTGATGCATGATATAACTTGAAAAAGGGCTTTCTGTGAGATGCAAAACGGAAAATCGATATTTCACCCAATTCTCAACTACTTAGAACTCTGAAACATTGCAAATATGCATCTGAGAGGTGGAAATGCATGATCCAACTTAAAAAAAATCCATAACATTTTCAATTTTTCATATAACCAAATCAATTAAAGACTAATAAGTATAAAATAATTTCGATTATTAATAATCGACGGCTTCAGTGATGGTTGTAGGCATTTGTTACCATATTCCCGTCATACTCGTCACACATACGTCGAGGACCTTTCAGATAATTAAAAAAATGATATCGACGGCGGAAAACGAAACAAAGTGCCCAGGAAATATATTCATTGTAACCAAATACATTGTCTTGAATGTTAAAAACCACACCTCGCCTAAGTTTATAAAAACAATAGAGCGAGCAAAAGTGAAATCGATGATCCAAATGGTTTTCGTGGCCTCAGACAAACATTCCTGAAACGACTACCGCGAATTCATCGATTTCATCTTTGTTAATGATGCTCCTGCCTTCGTTCTCGCTGCATCGTCAGACTTCTCGAAACAATCTGACCGAAAGTAAGATGAAATCGGAGACGAATTTGAGTCAGTAATATCAGGGATGATCGAATAAGACCCCTAGAACCATTACGACTATCGATTTCATCTTTGATGCGTAAATAATTGTCCTGTCGTCGTTCTCGCTGCATCATCAGACTTCTCGACTCCATCTGACCGCAAGTAAGATGAAATCGGAGACGAGTTTGGATCAGTAATATCAGGGATGATCGATTGAGACCCCTAGAACCATTACGACCACCGATTGCATCTTTGTTACGTAAATAATTCTCCCGCCGTCGTTCTCGTTGCATCATCAAACTTCTCGACTCGATCTGACCGGAAGTAAGATGAAATTAGAGACGAGTTCGGGTCAGGGCTATCAGGGATGATCGATTGAGACCCCTAGAACTATTACGTCTACCGATTTCATCTTTGTTACGTAAATAATGTTCCTGCTATCGTTCTCGCGGCATCATCAGACTTCTCGTCTCGATCTGACCGGAAGTAAGATGAAATCGGAGACGATTTCGGGTCAGTGCTATCAGGGATGATCGATTGAGACCCCTAGAACTATGACGACTACCGATTTCATCTTTATTACGTGAATAATGTTCCTGCCATCGTTCTCGCCGCATCATCAGACTTCTCGACTCGATCTGACCGGAAGTAAGATGAAATCGGAGCCGAGTTCGGGTCAGTGCTATCAGGGATGATCGATTGAGACCCCTAGATCTATTACTACTACCGATTTCATCTTTGTTACGTGAATAATGTTCCTGCCATCGTTCTCGCTGCATCATTAGACTTCTCGAATCGATCTGACCGGAAGTAAGATGAAATCGGAGCCGAATTCGGGTCAGTGCTATCAGGAATGATCAATTGAGACCCCTAGAACTATTATGACTATCGATTTCATCTTTATTGAGCAAATAATGTTCCTGCCATCGTTCTCGCTGCATCATCAGACTTGTCGACTCGATCTGACCGGAAGTAAGATGAAATCGGAGACGATTTTTGATCAGTGCTATCAGGGATGATCGATTGAGACCCCTAGATCTATGACTACTACCGATTTCATCTTTGTTACGTGAATAATGTTCCTGCCAACGTTCTCGCTGCATCATCAGACTTCTCGACTCGATCTGACCCGAAGTAAGATGAAATCGGAAACGAGTTCGGGTCAGTGCTATCAGGGATGATCGATTGAGAACCCTAGAACTATTACATCCACCAATTTCATCTTTGTTGTGTAAATAATGTTCCTGCCATCGTTGTCGCTGCATCATCTCGACTCGATCTGACCGGAAGTAAGATGAAATCGGAGACGAGTTCGGGTCAGTGCTATCAGGAATGATCAATTCAGACCCCTAGAACTATTATGACTATCGATTTCATCTTTGTTGAGTAAATAATGTTCCTGCCATCGTTCTCGCTGCATCATCACGACTCGGTCTGAACGGAAGTAAGATGAAATCGGAGACGAGTTCGGATGAGTGCTATCTGGGATGATCGATTGAGACCCCTGGAACTATTACGACTACCGATTTCATCTTTGTTACATGAATAATGTTTCTGCCATCGTTCTCGCTGCATCATCAGACTTCTCGTCTCGATCTGACCGGAAGTAAAATGAAATCGGAGACAATTTCGGGTCAGTGCTATCGGGGATGATGGATTGAGACCCCTAGAACTATTACGACTACCGATTTCATCTTTGTTACGTAAATAATGTTCCTGCCATCGTTCTCGCTGCATCATCAGACTTCTCGACCCGATCTGACCGGAAGTAAGATGAAATCGGAGACGATTTCGGGTCAGTGCTATCGGGGATGATCGATTGAGACCCCTAGAACTATTACCACTACCGATTTCATCTTTGTTACGTAAATAATGTTCCTGCCATCGTTCTCGCTGCATCATCGGACTTCTCGACTCGATCTGACCGGAAGTAAGATGAAATCGGAGACGAGTTCGGGTCAGTGCTATCAGGAACGATCAATTGAGAACCCTAGAACTATTATGACTATCGATTTCATCTTTGTTGAGTAAATAATGTCCCTGCCATCGTTCTCGCTGCATCATCAGACTTGTCGACTCGATCTGACCGGAAGTAAGATGAAATCGGAGACGAGTTCGGGTCAGTGCCATCTGGGATGATCGATTGAGACCCCTGGAACTATTACGACTACCGATTTCATCTTTGTTACGTGAATAATGTTCCTGCCATCGTTCTCGCTGCATCATCAGACTTCTCGACTCGATCTGGCCGGAAGTACGATGAAATCGGAGACGAGTTCGGGTCAGTGCTATCAGGAATGATCAATTGAGACCCCTAGAACTATTATGACTATCGATTTCATCTTTGTTGAGTAAATAATGTTCCTGCCATCGTTCTCGCTGCATCATCAGACTTGTCGACTCGATCTGACCGGAAGTAAGATGAAATCGGAGAGGAGTTCGGGTCAGTGCTATCTGGGATGATCGATTGAGACCCCTGGAACTATTACGACTACGGATTTCATCTTTGTTACATGAATAATGTTCCTGCCATCGTTCTCACTGCATCATCAGACTTCTCGACTCGATCTGACCGGAAGTAAGATCAAATCGGAAACGAGTTCAGGTCAGTGATATCAGGGTTGATCGATTGAGAACCCTCGAACTATTACGTCGACCGATTTCATCTTTGTTACGTAAATAATGTTCCTGCTATCGTTCTCGCTGCATCATCAGACTTCTCGACTCGATCTGACCGGAAGTAAGATGAAATCGGAAATGAGTTCGGGTCAGTGCTATCAGGGATGATCGATTGAGAACCCTAGCACTATTACATCCACCGATTTCATCTTTGTTGTGTAAATAATGTTCCTGCCATCGTTCTTGCTGCATCATCTCGACTCGATCTGACCTGAAGTAAGATGAAATCGGAGACGAGTTCGGGTCAGTGCTATCAGGGATGATCGATTGAGACCCTTAGAACTATTACGTCTACCGATTTCATCTTTGTTACGTAAATAATGTCCCTGCCATCGTTCTCGCTGCATCATCAGACTTCTCGACTCGATCTGACCGCAAGTAAGATCAAATCGGAAACGAGTTCGGGTCAGTGCTATCAGGGATGATCGATTGAGAACCCTAGAACTATTACATCTACCGATTTCATCTTTGTTACGGAAATAATGTTCCTGCTATCGTTCTCGCTGCATCATCAGACTTCTCGTCTCGATCTGACCGGAAGTAAGATGAAATCGGAGACGATTTCGGGTCAGTGCTATCAGGGATGATCGATTGAGACCCCTAGAACTATTACGACTACCGATTTCATCTTTGTTACGTAAATAATGTACCTGCCATCGTTCTCGCTGCATCATCAGACTTCTCGACTCGATCTGACCGGAAGTAAGATGAAATCGGAGACGAGTTCGGGTCAGTGCTATCAGGAATGATCAATTGAGACCCCTAGAACTATTATGACTATCGATTTCATCTTTGTTGAGTAAATAATGTTCCTGCCATCGTTCTCGCTGCATCATCAGACTTGTCGACTCGATCTGACCGGAAGTAAGATGAAATCGGAGATGAGTTCGGGTCAGTGCTATCTGGGATGACCGATTGAGACCCCTGGAACTATTACGACTACCGATTTCATCTTTGTTACGTGAATAATGTTCCTGCCATCGTTCTCGCTGCATCATCAGACTTCTCGACTCGATCTGACCGGAAGTAAGAGGAAATCGGAGACGAGTTCGGGTCAGTGCTATCAGGAATGATCAATTGAGACCCCTAGAACTATTATGACTATCGATTTCATCTTTGTTGAGTAAATAATGTTCCTGCCATCGTTCTCGCTGCATCATCAGACTTGTCGACTCGATCTGACCGGAAGTGAGATGAAATCGGAGACGATTTCGGGTCTGTGCTATAAGGGATGATCGATTGAGACCCCTAGAACTATTACGACTACCGATTTCATCTTTGTTACGTAAATAATGTTCCTGCCATCGTTCTCGCTGGATCATCAGACTTCTCGACTCGATCTGACCGGAAGTAAGATGAAATCGGAAATGAGTTCGGGTCAGTGCTATCAGGGATGATCGATTGAGAACCCTAGAACTATTACATCCACCGATTTCATCTTTGTTATGTAAAGAATGTTCCTGCCATCGTTCTCGCTGCATCATCTCGACTCGATCTGACCTGAAGTAAGATGAAATCGGAGACGAGTTCGGGTCAGTGCTATCAGGGATGATCGATTGAGACTCTTAGAACTATCACGTCTTCCGATTTCATCTTTGTTACGTAAATAATGTTTCTGCCATCGTTCTCGCTGCATCATCAGACTTCTCGTCTCGATCTGAACGGAAATAAGATGAAATCGGAGACGAGTTCGGGTCAGTAATATCAGGGATGATAGCTTGAGACCCCTAGAACCATTATGACCACCGATTTCATCTTCGTTACGTAAATAATGCTTCTGCCGTCGTTTTCGCTGGATCGTCAGACTTCTCGACTCGATCTGACTGGAAATAATATGAAATCGGAGATGACTTCGGGTCAGTCATATCGTCGATGACTCTTTGTCATCAACTAATGACGTTAACTTCACAGAGCGGTAATACTACCGCTCTTTGAAGTTGTCGCTTGTACAACCATGTCCAGGCATCAAATGCAATACAATTTGAGTACAACGAAAATTCATAATTTTAATTATTCACAATGATTAAAACTTATGTGGTAATTACATTTTGGAATATTTACAATATAAAAATATATATACAGATGTACATTTAGCAAAATATAAAGAGTCATAGATATATGACGAGACAGAACGTCCAAACAGAGAAACCTAACTCTGTGAAAACTTTCGGTACCAGACATCAGTGAACCCTGAACGGCTTTTAGAAGAGTCCTCGCATCATCATTGGCGGGAAAATTTATTGACTGGTATTTTCAATAATCTGCTATTCATGATTTTTTGAACATTATGTAGCTAGCGTTAAGCCCGCGACCTTCAAGAACCCAAACCCTTTTTTGGCCATTCGGTAAAAAATGAGGTGCTCTAACGACCGTCCACATAGCAGAAACTTGTTACTAACTTTCCTCCAAATTCCGAATCGTTTTTTCGGCTTCAATGATACGTCCCGACGTCAGAAAAATCCTTCAATATGACGCTCCTATATTTTTTTGTTTGAAGAACTCAAAACAGGTTACCGATCTCGAATCAACTACGATAAACGATATGAAAGAGAGATGTACGCCGGCTACTGTTACATACCACAGCCTACATTCCATAAAAGGAAGAACTGATCGCGGTAAAGACTGAGTCCACATTGAACACCTTCCGAAGAAATGAAACTATGGGTTCTATCTCTTGATAACGTGCTCAATGTGGGCCCCTTCTCTATCTACACATAATTTTAGTCTTCTAGTCATGTGGGCTCTAGTCTGGCGCAGCATACCGGGCGTTATTGTTGCAAACGCACCCCGTATTCTCTCTCGCATATCGTCTTCGGTAGGCGGTTCGGTCCTATAAACAATGTTTTTTATTGTTCCCCATACGACAAAATCGAGGGGTGTCAAATCTGGCGATCGTGGTGGCCACGGAATCGTTCCATTTGAAGCGAGAATCCGATCGGGAAATCGTCGATTCAGGATTACTTGCACGTTTTGTGCTGTGTGAGCTGGATTTCCATCTTGTTGCCACCACATTCTTAGTCGGACAGCCAAAGGAACGTCTTCCAGAAGCTCGGGGAGACCGTTTTCCAACAATTCTGCGTACTTAACGCTATCCATATTGCCATCAATAAACCATGGACCGACAATTCTATCGTTGAGAATACCAGCCCATACGTTTACACGCCAACGGTTCTGCCGACGAACTTCATTAATCCATTCGGGGTTTTCTTCCGCCCAGTATCGAACGTTTTGACGGTTGAACGTCTCGCAGTTTGTAAATCCGGCCTCGTTAGTAAATAATACGTATTTTAAAAAATCCGGTTGTTCTCCTTCTTGCCCAATGGCCCACGCACAGTACTCCAGCCTCCGCTCGTAATCTGCGGCGTGAAGGTGCTGAGTTTTGTGCACGCGGTAGGGGTACCGGTGCTCTTTCAAAATTTTCTGTACCGTCTCACGGTTCACATCTGGGCACATAAAAGTATATACTGTACAAACTCGAGTGGAATATAAAACTGTAAATCGTCTACCTCTGAACCATTGAAGTGAGTAAAAGTATTCGTAGTCAAGTAGCTCGCTAGCATTATGTACCTAGTTGACTACGAATACTTTTCAAATTTTTGTTTTTAATAAAGAATATTTCAAAACGAAGAATTAAAGAATAAGATTTTCAGAATGTTATGAGCATTTGAAAAGAAAAGTCATCACTCTCAAATCGTGAATTACCTCGAATCATAATCATCTATACATATAAAAGTAAAATGCCACTGACTGACTGACTGACTGATTAATCACGAAATCTTAGAAACTATTTGAAATTTGGTAGATAAGTTCTTGAAAATTGAAATTTGGTAGATAAGTTCTTTATGGGGTGTTGTAATCCGCTACAAAAGATTTTACTAAAGTGGTAAATTAGGGGGCAAAATAGGGGTTGAAAGTTTGTTTGGGAAATTATATTCCTTGCGTGCATCAACTTGAAACTTGGAATATATTTTCCAAGTGTAAAGGCGCACTAAGAAAGGAGATTTCGGTAATCAATTCTCAAGGGTGTGAAATAGGGTGTAAAACTTGGTATGGACACCTTTCCTTGCGTGTATCCTATTGAAACTCGTTATGAAGACTCTTCAAAACAAACAATAAAGCATATTTCGTGTTTTTAAAACCCCTGACACGCGCTGCTACTTCTAGTGAAATTTATATGGGCCAAAATCTACGCGAGCGAAGCCGTGGCCGAAAGCTATGATTTATAATTGTTGCATTTGAGCTTATAAATTGTGGAGCGGGTGAGTAGGTATTCAATAGTAGCGTTCTCATGGGAGCAAATTCATTAACTAGTAAATAAATACAGAAAAGATTTAAGAAACATTAATCCCTTACGTGTGGCATGAAAAATAACGGTAAATATTCGAAAGTGTCACTCCTGTCAGAATCGAGCTGATTTTTTTCGTGTGGTTTCTTACAGTTAAAAAACATCATATTTAATATTATTATGGCAGCGCATCAACAAAAACAATGTCGTTCTACGCACCCCACGATTCTACGCACCCATCAGCGGTGCCCTCTGCCCACCCCAGTGTTCTACACACCCTGCGATTCCACACACCCATCCGAGGTGCCCTGCGCCCACCCCTGTGTTCTACGCACCCCACCATTCTACGCACACATCCGAGGTGCCCGTCCGCCCACCCCAGTGTTCTACGCACCCCACGATTCCACGATTCGTGGCCTCGATGCCACGAAACTAAGTGAAAACGTCTCGATTCTGACAAGAGTGACACTTCCGGATATTTACCAAAATAACTATTTGTACGAAAAATGTGATGGATTTTTTTTTTTTTTTCATTTTCGCACCTATTTTGGTGTTGCTGAATCGAAATTTTATATCGAATTTTGGAAATTCAAGATGGCAGATCCAGTTTGGCGGAACAAAAATGTAAAAAATACTTAATCCAAGTGGGCGTTGATACGTGGAGGTTTTTGGGGTCGCTGAATTCTATTTTGATACTGAATTTTGAGAACTCAAAATGGCGGATTCAATATGGCACACTGAAAGAAAAAGTGTGATTTTATTTTAATCAAACCTGACACTGGAGATTTTTAAAGGTCACTTGACCTTAACTTCATGTACAAAAAACAAATTAGAAAGAGCGAATCCGATGTGGCCGCGATTCGTGTTTTCATGTCGAATTAAGAAGCCCACGTAGAAATGCCAATGCTCAGCCGTTAGTGGACAATCGGCTGAGACTTGGCCCAGTACTGGATGCCAAGCGTCGGCATTCTAGACTGGCCCAAGCTTCAGCATGTCAATGGTACAGAACAGACCCAACGCTGACGCAACGCCAGAGCCAACGCCAGAGCCAGCGCTGGCTCATCCGCTTGTGGACAATCGGCTGAGACTTGGCCCAGTACTGGATACTAAGCGTCGGCATTCTAGACTGGCCCAAGCGTCAGCATGTCGATGGTACAGAACAGATCCAACGCTGGCTCAACGCGAGAGCCAGCGCTGGCTCAACCGTTAGTGGACAATCGGCTGAGACTTGGCCCAGTACTGGATACCAAGTGTCGGCATTCTAGACTGGCCCAAGCGTCAGCATGTCGATGGTACAGAATAGACCCAACGCTGGCCCAACGCTGGCTCAACACCAGAGCCAGCGCTGGCTCAACCATTAATGGACAATCGGCTGAGACTTGGCCCAGTGCTGGATACCAAGCGTCGACATTCTAGGCTGACCCAAGCGTCAACATGTCGATGGTACACAACAGACCCAACGCCGGCTCAATGCCAGCGCCAACTCCAGAGCCAGCGCTGCCTCAACCGCTTGTGGACAATCGGCCGAGACTTGGCCCAGTACTGGATACCAAGCGTCGGTATTCTAGACTGGCCCAAGCGTAAGCATTTCGATGGTACAGAACAGGCCCAACGCTGGCTCAATGCCAGAGCCAGCGCTGGCTCAACCATTAGTGGACAATCGGCTGAGACTTGGCCCAGTACTGGATACCAAGTGTGGACATCCTAGACTGGCCCAAGCGTCAGCATGTCGATGGTACAGAACAGACCCAATGCTGGCTCAACGCCAGAGTCAGCGTTGGGAAAAGGCAAACATTGGACCGACAGCCAATCGCATGCACGAATACAGAAGAAAGGGAGCCTCTTATTGGCTGTCGTTAGCTATGACGAAAACGCTCGCCACCGAGTTACAGAATCTCGCTACTATACATGTGTGTACATCTACGTTCATGCAGCCATATTGTTCAGAGTTTTTAGTGTTGGAACAAGGAAGATCTCCTCGTGTTGTTTTAAACGACCAAGTGAAAAAAAGCATTTGTGTGATTGGTAATTACAAATATACAAACGAATTGACAGCTCAATATTCACGGTGAGTGTTTTCTGAATCGGGATTATCAATAGCCGATACTGTGTTTCAATTTGTTTTCTGAAATTCAATCGTAAACTTTAGCTTTAGATATAACGTGATAAAATGTTTTTTTTTTCGTGAAGCAATATCCTATTTTTGAAAAATATGATTATCGTGATATAAAAATATAAAATTTATAATTGTACCGAAATTTGTGATAATCTCTGACGGTGAGACTCTTCAAGGACGAAAACTAACCTATAATTTGCTATCTTTTTCGTTTCTTTGGTGTTTATACCACATCACAATGGAGACCGTAAAATTTTCATAATTTTCATAATCATTCATAATTATGAAAATAAAATTTTCATAATTATTTTCATAATTTTTATTTGCATAATTTTTATTTTCATAGTTTTCATTTTTTAACTTGATTATCGGTTTGTTTATCCCTTCATCATTATTATTTTGTTTTCAATTATTGGGGAAATTATTATTTTTTTTAAATAGATTTAATGTTTTTTTGTTGTTGACTTTGCGATATCAAAATCGTTAATTTATTATAGTTTATTGAAGAAAAACTAATTTTTTGTAGCCCTATATGTCCTAGTTCGTCTAGCCGTTACTTTAGACTTAAAATACGAATAACTATAACATTTACGTCCTAGTCGTTACTTCAGACTTATAATACGAATGACTATAACAATCACAATAAAGACTGATTAATAAATATCTATGCACTTAAAAACTACTACTTCTTTCAATGTAGAGATCCCATCAACTTGCCCGTGGTTAGCAACAGTCATAAAAAAGCTGGTTGACATATTAGCTCAGTATTCCGTTCGTATTAGAAAAAATCTATAGATATTACACAAAGTGCAGCTGTTTCATGGCATTGAAAATGTTATCAGACTTTTCGGGTGATGAAAAAAAAGGTACATGCAAATAATATGAGTTGCTCTCTCTCTCATATTATCACATGCTCACTCTGTCACTCTCCATCTATCCATCACATTTTCGCGTTTTCACATTTTTCACATCTTCACATGTTCACATTTTTACATTTCTCACTTTTGCGCATTTTCGCGTTTCCACATTTTTTACATTTTCGCATTTTCATATTTTGACATTTTCGCATTTTCACAATTTCACGTTTTCACATTCTCGTCCATCCATCCACCCCTCCACCCGCCCTCACTCTCTCTCTCTCATTCACTCACTCACTCTCCCACTCTCGCACTCTCTTACTCTCTCAAACTGTAAATATAATGTAAATATAATCGTAGCCAATATTTGCGCACGTCAGATTTCCATGCCTGGGCCAAGCATTTTTGCCGAGCCTCGGCCAATGAAGTTCGACACTGAGCCAACGCTGGGCCGATGCTCAATTTATACGTGGGCCAGTCGTGGTCCTAGCATCGTAGCCAACACTCGGCTGCCGAGCGTCAGCCGTGTGTCACTTTTCCATGCCTGGGCCAAGCATTTTTGCCGAGCCTCGGCCAATAAATTTCGACACTGAGCCAAGGCTGGGCCGATGGTCAATTTCTACATGGGAGTTATAGTGTCCCGACAGTGTCCATTTCGTATGAAACTTAGGTGTGCAGCTTATGGTCTCAGGTGTCCTCATGCACCGCTACGTGGCTACGCACGTATTATATTTTCGAATATGGTTACTCGTCTATACTTATCCATAATAACCTGTACACCCTGATCTGACACGTTGAGAGAGGCATCCTAAGTCTAACTGTCAAGGCTTTTTAAAAAATGTTTAACTGTCAAGGCTGTGTAACAAGCGTATAAGATAATGTATAGGGATAGCCAAGGGCTAAATAAACAATGATCAATCAATCTCCCCCTATCTCTCTCTATCCTCCCTCCCTCCCCCCCGCCCCCGCCGCTGACCCGTCCTACCCCGGCGCGTACACCCGCACGTTTCGCATACATACCAAGGTTTCGAGCGATGCCTCTTGCACTTTGTATAGGATTTCTTTCAATCGCTTTGATGACCGGACCTCTAACTTCGTCCGCGACCGGCTTTGCACGCGGTTGACGGGGTGCTTTTAAAACGTCGTGCGCAGCAATGGTCTCCGCTAGCCTTTTGAAAAAATATTCCATCGTGAACAAAAGAATAGGGTAGGGTAAGGTGGTGCTTCCATTCGGCCCTATTCTAGAATTATTTCAGCCTTGAGGTATTCATATTTGCACTCCGTACGTTTTATAATGTTATAATACACTGAGAGCGAAAATTAAAAGAGCAGAAAAATTTCAGAATTTTGTTCAGTCATTTTTGAAAGGCTGCTACTTCGTGAATGGGGGGGGGAGGCATTTTGAAGTTCGAAATATCTAGTTCAGGAATCTTGCGAAAAAAAATTTGTCGAGCGTCACGCGCGGCGCTGTCATAGGAAGTAGCACGAATAAAAAATTTGCGAAATTTTTTAATTCAAAGTCGTCCATATACTCGAAAAAAATGTTCCTCACTGAATCAATGCTGGGGTATTTTAGTCAGATTCTTTAGCTTCAATTTGATTTTTTGGCTCTCCATACGACCATTTGTCGCTGAGATATCGCCGATTGAATAAAAAGTCCGCTTTTTGCTTTAATCATCGATATCTCATGTACTAATGGTCGTATAGCGAACGGAAGGTGGGTTTCGGAAACTTAAATAAGTTGTCCGTAAGTTCATTTTGGTATTTAACATAATTATTGTAAAGTAAATTCCACCGCAACTTTGCAAATATTTCGAAAATTACCAATGTTTTTAGGTTTTTGAAGCTCAATACATGCCCAAAGACCCGACGCGATTTTTTTATTGCATGGCATAATTTATCGAGTTCAAATTAATTGCATTAAATTAAGTTGATACTACAAAGCAAATATTCATACACTTTTTTATACGGATCGCTATACGATTTTTCAATCAATAACGAATTAAAAAAAAAATTCAAAAATTTGAAACTCGTTTTTTCGCGAGATTTAATAGGTAGTTCATGCAAAATTACATGAAATAAAAAGTAGTAAGAAAAATAACGATTTTTTATTTCATCTTAACCATTGTCAATGACGTGTAAAGGAGCAAGAAATGTGCTTGCTTTAATTTTTCATGAATTTTTGACGATTCGGGTAGAAAAAAACGGTTCGACCGATCCATTTGAAAATTTACAGGGTCTTTGGGCATGTATTGAACTCGATAAATACCTGAAAACATTGATAATTTTCGCTATATTTGCAAAGTTGTGGTGGATTTTCCAAAACGGCGGAAAACGTCATTTTTTTGTACTTTTTCAAGTCCATATTCAGCTTGAAAAAAAATGTTTCCTGTCAAATACCAAAAGGATCTTATACATGAGTTATTCAATTTTCCGAAACCCACCTTCCGTTTTCTGTACGATCATTAGTTCATGAGATATCGCTGATCAAGAAAAAAGCTGGATTTTCATTCCATCGGCGATATCTCAGCGCCAAGTGGTCGTATGAAGAGCGAAAAAATACCGAATTGAAGCTAAAGAATCAGGCTGAAAGACTCACGTATTCATTCAGCCAGATAATTTTTTTTCAGCCCGTGCACGATGTGGAAAAACGACAAAAAAATCGAATTTTTTTTTGTCGCGCTATTTTTTTATATCAGAACTAAGTATGACCCTAAAAAAAAATTCTCCGCGAGATTCTTGAACTAGAGATTTCAACCTTCAAAATGCTTTTTCAGTTTCCACGATATTACCATTTTTCAAGACGTTACGGCCTTGCAAAAATCACTGCAAAAATGGTGAAGTTTTTCTGCTCCTCTAATTGTTTTGATGAGTGTCAGAATGATAAAATCATAGGATGAAGATAAAATCACAGGAATGAGTTATAAATTTTCCCACGTGTATAGAATACATTCAAGAATCCATTCTTAAAATTTTGTATCCGTGGTCAAAGGAATTTCGGCGATTTTCAATTAACATACATCCTTAAACGTCAATTGATGATAGTTAAGATGAAGAAAAATCGTTATTTTTGTAATACTTTCCTATTAACCCTAGGATCCTACACATGGGTACGCCACACCCCACGTAATTTTTACGGCTCTGGCATTTCGGCAGTTTCGGTATTCACGTGAAAATATCGAACGCATTAGGAGAGGGGACTCTCTAGAGCAGGTTCGTAAAGGAATAATCTTCAGTTATACTTTGGAAGTGACGCAGTTAACATTTTTCAAGAGCCTGGGGTTAGCGTAACCACACACTTTTTGCGATATTTTCCTCTATGTAAGTATATTATTATTTATATTGTTTCTTATCATTTGCCTTTATAAAATTAGTGTGTTGTCTACAAAAATTACATTATAAACGTTTTTATACTATTCGAAATGTTTTTATTAGCATAAAGCCATGGAGCTTAGGTCGTGAGTACGGAAGGCGGAGGAGGTACGGAGGATGCTGCAGGCGACAAATAATGAAGAGGAGCCGCAGGACAACAATTCCACGGGTAGTGAGTCAGACCACGAATACGAATTGGAGGGTTCCGATGAAGACTCTTTAGAAGGGCGACGGGATTCTGCCAGTGACGGTACAGACAGCGACGATGAGATGGTCCACGTCAGGTGGAGAAAATAAAAAGGCGTCGTACATCCGAATGTGCTCTCAGCCGTACTCGAAATAAATTTATTTACAGGAAAAACCGTTACAAGTGGTCACTCGACCCTCCTGCTCCCCGCTCGCGCATTACATCTACTCATAAGATAAAGCCGTGCGGCATCCGGGCCGGAGCCAGTATGAGGAGCGAATTTGCAGCGTGGTCTCTTTGCTACCTGACGAAACTTTGGAGAAAATAGTCGTCTATACAAATGAAGCAATAGGAAGTAAACAATGTGGATACACCAGTCCGAAATGCCGACTGCCGCGTTGCCAAGACCATCGCTCGATGCAGTGCTTTCAATGCACACTGAA